>CAMZMU010000041.1:109516008-109911027 GCA_947311845.1 Poa pratensis | reverse complement strand
GTTAGACTCATCAAGACCCATGGTTAAGGTCCTAGGTTATGAATATGGGGGAGAGAACGTGGTAGAGCTGGAAGTATCGTCGGCTGACAAGCAGGGCAAAGATTTTACCCAGGTTCAGGGCCCTCGTGTGGAGGTAACACCCTACGTCCTGCCTGTCTGTTATTGCTTTGTGAATATGATGGTTACAAGAGTCCCGGCGAGATGTCGATCTCGCTAGGGTTTTGGTGGCTCTGAAAGTACGTGGTCTGGTTCGATGGCCCTCCAGTCCTTAAATAGTAGGCTGGGTCTCGGGTGTTCGTAACCGACTCGATTTACAAGTAAGGAAACTCTAAACCGACTATTGCTTCGCCAAACTTGGAGGATACTCCATCTTCGTGGGCCTCCCTTCATGGGCTTCATGTAGGCTCTGATAGTTGGGCCTAGTCGATACGTGCACCAGGTACCCTCATGGTAGGGTACCCGATAGGCATACCCATGTCAGTAGCCCCCGAGTACTTGTCTGATTCGAAGAGTCGGGCATGGACTCATACATCATGCACGTTATATTTTTTACATCTGTATTTGAATTCTTATGAAATAGCACATGTTGGCTATGTCGAGTGTTTCATCGACTATGAGTTTTTGCTTATGATAGTCAAGGGATATTAGCTTAGCAGGCCCGGCACACACGACGGATCGGGGCCAGTTAACTACCATTTGTGGCAAAACCATACTAGCTTTCAATCAAACTCGAGTCCCCGGACTCGAATCTGGAACAAACTGGACAGACTCGAAACAGCCGTTGAGGTCTTACGGAATCGAACTGCAGTATAATTTTGAATCAACCCAACGCGTCCGTCGGGGATAATTCATCATGTCTGCTGACACGGAAAATTTAAGGATAACGCTGCTGGAGCGGTCCTTAGCCCAGCTCGACTGATCGGTGGGTCTTACCTTTGCACTATGCATGCAGCATCCAAGGATCGTCGGATCAACTCGGGAATATTTTGAGTGTGATTTTGCTTATGAACTTAGTCGAATGTTTCGTCGACTGACACTTTTGCCATTATTCTATCGGGTGCGCGACAGCGCTCCCGATGGGAGTAGCCCCCGAGATTGTGCTTTATTGCTTGCAATGGAGGATAATCTCAAAATCTTTTACCCTGCACATTTTAGTCAAAGAAATTTTTTGATACGCTCCCGATGGGAGTATGATACTACAGTCGAAAGAATTTCGACTGGCTTTATGATCTTTGCTAAAGAACCAACCGAGACTTATGCGAGAGACCACCCGAAGATATCATCGAGTGATTTTTATGCCAGTTCTGAAGGATGAAACAACGTCAGCAATGACGCATTTTGCGACTGCCATCTCTGACAAGCGGTGGCGTGCCTGGTAAGACTGATGGGACGTGACACTTCTGTGTGGGCCCATTTTTGCAGAGCTGACCAAGTATAGCGCCGTTTGGACTTGATTTGACCGCTCTGGCGCGGTTTTCACGGGGCGTGATGATGATTTCCTAGTTTCCCGTGCGTAGTGGGCGGAGTGGCCTGCGACGGTTGCCTTCCGCGGCCGCCACGTGTATGGCTAGATTTCGCGCGGAGCGTATGCCTTTGTTTTGACGGTTGCGATCGTATTGCGATCTGTGGTAAATAGTGGAGACGGCGCTGGCAGAATTTTTTACTTGCCATTTGCCTATTTGCGCCGCCCCTCGTCTCATCTTCCTCCTCGCGCCCACCTCCATTGCTCTGCGACCAAGCTCTCTTCTCCACCCTCATCCACCGTTGCGATGGCGAAAGGTGGAGGCTCCAAGCGTGGTGCCCTGCCGCTGCCGCGACCGATGCGGCCAAGGGCAAGAAGACTGTGGCGGGTACATCTGCATCCGCCGCGCTGAAGAAAGGCAGCGGGGACTGGGCGAAGTCCACCATCAAGGACGCCCATTTGGTCAAGTTCCGCGAGCAGGGGTATCTGCCACCCGCGGAGCAGCTCGCCGTCCGCGCGCCATCGCCCAAGGAGGTACTCCCTGAACCACGCGTAACGAGCGTGTTTGTTTTGCGGAGTTTTTGCCTAGGGGCTTTTCGCTTCCCCTCCACGATTTCGTTCGTGGTCTTCTTTTTGCCTACGGGGTGCAGATCCATGATCTCACCCCAAATGGTATTATGCATATCGCGTGTTTCATCACGCTGTGCGAGTGCTTCCTCGGCGTCGCACCCAGCTGGGCGCTGTGGAAAGCCATCTTCATGGTACGGCCGAACAGAGGAGGTGGTCGCACCTACCCAGTTGGCGGCTGTGGAATCCAGGTGCGCAGCGACACCCGCTACTTCCGCCTGAAGACCGTCGACTCCCCAAGGCTGGAGGAAGGGGTGGTTTTATGCGACTGTCGAGCATGACGCAGCCGCCCCTTTCTCGACTGCTGCTTTCACCAGGACCAAGGCGTGGGATCACCAACTCTCAGCCGAAGAAATGGAGGAGGCAAGCCCTTTGCTGGCTCGGATCGGAGGCATGCTAGACAAGTCACAGGCATCCATTTGATCGCCACCTTTGTGAAGAGGCGGGTGTGGCCACTCCGTGCCCGAGCGCATCCCATGTGGGAGTATGAGGGCACGGGTGACTCCACTCGAATGAGCCCAGAGGAACTGTCAAGGAACGAACTTGTGACGCACGTGCGCCACATCACCAGCCTGACGACAGCCGACCCTTGCAACATCGATTGCCCCGTCATGCCATACGGGACGGAAAACCCTTTGCTTGAGGTATGTCTGTAGTTTAATAGTTTGCCACTCGTAGCTTCTACGATATGTGCTTTTTGATTCTGACTTTGCAATTTGTGATATGTGCTATGCAGGGTCATTCGACTGCTGCCTCCCTTCCTCCTCTGCCTGAAAATGGAGAGACTGAAGAAACTCAGGCACTGGTGGTGGACCCGAAAGGGGATCAGTCGCCCATCCCTTCTGCCACCAATTCACATGTGGAGGAAGTCGAGGAGGAAGCAGCAGAAGAGGTCCAATCTGAAGACAAGGCCACCTCTGACCAAGAAGTCGATACCGCGCCACCGAAGCGGCGTCGACTGGCCAAGAAGGCGCTTCTGCTGTGAGTTCACCCGCGAGGGAGCAGGGCTTGGAGGATGACGAGGAATCAGGCTCACCACCTGTTTTCCAAGCCGCTCCTTTGCGTGCGTGCTCAACAAGCTCAACTCTTCCTCTTCAGTCGAGTGGTACCCCAGCCTTTGGGGGACCAATTTTTGGCGACTCCGAAGATGAGGAAGATGAGGAGCACAGGTATGTGTTTTTGAGTATGAGAATTTTGTGCTGTCACATATTTGTGCTGACCGTCTTTTTGCTTTGTTGTGTTGCCCACAGCGCTGAAAACAATCAGCCTGGGACTCCTCCAGTCGAAAATGTTCCAACCCTGGAGCAGTCGAATTATGCACCGACTGGAAACGAGGCTGCCCAGCCATGGCCACTGATGCTGTGTTGAGAACCAAGGCGGCAACTCCAGATCGGGACATCAGTCGCGGCTCCTGAGCCGTGGATGAACCACGTAAGGAGCTTTTTGCTTGACCCGTTTAGTTGTAGGTCTGTGAAGTTTGAATTTTTGCTGAACTCGTTGCTCGCAGCCCTTCTACCACACCTTGGCAGATTCCGCCAAGGCTTATGTCCAGGTGGAGCAGGAGAGGGACACCATGCGCGCCGAGCTAGAGCGGCTCAGTCGTGAGTTCTCCTTTTTGCTTTTGTTTTGCCGAATTTCTTTTTGCAATGCTTGATTTTGTCGAGTATTGAATGCACGTGATTTTGCTGGGCCAGGCGAGAAGAAGGAGCTGGAAGATGCACTCGCACAGCGCGAAGAATCGAGAAGAAGAGCTGGCTGCCGCCACCAACTCAGCCGCTGCACGCGAGCGAGGATATGCTGACCAGCTCGCGGCACTGCGCAGGCCATGGGAGGTGAGTAATCTTTTCTCCTTTTGATATGATAATATACTGTCGAGTGTCATGAAATGACTTTTGCCTTTTTTGAATTGTGCAGAAGCTGTTGGCGCACCGGCCTCTGCGGACGTGCGAGTGTGATCTTCGCTGGACAGGTTGTGGGCGGCTTAGGCGCCTATGCACCAGGCGAAGACGCACTCGCCAAATCGACGACACACTTGGCGCTGTATACAAGGTGGTGTTCCCGACTGGCGTAGTGCCGTCGACGGCGGACGACTTCGCCGACGTGTTTGGCCCGGGACGTCCACCATGGCGGGTTTCGCTCGCGCCAACACGGTACGCGGATCCGAGTCCACCATCAAGCTTCTTATGGGACATGGGATAGATTGCGACTACGAGGCAGCACTGTCTGCGTTCCCTCGGAAGCCAGATGGGAAGCCCATTTCTCTGAAGGGGGTGAGCGGAGCCGCCGCGCGACTGGCCGAGGTTTTTATGCCACCATGGAGCGCCGGGCACTCGAGACTGCCAATCGTCTGCTTAGGAAATCGAATCTTAGGTTTAGGGTAGCTGTACCCTTTTGTTTATGCCTTGTAATGATACCTTCTGAACTGCGCGAGTCTGCGCTTTGTTTGTGCTACCTTGTTTATGCAGTCTTTTGCTAATGTCTTTCACTCGAAGAGTTGTATGCTTATGACATGAGTTTTAGCTTCTGACACAAACTTTGTGTTTGTGATTATGCTCTTTGAACAGTCACGAGAACCTGCTACTGCGACTAGTTCCTCGCAGGCTCCAATCACCACCCGATCCCAGGGTCAATTGGTAAATGATGCCAAGGTGATGGAGTATATGAAGGCCAAATTTGTGAGAATGGAGCAAGATCTGAAGGACGCCCAGGCTGAGCTGAATCGATTGAGGGCGAGACCCGCGTTGGCCACCCAACGCGAGGAATATGTGCTCGGGGAGATGGATCTTGTGAACAGGCAACTCGAGTGTAAGTTCGAATCTTGCTCTGTTTACAAGCTTTTTGCGTAGCTATTGTCCTTTTGATCTGACTGGTGCGCCCGTTTGTAGGCTTTGTCGACAACTTCCAGGCTGAAAAGATTCGCGTGGAAGGGCGTCTGGATAGCGTGGTTGACGACCCTACGACTGGGCGTCAACACTTTTGGCTTGATAGGTACCATGCCCGCATACTCGCCACCCTGAAGGATCGCGTCTGGCGAAGTGCTGAACTGCTGGAGTTATGCCGGGCAGCGTTTATTCGCCTGAACGAGACTCTTTTTCCTGCGGGGCCACAACCACAAGGGATTCGTGCTTTGTTGAACATCTTCCGTCAAACAAATCCCATTCGAGAGTTGCTGTCTCAGAGACTTGTGATTGGAGCCAACGCTGCAATGGCGTATATGCGTAGTCGAAAACCAAGGTTGGTGTTGCGGACACCTGCAGCCGGAGAGGTTCTCGAACAAAGAGACCTGGATGACACGATCCGAGCTGCGGAGACACTAATCGAGTGCACTCGCGAACAGCTTTGCGGTCCCGAGCTGCCCGTAAAGGACGAGCCTGAGGATTAGAATAGTTTGCGAGTGCAATTTTTGTATAGGGGGCAGCCCCCGAGTGTAATTTTTGACTCTTTGTATATTGTATAGTTTGTATACTTTGATTTTTTGTCGAGCCCCCGAGTCAGTCGAGCGGGGTTTGTGAAATATGTGTTGGTTGTGAACCAATGACTGTGCAGCCCCCGAGTATTCGAGTGCGGCTGCAGAGTTTTTGTGTTCTTTGTTTGGATCCTTGTTACGCAGCCCCCGAGCATTCGGGTGCGGCTAAGGCATTGTGTTTCTGCAAGAGCGAGAGCTCATTTGATCATAACACAGCCCCCGAGGGTTTCGGGTGCGGTTAAGGTATGAATTATGCGGGTAGTAGTCACAAAGAAGTCGAAGGAACATTGATTTTATTCCTCTTTTGAATGTTAGGCTGCAGGCCGCCTCATTAAAAACCTTCCAGTCCCCTTAGGTACCCTGGTAAGGAAAAGAGCGCGTCTGAAACCTGCAGCCATCCGACATATAGCCTATTACATTGTATGACTGTGAGCACTTTATGCGTAGAAACGGCGCAGATGCGCAACGTTCCAAGGATTATGAGAGAGTTCGCCTGTCTTCGCGTGCTTCAGTCGATATGCGCCTCCACCAAGGACCTCCGTGATGATGAAGGGACCTTCCCATGGGGAAGCGAGCTTGTGCACCTTCTTTTGCTTCAGTCGAAGAACCAGGTCGCCACAACAAAGGACCTGGTTCGCAGTCGACGGCTATGGTAGTTGCGGAGATCCTGCTGGTAAACAGCTGTGCGGGCCAAGGCCGTGTCTCGCGCTCATCAAGTCGACTGTGTCTTCGAGTGCTTCTTCCGCGTCTTCTTCATTGTATGCTTCAACTCGTGGCGCATTGAACCTTACATCTGATGGCAATTGCCTCTGCACCATAGACCATGAAGAATGGGGTGAACTGCGTAGAAGTGTTGGGAGTTGTGCGTAGGCTCCATAGCACAGATGGTAGTTCTTCGACCCAAGCACCCGCAGCTCTTTTGAGTGGCACCAGGAGGCGCTTCTTGATCCCACTGTCACAAGTCCGTTGGCCTTTTCGACTTGGCCATTGGATTGTGGATGTGCCACGGATGCGTATTGAGCGTAATGTCCTGCTCTTTGCAGAAGGTTTTGAACTCCTCAGCCGTGAAGTTTGTGCCGTTATCAGTGATGATACTGTTTGGGACACCGAAGCGGTAGATGATGCTCTTTATGAAGTTGACTGCCGTAGTAGCAGTCGAATTTGTGATGGGGACCGCCTCGATCCACTTTGTGAACTTGTCGACTGCCACCAGTAGGTGAGTATGCCCGCCATGCGATGATTTTTTGAGTGGCCCAACCATATCGAGCCCCCATTGGGCGAAAGGCCAGGCCAGCGGTATAGTCTTCAACGCCGATGCGGGTGCGTGCGGCCTTGTTGCGAATTTCTGGCAGCCGACGCACCTTTTGACTATGTCCTCCGCGTCTTTGAGTGCTGTAGGCCAGTAAAACCCTGCGCGAAAGGCTTTGGCTACGAGTGATCGACTGCTGGCGTGATGCCCACAGGTACCTGCATGAATGTCTCGAAGTATGGCTTGGCCATCTTCGAATGCGATGCATCTTTGGAACATACCTGATATGCTGCGCTTGTATAACTCGCCGTTGATAACGGTGTATGCTTTTGATCTTCGAGTCACGCGTCGGGACTCGGTTATGTCATCTGGTAGCTCGCCACGGAGTATGTAAGCCAGAAAAGGTTGAGTCCAGTTGGCTCAATGAGAAATACCTCGACTGGGGGGTCCTCTGTGCTAGGCACTTTGCTTTTGGTGGCGTAGTCGACGGAGGAGGCTCTCGTTTCTCCTTGATAGATCTGTGTTCGATGCGCTCGAGGAAGACACCAGGTGGAATTTGTGCGCCAGTTGAGCCAAGATTGGCTAGCATGTCTGCTTCTTCGTTACTTTCCCTTCCTATGTGCCTCAACTCGCAGCCCTCGAAGCTGCCCTCCAGTGTGTTGTACAGGTCGCGATAAGCGATCATGTTGTCCGCGATTGCGTCGCAGGCCTTCATTGTTTGCTGCACCACGAGATTGGAGTCGCCGTAGATCATCAATCGAGTGCACCCAAGTGCTTTTGCCATCCGCATGCCATGGATCAGGCCTCGTATTCAGCCTCGTTATTGGAGGGTAGTTTGAATCCCATCTGCAAAACATAACGTAGCTTGTCCCCTTTTGGTGATATGAGGATGACGCCTGCGCCTTCGTGTTTCTTGGACCCATCGAAGTACATGGTCCAGGAATTGGACACGTCTGGTGCTCCAGGTAATTGGGCCTCTATCCACTCGGTTGTGAAGTCGGGTAGGACTTGTGCTTTGATAGCCTTCGGGTGCTCGTACTTGATGTCTCTTGGAGCCAGCTCGATGAGCCATTTTGCGACTCGACCCGTTGCATTGGGGTTTGTGAGGATATCACCGATTGCTGAGTTACTTACCACGGTGATCGGGTGCTCGGTGAAGTAGTGTGTCAACTTCCTTGAGGACATGAATACAGCGTATGCCAGCTTTTGATAGTGCGGGTACCGCTGTTTTGATATGGAGAGAACCTCGCTTAGGTAGTAGACTGGACGTTGTATGCTTTGGATGTGCCCTCCTCCATGCGTTCGACTACCAGTACGGTGCTCACCACCCTGTTTGTAGCCGAGACATACAGGTAGAGTGGTTCCCGTTCCTTAGGTGCGACGAGGATCGGAGGGCTTGTGAGGATCCGCTTGAGATCTGTGAAGGCTGCTTCAGCTTCTGGCGTCCACTCGAACTTGTCCGCCTTCTTCATCAGTCGATAGAATGGTAAGCCTTTTCACCCAGTTTGCTGATGAATCGACTGAGCGCTGCTACTCGTCCTGCTAGTTTCTGCACATCATGAAGCTTTGAAGGCCTTTGCATTGTGAGGATGGCCTGTATTTTCTCCGGGTCTGCTTCGATTCCACGGGCAGAGACTAGGTACCCTAGGAGCTGCCCGGCTGGAACGCCGAACGTACACTTCTTAGGATTGAGCTTGATATGGAAGCGTTTGAGGTTTGCGAACGTCTCCCTCAAATCGTCGAGTAGTGTGTGTTCTTCCCTTGTGGTAATGACAATGTCATCCACGTAGACCTGGACGTTGCGTCCGATTTGCTTTTTGAGGCAGTCCTGCATCATGCGCTGGTATGTTGCACCCGCGTTTTTGAGCCCAAAGGGCATAGTTGTGTAGCAGTAGACCCCGAGTGGGGTTATGAACGCCGTTTTTTCTTCGTCTTCTTGCTTCATCCTTATCTGGTGATAACCTGAGTAAGCATCCAGAAAGGAGAGTCGTGCGCATCCGGCGGTGGAGTCGACGATCTGGTCGATTCGGGGTAGCGGGAAGTGATCCTTTGGACAGCACTTGTTCAGCGCTGTGAAGTCCACGCACATCCGAAGGATGTCTGTATGCTTCTTTCTACGAGTACGGGGTTGGCCACCCATTGTGATTTCTTGATTTCCCTAATGAATCCTGCTGCGAGTAACCGGTCGACTTCAGATTCGACTGCGGTTCGCTTTGGGCCGGAGATTCGACGCATCGTTTGCTTGACTGGCTTTGCATCTGGAAACAATTGGAGAGAGTGCTCGGCGAATTCCCTGGGAATACCTGGCATGTCGGCTGGACACCACGCAAATATTTCCCAGTTCTCACGGAGGAATTCGACGAGCGCGCCTTCCTATGCGATAGGCAGGCTCGAAGATATGTTGACTGTCTTGGACGGATCGGTCGGGTGCACCTGATGCGACCTTGTGTCATTTGTAGCATTGAAGGATCTGTCGACTGCCAACTTCTTATGCTCTGGAAGGAGTGTGCGGTCGTTGGTAATCGCCAAGTCGGCGAGTGATTCTTCCACCCCGAACATCTCGGAGATTTTGCTGAACTCGCGGTCGCAAGCATCGGACCTTTGAAAGTTTCCACGGACAGTGATGACTCCCTTTGGTCCTGGCATCTTCAGCGTGAGGTACGCGTAGTGTGGCACCGCCATGAATCGAGCAAACGTCGGGCGACCAAGAATAGCATGGTATTGTGATTTCCAGTCGACGACCTCGAACTCAATCGACTCTGTCCTGAAGTGGCTTTTGTCCCCGAACGTAACGTCGAGTTGTATGGTGCCTTCTGGGCTAATTGCTTTGCCAGGAACAATACCGTGGAAGGTATTTGAAGATTTTGGGAGGTTTTCGACTGACCTGTTCATTTTGCGGAGCGTGTCCGCGAAGATGATGTTTATGCCGCTGCCTCCATCCATGAAGACCTTGGTCATGGCGTAGCCTCCTATTTGCGCGTCGAGTACCAGAGCCGCGTGCCCTGGTCGAACTACAGCTGGGGGATGATCCTCTCGACTGAAGCTTATGATGGTTTCCGATCCCTTCAGAAATTCTGGCACGGCAGGAGGTGCCATGACAGCCATGTTCACTGTCGAGTGATTAGCTTTTGCTGCCTGTTGGAGGGGCGACCCTTTTGTATCATGTACATCTGCCCGTGGGGCTGTGGATATTGATCATCTTCCGCCCGTAGTACGGGTTGTATGGCACCTGCGAGGTTTGCGCCTGGAGCAGGCTGTGGTGGTGGTTGGGTGGCGGCTGTGGCGCCATGAGAGCGGGCACAGCGTTCGGCTGTGGTGCGGGTGCAGGCGTGGGCTGAGCAGGTGCTGGGCCGTACCTTTTGAGTCGTATCATGTAGTCAGTCGCCATTTGGTCGAATTCCCTGCAGTTCCTTAGGGTGTGATTGGAGCGTAGTTTTCCGTCGTCCCCCTTGAAGAGGTGGAATCTGCACCAGTCGTCCATCTTTTCCTCGAATGACCGCTCGGGTTTTGCGTCGCTGCGTTTGCGCCATTCTTGCCTTTTGTAGCTGTCGCTCCGCTGCTCGCGATCTCGACTGTCCCGTCGATCATCCGAGCGTCGATTGCTTCTATCTTGGTCTTCCCGGGGTTGTGTGTATCCAGCCGCCATGAACTCGGGTCTGTTATCGTCGTAAGGACGTTTGGAACGTTTGCGCCTGCGATCTTCTCTGTATGAATCTCTGCGGCCTCGACTGCCGCTTTCGTAGTTGTCGCGTGTGGGGAAGCACGGGATCTGCGTACAGAATCCTCTCCATCTGCCCACTCAGTCGCAACTTTGATGAGGTCAGCCAGGGAGGTTGGCTTTTCACGACCAAGTGCCTCTTTGAAGTCCTTCCTGGCGAGACCTTGTATGAAGGCATCCATGGCCCTGTCTTCTGACACTTTGCCAACCGAATTGCGTATTTCGGTCCACCGCCGTATGTATGATCTCAACGACTCGTCTGATCGTTGAGTGCATGTCCTTAATTCTCGAATGTCTTCGGGCGCTCACAGAGGCTCGAAGTTTTTGATGAAGTCTCTGCGGAAATCGTCCCACGAGTCGTATGATGATGGAGGGAGCGACTTGAGCCAGTCGCGGGCAGTTCCTTCGAGCATAAGTCGTATGTACTGCATCGCCGTGGTGTTCGTGCCACGCTGGCATGCCACGGCGAGTCTGTAATCTTCTAACCACCCAGAAGGTTCTTGGCGACCGTTGTACTTGGGTTGTTCGCCTGTCAACTTGAACCGTTTGGGCATCCGCGTCTCACGGATGCGTCGAGTGAAGCACAATGCTCCGCATGGCTCTGGTTCAGATCAGAGTATGAATCGCTGCTATAGGATCTTCGAGATCTGCTTCTGCTGGACCTGTGCCGGCGCGTGCTTCTCCTTCCTTCATCCGAGTGGTGGCTGCGACCACTGCGATGATGTGCTGCGTGTCGTGAGTCGACTATGTCGCGATCGCGATTCCTTGCTGGAGTTTTGTCTTCTGGCTGTATAGCCTGTGCCGCTAGAGCTAGCGATTTGAGTTGTTGGCGATGCAGGGCTGCGTTAGGGTCATTCGCCGGAGGTTGCATTGCCTTGAGGTAAGCACCTACGGAGAATAATGCACCCGCAGCAGTTTTGGGCACTGGGATTCCGTTAGCGTCCTCTGTCATGAACGACAGGTTACGGGTGATTGCTACCCTTTCATGTTCTGGAAGGCTTGCCAACCGCGACCTAGGTCGTGGGGTTGGTTGCATTGTGGACCCGAGGGATTGCTCCCTTCTTCGGGCACTCGAGAGGCTGGCTTGCCTTTTGCGCTCCTCGAGCGTCGCTCGGTAGTTTTGCAGTCGAATTGACTCCTGCCAGTTGAAGTACTGGAAGGTCAACATCTCCTCTGGGGTGGAATTTGGTGGCATCATTGTGCACTCCTTTATGACTTTATCTGCTTTTGCTGCCATCTCCTCCGTGATTGTCAAGGTTGTGACCCCATCCGGCATGGTTACCGTGCATGGGAATTGTGCAGGCCTGCGAGCGGCTGCGTCTGCGGATGATTCTGCGGTGAAGGCCACGTAGACCTGATGGGGCGTGACCCGAGGACAGGTGTATGTGCTGTCGATTCCAGTCATGGACTCGACGTCGCCGTCGAGGCTCATGTCAGAGCCAGTATGTTCATCGAGTAGATCTTCGAGGCGAATCTCGTTGTCGCGTGTTCATCGCCTATGCTCATCTCGGTGTTGGCGAAGCCATTATGGATTCTGAGCGAGGTTGGTGTTGGTGAAGATCTCCGAGTCGACGTTGCTGTCGTTATGAATCGCGGGCTCGTAGAAGTCATCGAGGGAGATCCCGCAGTCGAAACTTCGTCGAGTGGTAGGTTGAAGTCGACGTTGCTTGTGCGGTATGCTGATTCTGCCTCCTCGCCTTGGAGTTCCGTCATCATGAACCTGTCGAGCTCGCCGGTCGACATGGTTGTTGCGGGCGAGCAGGCTTCAGGAATCGACGACGGGGCGAGCGCAGTCGACGGAGCCTCGAGTGCGCCCAGCACCGTTGTTGCGGATCTGTCGAGTCCTGTGCCAAGATTGTTTACGAAAAAATTGAATGCTCCAACAGTTAAGCTCAAACCTGATTCAAGGCCAGAAAACGCCTCCTGAAGCTCTGGCGAGTGCGGATTGAAATTCATTGGAAGAGCAGATGCGCTTTTTGCGGTGAAGCGGGCAGGCGCCGCTTTTCGAGTGGATCGGCGAGTCGCCGTGTGTCGCCTGGATGGCGAGTTGCCGTTTGCTGACATGGCCGGCGAGTTGCCGTTTGCTGGTGTGATCGGCGATTTGCCGTTTGCTGTTGGGACCGGCGAAACTTCGAGTCCAGCGCTATTCTTTCCCACAGACGGCGCCACTTGACGAGGGGTAGACTCATCAAGACCCATGGTTAAGGTCCCTAGGTTATGAATATGGGGGAGAGAACGTGGTAGAGCTGGAAGTATCGTCGGCTGACAAGCAGGGCAAAGATTTTACCCAGGTTCAGGGCCCTCGTGTGGAGGTAACACCCCTACGTCCTGCCTGTCTGTTATTGCTTTGTGAATATGATGGTTACAAGAGTCCCGGCGAGATGTCGATCTCGCTAGGGTTTTGGTGGCTCTGAAAGTACGTGGTCTGGTTCGATGGCCCTCCCAGTCCTTAAATAATAGGCTGGGTCTCGGGTGTTCGTAACCGACTCGATTTACAAGTAAGGAAACTCTAAACCGACTATTGTTTCGCCAAACTTGGAGGATACTCCATCTTCGTGGGCCTCCCTTCATGGGCTTCATGTAGGCTCTGATAGTTGGGCCTAGTCGATACGTGCACCAGGTACCCTCATGGTAGGGTACCCGATAGGCATACCCATGTCAGATGCAATGGCAGCGTTTTGGTGGGGTGATTCAGAAGTACAGAAGAAAATGCACTGGATGGCATGGTGGAAGTTGTGTGTCCCCAAGAAGATGGGTGGCATGGGTTTTCGGGATATTCATGCCTTCAACTTAGCTATGCTGGCGAAACAGTGTTGGAGGCTCATCTCTAACCCTGATAGTCTATGTGCACAGGTGTTGAGAGCTAAGTATTGTCGACACGGAGACCTCCTTAAAGCAGACCCAAAAAGCGGATCATCCTTTACTTGGCAAAGCATTGTGGCTGGGCTGAATACTTTTAAGAGAGGCTACATTTGGAGAGTTGGTCCAGGTAACAAAATTAATATTTGGACGGATCGTTGGATCCCAGACAACCCTGATCGTATGATCCAAACACCAAGAGGACATGTACTTCTTAACACGGTTGATGAGTTGATAAACCCCTGGACTATGTCTTGGGGCCAAGAGCTGTTTCGTGATAATTTCTCCCCCATTGATATTTAGAGAATTCTCTGAATTCCTTTGAATGAGAACCAGGAAGAGGACTTTGTCGCATGGCATTTCACCAAAACATACAGGTTCTCTGGGAAATCGGCGTACTACGTTGAGTGGAACCACTTGAATGCCAATAAACTAACTCGTTCAGATGGACAGGGTGCTTCGGCTCCTAATCCAGTATGGGACATCTTGTGGAAACTTAAGATACCAGCAAAAGTATAAAAAACGGATGGAAGGCCCTCCACGGTACTGTTCCCGGGATGGCTGTGCTAGCACATAGACATGTACCTGTTTTCGGTCAATGCCCTCTCTGCCTGCGGGGTCCTGAGACTATTCACCATCTGATATTAAGGTGCTTGCGAGCAAAAGAAGTTTGGAACTCTCTTGGCTTGTGGAGTATAATCATGCAATTTATGAATTCGGATAGATCTGGTTTGGTTGTTTTGGAAGAAATTCTTCATAGCAACATAAATACTCCTGCACATTTGAGTCACATTGGGCTAAATGAAGCTATCCTTGTGGTAGCCTGGTACATCTGGTGGCAGAGGAGAGAATTAGTCATGGGATCGAGAATAAGTTGCAACACCTCAAAGAATACCAATTACACAAGAGCTGAGAAGCTAGCACCACCAAATAAAATTTCTTGGGTAAAACCTCCTCTGAATATTTACAAGTTAAATACTGATGCTTGTTTCTTACTGAATGGTATAGGAGCCACTGCTGTTGTACTACGAAACGATCGAGGAGAAGTTGTTGCGGGTACAAGCTGCACTATGAACCACCTTCTGAATGCAACTACAGCTGAAGCTATAGGTCTGCATAAAGGACTTCAATTCATTGAAGATCTGGGATGTAGACCAATTATTATTGAATCGGATTCCTTGGAATTAGTTCAAGCTTTCAATGATGTGATTGAAATTTGGAGCCCTTATGCTGCCATCTTAGCAGATAGCTTCCAAAGGGCTAGAAGAATTGGAGATATATTGGTCCAACATTGCAATAGGGAGGAAAATGGAGTAGCCCATAAACTAGCTAGAGTAGCTTACGATTCAAATTCTCTAATTTCTTGGGATGATGAACCCCCAGGGTTTATTGTACGGATATTTTAAACGATGTAACTCTGTTTGAACCTGGTTGAGCAGCAAGTTGTTGACGCGCTCTTTTCCTTATCAGGGTACCTAAGGAGACTATAAGGTTTTTAATGAGGCGGCTTGCTGGCTCGGGTTATATATATACATGGAAAATTAAAAAAAAGGTTTGTCAAAAAAACACAGAGTATTAAAGTACTCCCTCTGTCCCAAAATATAAGGCGCACTATTTTTATGCTGGTCTTCGATGTTCAACTTTGACCGTTAATACACAATAAATTATATGGACCGAGAATGCATAAATGGTACCATTAGATTCGTCTTACAAAATTCTTCCATTTCATATATTTTTATATTAATTTTCTAATCATATTATAAGTATAAATTATGGTCAAAATTGGACGTTGTTGCCCAACTAAATTAAGGCTGCCTTGTATTTTGAGATGGAGTGAGTACTATGAATACAACAAAAGAAGTTAGAAACAAGACGGGTCGTCTGTAAAGCAAAAGGATTTCCACCGTTTAACTGGGTTTTTTCTCTCTGGCAAGCTATTTCCTGTCACATGGGTACAAGAAAAAGGTTGATAAATGTGTTGTTCGGTTGCGTCTACTGCAATTCAGCGGTCGATTGTACTCCTTTATGCCTCGCTCGGATATTTGCATCGAGGCTAGATATTAGATATTTGGAAGTTCTAGATACTACAAATATAGTCAGATATTAAACAGGAAAATCAAAGTCTCACATAACTCAATTCCTCATTTTGATCATCCAAACAACATTTGGTATTCAACCTCGATATCAAGTATGTGCTCCGAATACTTAAACATTCAAACAGAAATATTGATATTCAACCTCAATATGAATATTCTGTGATATTGATATTGAGCCGAATATAATGTCTAGCCTCCCAATGTAAACATCCAAACGGAGCATTAAGGCGTTGGTTGTAATGGCTTAGTCATAGGCAACATTTAGAAGTCTTTATTTTTTTCTGGGAAAGCCATATGTCGCACTTTATTGCAATTCAAACAAATTTACATCGTTTAATACATCATGAATAATAAAAATAGGGGGATCACAAACCCAAAAAACAGAAATATTCGAATCAAAAGCATAATGTGCTAGTCTGTGCGCCACCAAGTTAGCCTCCTGATTGCAATGTTGTACCTTGATTGACCAAATCCTGGATGTCTTCAAGAAACAATCTGCAAGAATTGTCATATACGGACTCCATATCTCAACAATTCCATTATGCTCTTAATAGAGTTCTACTTGAATCATAATTACTGGAGAGCATCCAATCTCCTCAATCAATAAAAGTCGTATACAAAAGTCATTACTTTATGTGGGTGCGACTAACTCGCGGCCGACTGAGAATTTATTGGTTTTCAATCGACCCATCACGCCTCTCTTCCATTGTAAGTATATGTACATGTCCTCGTACCATTCTTTTTATTCTTTACTATTAAATGGGAGTTGGTCGTTCGTACGTCGTCTCCGTGGCTCGCACGCGGTCCGCCGAATAATGTTTCGATGTTGTCGCGCTCCGCCCGTTGGTCTGCTCCTGGGCCTGGCCCATTGTCGTCCCTCGCACGCGCTCACCACGATTCCCCTTGCCCTCCGCCGCCGCTCCACTCATCCAACTCGAGCAACATAAGACATGTTGCCGCCATCGATCTCACAGCCGACCTCGCCCGCCTCTGCCTCTGCCTTTGCTACTCCGACCTCGCCGCCGGCCCGCCCGGTCGCCCGCGCGCAGTCCCCGCTCTCGCACGGCCAAAGATGGGACGAGAGGATGGAACGACGCGGGTGGATATCTACATGTCGGGAGAGAGTGGAGCAGAGCGGGGATGGCAACCGCCAGTCACGGGGGCCAGAACGAGAGAACTCCGGCGGCGTCCCATGCACCTCCTCGCACCACATCTGCAGCAGCGGTAGCTTCCCCTTCCCCTCCTTACACCATGCATTTGAGACCTGCAGCCCCTGCCCTATCCCCTCTTCGCGTAGCTGCTACCCTCTATCTCTTCTCTATTTCCTGGTGCGACTCAATGCATTTGAGGTGTTTGACAAATTGTTAACTGCTCGATTCTCAATATTAGTGGAAAGGTGCATTGATCTTTCATCGGAACAGTTATCAAAATGTTAACTGTTGCACTGACTTGCGTGCTGACATCAGATTCGCCTACCAATGCTTAAACTATGACTGGTTGTCGTTTTTCTGAATTTCTGCCAGCTGATGGAAAGGTTGGTTGCTATAGGATTGGTTTCCACAAGGCAGACAATATCAAGGACTCTAGCAGGCATCCAACCAGCTAGAAGGACTAACTGGGAAGATGAGGGAGTGTAAGTAGTAAGTCTTAAAATACCTTGCCATGTGCTCTCATTATGCACTACTTTTTGTTGCAGTTTCAGACCTTCTATATGTTGCGTGACAAATTTTGTTTTTTCCTGACAGTTTTTGCAGCTTAATCAAAGAATTTAATCGTGTACTCAAAGATGAGGAGAAAAAGAAAACAACTCTCAGATCAACAGGAGCTAGCTAAATGACAATAATCAATCTAAAGGCTGGTAGTTTCTTTCTTTGTTGTCTTTGTTGCGTAAACTCTCCCCAAACACTGATTCACCTCAAGCATACCGGTTTTGCAGCAATTGTCTTAGATCTGTTACTAATCATACCCTCTTTATATTTCTTCGATCTTATTTGACTCTTCTGTTTTTTCCTCAACTTACTTGATACGTGTGCAGATCATGGGTGCCAACTATAGACACTCACATATTTCCATCCCTCCAACGCTGGCCATGGACATCAGGGTGAGAGACCCAACACTTGCTATTTTCCTGAGGTCCCTGCTTCGCCTACAATCTCCCCCACAAGGTTGCAAAATACTGCTCCACAAAACCATACTAGAAGGTACAAAATGCTTGCAACTTTATTAGGATTCTCGTTATTTCTGTAAGCGTGGCAATAACATAACTTTTGAACTTGCCCTGGTTACTTGCAAGAAGAATAGAAACATTATTAGTCATTCACAGGATTCTCTTTAATGCATTTTCTCAATCTGTTTGTAACTCCCCTCCTCCAGAATAGAGTATAAACATGTCAGAGTTCTAGCTGGATAGCTTTGTTTCATGATAAAATAGTGTTAGATAGTTAGACTTAAGGAGTAATATTCTGAATTCAAGAGAAGATTGTTTGCTTATGCACTGAGAAAATTATCATAGTTTCAAAGAATATTATCAGTGGTACTAGCTGCCCGTAGCATGCTTGTGTCAGGGATGCAGTTTGATTGTACATGGGACTTGGCGGATGATAAAAAAGGAGCATATTTTGGTTGTCGAAATTGCTTGGTGCTCTCACTGGATCACATTTTGAAGTTGAAGCAGCAACGGTTAATTATATGCAAACCATGAAATTTCTTTAATCTTTAATCATTTAATCACAATGTCCAGTCTTTTCTGCACCTGCTCCAGCTCCAGCAGCGTGGTGGTGCCAGGACGTTTGGGAGGAACCAACGGAAATAGTTTGTGATACAATGTTGTTGGAAAGGACAAAAAGAACTCGATTTTCAGACAACTAAACCTATAAGGGTTGTTGTACAAGAATATCCAAAAAAATATCAGGGGTATATATTAGTTAATAAAGATGGGTGGTTGGGCTATTTCATCTTATGCATAATACATCCCATGATATCTTTTATTGACATAAAATTGAAGGAGAGTGGAATACCTATTTTTCTATGGGCATGATTTTTCATATGTATCATAATCACTTGTGCAACGAAAAAAGACAGTCCAGATGCCGTAGCAACGCACGGGCATTCAGCTAGTAAATTATTGACTTGGGGTACAACTCAACCCAAACATTCCCGCATGCGTGCTGGACCTAGAGGCTAAAAGAAGGATGACCCGGACATGAGGGTGGATTTTTCGAACTGGGGCTACATGGAGCCCGTTTTTAAGTTTCCAAAAATAGCGAAAAATAGAGTGTCGAGATCTACAAGGGTGCAAAATTTTACTTTAATATTCATTATTTTGGCCTGTACAAAAAGACAAATCGGGGAAATTCAAAATTTTAAAATTGTGTATTGTTCACCACCCAGATCGACCCATTTATCTTATTTGTGCAGCCCAAAATACAACTAATTTGGAGTTGAAAATTTGCAGGATTGTATATCTTGACAATTCTGCATCCGAGATCTTTTTCGTGATTTTTGAAAACTTAAAATGTCAATTTTAAATTTTTGAAAAAAGAGGCACCATGTAGCGCAGGCTGCATTATAGGTTTTCGGACACAGGCTGTTCTATTACAGGCTCAAATGTGCTAGTGGTTTTAGAGTTTCACAAGGTTTGGCAAGTATGTGCAACAGCTCAGGCTAGTATTGATAAATTTAGGAGTAAAAGAAAATTCAAATAAGAATAGTCAAAATTTAAAGATGTTGGTGCAAGTTCTAGAGTGGTGACTAACAACTCCTTACGTAAACAAAAGAAGGTCTGGGTAAAAGGATTAATGGGGGTACATTAAGAACTCATGTGTGCAACTAAGCCGTACCTACAAACCATTAGCAATTGAGTTGCAACCCACTTATAACTTAAAATATCACTTGCAACACATTTTAAATTGTAAAAATACAAATTATAACTTACTTGTAACTAAAAACTCTCAGTCGCAACCCACATATAACTAAAAAAACCCAGTTATGACCATCTTGCAACTATACAAAAATATAATTATGACTGAAAGTCTCAGTTGCAACCTACTTGTAATTGGAAAATCTCACTTGTAACCTCACTTGCAACTCAAAAAATCACAGTTGCAATTGCATCCCACCTGCAACGCGAAAACCTAAGTTGCAAATCATTTTCCACTAGAAAAAATCCACTTCCAAATGGAGAATCTCGGTTGTACCTTGTTTACAATTGGAAGAAAAAGTCAGTTGCAACTCACTTACATTAGAAAAAGGTCAGCTGCTACTTGAAAAAGTCAGTTACGACTGAAAAATCTCAGTTACAATCTACTTGTAGCTGGAAAATATCAGTAACAACTCCCTTTGCAACAGGAAAAAGACTCAGTCCAACTAACTTGCAACAGGAAATAAATCCAACTCAACTGGAAAAAAATCCAAATCAACTGAAAAACCTCAGTTGCAACCCACTTGCTACTTAAAAGAAACTCAGTTACAACCCCACTTGTAACTGAAAACAAAAGCTCTGTTGCAACCCACTTATAACTGAACAAAACTCAGTTGTAACCCAACTCAACTTGTAATTCAGAAATCTCGGTTGCAACTCACTTGCAAACGGAAATGGCCGAGTTCAAACAGAAAACCTCAGTTGCAGTCATACTTGCAATTGGATTGTAACTGGAAATTTTAGTTGCAACTAGAAAATCTCAACTACAACATCACTTGAAACTGAAAAAAACTCATTTACAACCCACTTGCAACTCAAAAATCTCACTTACAACTCCCACGGTATTGAGAATAGCGTTATACTCCGCTAACCGAATTTAGAAGTTGATAGAGCTCTAATATTAAACTTTGTCGACCCAGAATTAGTAAAAATCATACAAAAAAAAACAAAAAATGAGGTAAATTTTTTAAAAAATATATGTTTTTGCATGATATTGACAAGGACTTTAGTAGGTCAGAAATAAAGTATTTATAACTAAAAAACAAAGTCATAAATCAAAGGTCAAAAGGAGGTCAAGGTAAAACAATTTCAACAAATATTAAGATAAAACTATTATATCTATAATTTTTATAAAGCAAAAACCCGCTAACATGCATTAATAATGTTTCCATCTCAACATGCAATATATCCACATCATACATTCTTTTAGCCAATTAATTGTCCATGTCATACCCCACTAATATTCATTAATTGTAGTGTATTACACATGCAATATTCGTCATGTTTTTTTAGCCATAGATCAAACCATTATTTGTTGTCAAATACACACAAAAATTCATGTCAATTAAATATAATCTCTCGACTATTGTGTGATTTTTGCATATTTCTAGAAACAACTTCATATTTCACAAAGTTCTTAACGAAATTTCCGCTGCAACACGCGGGGTATTTTTCTAGTTTACTCTATGTAGCAACACATCCTATGTAGACAAAAAAACATGGAAAAATTAATTCAAAGCACGAGTGTTGATAATAGAAGGAATCATGATAAATTTACCAACGAGTAACTTGTGGGTGGGGTGGTAAGTATGGTCAGATCTACAATTGGAGGTCACCGGTTGAATACTCGCCGGATACACCTGTTTTCTCCTATCTTTCTTATTTTGTTGGGCGTATACAGAGTTGTTAGCAGCCTGTCGCAACAGTGGAACAAGGGGTTCCCCTTTTGCTGCCAAAGTGGGTCCACCACCTAGGCCCACCATGAAGATGGACAAGGCGAGGAATCAAGACCGGAAGATGGGCCACCCCATCTTCCCCTGAAGCTCGTCAAGTTCGGCATCGACACACGGCTAAGGACTAGGTGGCCTTCCGGGGTCACCTATCTCCCGGGGTTCAAGTCGGATAACTCTCGGGTCAGGGTACCCGGCAGGCGGCCGGGCGTACCTCGGGATTCTCCATCCGTACCGCTGAAGAGGATAAGAACGCCAGCTCGTGCGGAAGCTAGTAGAAGACTTGGGCTCCAAGATGAAGGATTCGGCCTTGGGCGTGGTCGGTGGAGGTGTCAGTCCACCCTCCCCACCTTTCCCAAAGGTTGATAGCGACAACTCGAGGAAGCGCATGGAGGAGAAGGAGCCAGGTCCACTCCACGCGCCTAGGAGCGGTTTTCTCCACCAAAACCCCTCACGCCCCTCGCGTGCCCTTGTGGTATCCCTTCGCCTATAAAAGGAGGACCAAGACACCGAGGCGAGAAAAAACAAGTTAAGCTAAGTAGGAACAAGTTAGGCTAAGTTGGATCAAGTCAAGCTAGAGCAGGGCAAGTCTAGACTAGGGTTTGGAGGAGAAAGAGAGGTGATCTCCCAGGGCAGGATCTGCTCTTCGTCTACCTCCGGCCGGTACACTGCCGGGTTCACCCATAGAACACCCTTGTAAACCACTCCATGGTGAACCCATCAATCCAGACATGCAGGAGTAGGGCTTTTAGCCTCCGGGTGGCCTGAACCTGGGTAACTCCCTATGTCTTTGTGCTTGTTTGCTCACCACCACCACCGAAGAAGCTTGGCGAACACCTCCCGGGTGAAGTCATCTTCCAGCCTCCTTCGCGCCCCGTGCCGAACCTAAAAAGGGGGTATCCTTTACTCCCGGTGTCCCTCTTCCGAGACATGACATCTGGCGTGCCAGGTAGGGGGCGCAAGCGCTGGATTCGCCTTCGCCAACTTCACTCTCATCGACATGTTCATCGACAAGTTCGTCGTCAAGTTCTACTTCAAGCTCATCGTCCGTGACAAGATCTGCTTTTAGCTGGTCAAGATCCCCAGGCGGATTCAGATTCGGTGCCCACTGACGCGGCATCAAGATGGCTAAAAAGAGGAAAGGAAGGATGGCCATGGAATATCTGCGGTACCCAGGACTTGGATTCGTCCTGGAGGAATCTTCTCCGGCACCCACAGTTCAAAATCGAGGCCCCTGGATCCAGTTCATTCACCCTGCAGCATATGTTAGCCCTTTCATTAGCGAGGAAAGGCCTCAGGAAGATACCACGGGTATTGATGTACCTTCCCCTTCATGGACGCATGAAGTAAGGGAGGAACTCTGCCCTGACGTACCCCCTGCAGTGCAGCCTCCGGAAGGTGAAGATCCACACCATGATAACAAGGGCGAGCCTCCTCTTGAAGATCCCCTCATCTACATACTGCAAGAGATCAAGATATCTCCGGACAAGGACGGTCAGCCAGGAGTATGGTGCATGTACCATCAATCTGCCAGACATAGCCTCGAAGATTGTCGCGAGTTCAATGATATTCAAGTACGCCGGAAAAATGGAGAATGTTACACTTGCGGCGAACCCATGCGCATCAGCAGAGACTGCCCGCTCACCATGGGGCCGAACAAAACCAAAGCCCGACCCGGAACACCGCAGAAAGGGAAGTCTTTTAGGACTTTCGTTGACGCCTCCACTCAAACGGAAGGAGCAAGGTAGCCCTGTACCTCACAGCGGACTCAGGACAGTCAGAGGCTGACAGCCGCCAGCTGGGAGCAAACTTTCGTCCACAATGACTTTGAAGAAGGAGAGTGGGATCTCCCGGGTCACATCGTCACAATACACCCGGGACCAAGCGGGCCTCCCCAGAAGTACTGGATCACCCGATGGTTAGCTTCTGGATCTCAAGGATGAATGTTGAAGAGGTCCCCAGACCGGTGCCCCTAATGCGCCAGCAAGATGCCGGATCACCAGAAGGGGTGACCTCCAGGTTCGTTTAAGCACCAAGGGTCCCCGGACCGACGTTCATGTCACGCCAGTAAGATGTCGGATCACCAAGAAGGTGACCTCCGAGTTTATTGATACAAGGGTCTCCGGACCGGCGTAAGCCAGCCAGATGCCAGCCCCGGAAAGGGTTCGCTGGGTTAATGGGGTATTTCGGTTCGGAGACCTGTTCCAACCTGAATAAGGTCGAACGGCGTAGAATCATGTCTGGAACACAGCATAGAAGACCGGCTTCGGCGGAAGAGCGTTGAAGCAATTACCGAAGTACTTCAATGGAAGCTAATCGCGAGATAAGTACAAACGCGCGTGCGCGGGCTTTTGCCTGATTATCGCGGTTTTGTGCGCTTTGGCTAAGGCGAAGGGGGCGTATCCTTGGGGCAGCGCCTTCGCAACAACACTGACCGTTACCCTCCGGCAGTGGAGTCGTGGGCTAAGGTCCGTGCGGTCAAGAGCGGTGGGTCCTTAGGGGGGTTGCGCCCTGTGTCAGTATCTCAGATCGAATCTGTTTACTCACGGCTGGTTAGCGCTCTGGCCTATGGACCCTTCCCGAGAGCGTTAAGCCCCCACAAGTGCCATAAACTTACATAATCTGGAAATGGTTGTTTACATTCAAAAGTATCAGTTCACAAGCCCATAACGGCTGTGTTATTACAAAAGCATGGTTCACGGCCTCTGGTATTGCCTTGTCCTTTTCAGGACTGCTCAGGTTCATGGTCATCTTCACGAGAAAGGCGCTCCAGGATCTCCTCCACCTGGCGGGAGGTACCCGGAGGAGATGGCGTGGCAGGCCCCAAGTTCTCCAGCTCGGACAGCAGCGAAAGTTGCGGGTGATGCTGGTGAATGGCGGCTACTACCTGGGTGATTGCTTGACGGACTGCTTCTTCCCTTGCCCGGCGGGTAGTCTTCCTCGCTTGTTCCTTGATGTCGCCAATCAGTTTCGCCACGAGCTCCAAGAAGGAGGGATAATGTTTGAAGGAACGGGAATGGTCCTCCTTGAGGATGGGAGGAGAAGGCACACCCAACTCCTTGAATGCATTCACAACGTTGGAAGACCCAGTGGACATTTGGAGCAAGATGTTGAAGATCTCGCGCCGGTAGATCTTGTACTTGTGCTGCTCCACCCCAAGAATTTCCTTGGCCTTCTCCAGCTCACCCTTCACTGCTTTGAGCTGGTTCGATACCTTTTCATGCTGATCCCAGGCGATCTGATCTTGGGACTTGGATGCTTCAATAGCTTCTTGGCCGCCAGTCAACTCTTGGATCTCTTTCTCGCGGGTGGCAGCCCTTCGCTTGTCAGCTGCATCTCCAAACTGAATGCAGCCCTCTAGTTCTCGGATTTTCTCCTCCAGAGCACTGCAGCGGGCGTTCACCTCCTTCCTGGATCTCTCAGCTGTCAAGAGAGCCATTCTCTGGGCTTCATTGTCGTCCTTCAGCGACGTCACCCGGCTCTTCAGGTGGTCATTCTCGTCTCTGGCTCTCTGAAAGTCAGACTTGGCTTGGTTGCTCCGTACTCGCTCATCCTTCAGACCACCTTTCAATCTGGAGATCTGCTTGTCTCTTGACGCGATACCCTGGTCTCTCTCCCGGAGGATATACTCCAGCTCGCTCTTGGTCCAGCCGGCCACGTTCTCCATACTCTGCTCCAGGCGGTCCTCGTCCTGGGCCACCCGCGTCTGGAGCTCCTCGATGGTGGCAAGCTGAATGTGTTCGCTGTCCTTCAGATCGGACAGGCGCATTGCCAGCTCCTTCTCCTGTTTGGAGACCCTCGACTCCCGGGCATCAAGCATCTCTTCGTCCACTGCCAGTCGCATCTCCCGGGTGCTGAGCCTCTCCTCGCTCACCGCCAGCTCCGACTCCCGAGCTTGTAAGCCGCTTCTGTCCTCCAGCGGCGGACTCTCTGCTCGCGCCATTTTGGCTTGTGCGAATGCCAGGAATTCCCCGACACTGGAGAACGCCCGGGAGAATCTCGAACCTTGTTCTCCGCTTGCGGGTGCGCTGGGAGCTACGGCATGCTGGACAATCATGTCCCCAGGACTTGGTTAGACGGCGCCGGGTCTACTCAGTACGACGGCTTCCCGGGGATCCACGTCGCGCTCTCCCCCGGGGCCGCCTATGATTCCTGCAAGTAACAAAGCCATCAGCAACAAGACAAGAACTGATGCAGGCGAACTTCGAGAATTCTAGCCTCACCTGCCACAGTTGGGGCTCCCGTCGCAGCAGTCTCGTTGGCTGAAGGTTGCAGCCCGTGCGTTGTTATCACCTCAGGACTCGGCGCCACTCCGGCATTCACCATGGCAAGATCAAGAACTGGGGGCTCTGCACCGTCGGCGGACGAAACCCCCGCCGTCCCTTTGGCTTCAGCATCTTCATCCTCCCGGTCCTTCTTGCTGGGCCACTCCAGCGTTGGGCTCCTGCAAGGGGCATGGATGAAAGTCGTCAGATCAAGACTATGCAAGAAAGCAATCTATGAACAAGAAGTGGGTCAGCCAAGCTTACTGCCGGGGTCTCTTCGACCCGGAGAAGGACCACTTCTGATCTACCAAGTCACCAAAGACGCCAGACCAGGACTTGTTCTCCGCGCCATCTTCCTCCCTCGCTAGCGGGGGCGGGATGGCCTCAGACACCTGTTCAGAATCTTGTGACACCTGGGCACCCGGAGAAGAAGGTGGACTCGTTGCCTCGGAGCCAGGCGGGTCCTCAGCAACTGGCGGATGTTCAGGAGCTGCTTGCACAGTTGCTATGGATGGAAGGATTTCTTCTTCTTCTTCGTCGGAAGACCAAGGTTCTTCCGGGGAAACATCCCCGTACGCCAGGGGCCGTTCCTCTCGTCGTTGCAGTTCCCTGGGTGCAGGCGTGGTTCAATACCGGTTGTGCCAGCGACCCCATATTCGTTGCACACTGGCATTGGAATTCGGATCTCGTCAGCAATGGGATCCTCGAACAAGGGCGGAACATCATCCAGGAGAAAATATGATGTTCCCGGTTGCAGAAAGGCCATGTTCTTCGCCCTCTGAACTTCAGTCATATGGAACCTCTTCCACTGGGTGCTGCTACCCTCCTGGTTCAGCTCCCACAAAGGCCTGCTTCGGAACCTCAATGGAGCAATCCCCCGGCGAACATAATCTCCAATAATCATGGGTCCCGTCACCCCCAAGTTTCGGAGATCAGTCAACCTCTCGATGACAGGAGCAAGTGCCGCTTCTTGAGGACTCATCTTCCTGGAATGGGCCAGACGTTCTGCTGGAGATGAAGGCGTGGCCATATAAGGACTAGCAGCATCCGCTTCGATGAAGTACCAGTTGTGCCTCCATTCTCCCCAGTCATAGTTCACCAGCACCTCCGGGTACTGGTGGGCTATTTCGCTTCTGAGGACGAAGGAGACGCACCCGGAAATCCACCTGGATCTTCCCATGTGGGGACGAAGTAGTGGCGGAACAACGCCACGGAAGGCATCACTCCCACGAACGCCTCGCAGGCATAGGCGATAAGAGCCAAGATCAGCAAGGCATTGGGATGCAAATGAAGCATGTGCAGCCCATAGGCCTCCAAGATCGCCATGAAGAACTCGAAGAATGGAGGAAAAAATGCCAATCACGCAGAAGTCATGGAAGATTACCACTTCTCCATCTCGCTGGGCTCCAATGGCAGGGCGCGCCACCACATCTTCCGTGTCGCGGAAGTCCTCAGCAAGAGACAGAAGCGCCTCTTCGATGGCCTCGTCCGTCCTGAACGCGCTCGGGGTGAGCACAGCTTGCGTCACCCTCGCAGAAGGAGAATCATCAGCGAGGGAAGCTTCAATCGCCACCTCCAGCGCCACGGATTGCTTTATCTTCCTCACAGCTCCTCTCTTCCCCCGCTCGACGCCATGAGCGGACGAGGGCTGAGCCGAGGATTCCCGCGACAGGCGCTGCGGCGGAGGGTTAGGGGCGACGCTCGGCGAAGGGACGAAGGCGATTCTCGGCGGCGGTGATTTGGAGGAAGTAACTGCTACAGTGCCGCCGAGTCGTGGCTTATAAGGCAGCCCACACATCGCGTCGTGGCCCCAATACTCCGACGGGCGCGGGGATTGAGGAGACGTTCCGATTTGGACGTTTCCTCCCATTGGATTCAAGCTAACGTTGGCTACCCGAGCATGCCGCAACGTTCGTTTCGGCCAAGTCTTGCAAGAACTCGGGGGCTCGTTTCTACTTCATCCTAGCGAGCTCCCACCGGAGCAGGGAAGGCAAGGCGCCGGGGACCCTCTTTGGCCAAACTGTTTGGCCATAGCCCCGGCAGCACCAGGAGCAAGAGCCGCCGGGACTATGCCCGGGGGCTACTGTCGCAACAGTGGAACATGGGGTTCCCCTTTTGCTGCCAAAGTGGGTCCACCACCTGGGCCCACCATGAAGATGGACAAGGCGAGGAATCAAGACCGGAAGATGGGCCACCCCATCTTCCCCCTAAAGCTCGTCAAGTTCGGCATCGACACACGGCTAAGGACTAGGTGGCCTTCCGGGGTCACCTATCTCCCGGGGTTCAAGTCGGATAACTCTCGGGTCAGGGTACCCGGCAGGCGGCCGGGCGTGCCTCTGGGATTCTCCATCCGTACCGCTGAAGAGGATAAGAACACGAGCTCGTGCGGAAGCTAGTAGAAGACTTGGGCTCCAAGATGAAGGATTCAGCCTTGGGTGTGGTCGGTGGAGGTGTCAGTCCACCCTCCCCACCTTTCCCAAAGGTTGATAGCGACAACTCGAGGAAGCGCATGGAGGAGAAGGAGCCACGTCCCCTCCGCGCGCCTAGGAGGGGTTTTCTCCCACCAAAACCCCTCACGCCCCTCGCGTGCCCTTGTGGTATCCCCTTCGCATATAAAAGGAGGACCAAGGCACCGAGGCGAGAAAAAACAAGTTAAGCTAAGTAGGAACAAGTTAGGCTAAGTTGGATCAAGTCAAGCTAGAGCAGGGCAAGTCTAGACTAGGGTTTGGAGGAGAAAGAGAGGTGATCTCCCTAGGGCAGGATCTGCTCTTCGTCTACCTCCGGCCGGTACACTATCGGGTTCACCCGTAGAACACCCTTGTAAACCACTCCATGATGAACCCATCAATCCAGACATGCAGGAGTAGGGCTTTTAGCCTCCGGGCAGCCTGAACCTGGGTAACTCCCTGTGTCTTTGTGCTTGTTTGCTCACCACCACCACCGAAGAAGCTTGGCGAACACCTTCCGGGTAAAGACGTCTTCCAGCCTCCTTCGCGCCCCGTGCCGAACCTAAAAATGGGGTATCCTTTACTCCCGGTGTCCCTCTTCCGAGACACGAAACAACCCGTGTAAAAGAAAGTAAAAAATAAACAACAAGATTCGCACAAATCTTTGCACAATCTGATGGCTCTACAATCGAATACGAAAAAAAATACGAAGACGCAAATTAACAGCAAGATAAAAAAAGACAAACACACAAATTAACAGCAAGAAAAAAAAGACATATGTGAAGAAAATAGAAGAAAGGAGAAAAAGGCCTGACTCGTTCAAAAGCTTGCACTAGCACGAAAACAACAGCCCATACAGAAAACATCTATATTGATCACCGCGTAGTGGACCGATAGCCCAGTGGCAAGCAACATGCTGATACGTCCTAGCCCGTCCGAGTTCAAGCTTCCGTGTTCACACGTGGTGAGTATGCACAATCACCTCTATCAATTTTTTAGTGGTACGATAAACGGCTAAAAAATATTTCTCTCCCCTGTTTCACAAATCCTGGTTGTATGTATAGACTTTGATGTTCGAAGATTTTGTATTTCTGTTAATGTAATGGAAAGGGAAGTAGCCCGGTTGGAAAAAAATTGTATGTATTACCAAATCTAGTACGTACGTACATAGCTTAGCGTCTGATGTCACAACTAAGCCACACAGCCGAGCAGGGATGAATCCAATAACAATCAACATAGATGGTGCATGGTGGTATATGGTACGGAGTACATGATAGCTAACTGTGAGGCACATGCTCCTCCACTGTAACACTGTTCACCATAAAGAAGTACATCATGAGCTTGCTGATCACACGTATCGAGCCAAATGAGCATCTGAACATGCTCAATTACTATTCTCTAGTATCGATCCTCCACATGTCTAGTCTAGATCATGGCCACAAGGTGATCCTCTCCTCGCTAATGGTGGCATACGTCGACGATAAGATGACTTCCACTGAGCCCTATGGCATGACAGGTGCCCCCGGCCCAGTCCCATCAACCCCATAATCCCATCATGTGTTATTAAACCTCACAGGCCAAATGCATATATCCTTAATTTTCCATCATCCACTGGACGCTGCTTTTGCTCCAACTTTGAGAGGTGCCAAGACCAGATAAGACGGAAGTGGGTGGGCTTTCGTTCGATCTGCATTGCAGTCGCCGTCGCTGCCGTCACCTGCAAAATCAGGATAAAAGGGGTGGAAATTCGGTGTTTCTTATCAACCCACCGGGCATCTACATCATAACCGAGATTAGTGCACCACATGGAGCCAAGGTTCACATCATCAGTCAGAAGTCCTGAGTTTTTCTACCATTTCAAGATAAATCAATCCTGGTGTGACAGCTCTGAATACTTACATTGCTTGTTTTCAGATCCATCATCTTGCGCTTGTGGTGGTCACCATCATCATAGGGTGAGAGTTATCTCCCGGCAATTGATGTGCACCACAAGAAATGTAAAAAATAAAACTAACCAAACAGACAGACAAAATTCTTCTCGAGCGAGAGCGCAGATATTCTATTCTGATAGCATTGCACCATCTTATCCTACCAAAGGCAGTTATACAAATGCAATGGAACACCTGCCACTCAATTCCTGATTCATTTCACCATCCTGCAAGAATTCACTACAGAATCTGTATTTTAATTTTACCAATTATTGCTCAGAATAGCAATAAGATGCAATTTTTCTGTTAGACTGCAGAAATGCATTGCCATGGTACATTTGTTACAAGGTATAGACTGACACAAAAATGCAAGATTTGATGGAAAACATGTGCAGTGCATAGAAAAGAAAGTGTAGTTCTCCCCTTGTTGGTGGTAATTATGTAGGTGAGCTTCTATGTTGGAGCCAAAAGGAATTTAAAAATAGAAAAGGAGAAGAAATATAAGTGAGTAACAGCCTTTACTTTCAGAATATGTTGTGGCCTTCTTCCCTAAGGCCAAGGAGAATCGTGTCAAAGCATACATATCTGAGAAAGGGACTTGACTTAAGTGATGCATTCGATGGGCACGGGAACAGGAACTAATTGCCATCACACCAATGATGACTGATCAGTGTTCCAATAAAGACTCTGTGCATCCTCCCCCAGTCATATATATCATATAAGCAAGCAAGAACTCGCACATACAAGAACAACTGCAATGTCTGGGGAGCCTTCAAAAGTAGGGTGTCTAAGATAAAAAGGAGGTGAGAGGCCACAAAGTGGACTGCAAGATTGCAGGTTGGTGGCATCCACATCAGTGTTGCTACCATGCCTCCCTGGCTTGCTCCTGGTCATGAAGAAATTGTATTTATCCTTTTGTGCTGAAGGAACCTCCAGAGACAAAAAGCAACTAATGCCATATCAATGGAGAAGTTAGGCCATGAGGATAAAATACTGCTCAGGACCCTATTGTCCATATAGCACTCTGACTTTCACAAATTCCGTCTCCATAAGGCAGAAAGGGTATACAAACGTTAATAAATGAGTAACAGTTAGGATCTATAAAAAGATCAGCAATTAGTTACGTCTTGGTAACTTATCAAGCAACAAGCGCGTACGAAATATAGCACGGATGGCCTATGCCGTACAATCAATTACGAAATTACCATATTAACCAAATCTTAAGAAAGAAGTTTGTAAGCATTTCTTGAAAAGGAAAACAGCATCAATATATCGTGTATCCACCACAAAGTTCATCCTAGTAGCGAGTACAAATGCACAGCATCTTGCTCTTAGGGCGTGTTGAGTGGCAGAATGTGCAATCTCATAACTTTGTACTCGATGTGCATATAGTCCGAGATATTTCCCTGTGCCAATGATAGTGGCTGAAACAAAGGAGGGATGAAGTCCCTTGTGCCAATAATAATGGCTGACAGAAAGGAAAAATGCTTTTCACATCCAGGAAATAATATACGGAAGACTCCAGAGAACACTACGCGACCATACCTATGTGGCATGTGAGTATGAATATATGTCCATAGCAAACAAGTAGTAACACTCATAGAGTAGCATAGAACAATTCTCAATGGACAGATGTCATAGCTTAAGTATCTGATAAGAAACAGCCAAGGTAAGACCATAGCTTTGGATTTTCATTAAAAAACACACTATCAGGTTTTCTAATTTGTGTAAAGATCTGTCAAATCAATATGTAAATGCGTATGCATCATGTAGAGGCAAGAAGATTGAAGTGGGCAATATTAGCCTGTTTAAACTAAAGTGTAACATTATTTACAAGATGGGTTTCTACAAATTCCTGTCGACTACATACACCAGCAACAGTCCAGTTCATACTTAGAGCTTCCTATTTGTTTTACAACGAAAAATATGCTAAAGCTAGGAGCATGTCAATGTTTTACGGAAGTATTTGAAAAACTGGAAGCCACAAAAGAAATTTTGTGAGATCCTGACCTAGGGCTTAATAAGATTGATAGGATACTCATATCAACAAGTTGCAACTTCTTTATCGGAAGCTCACAAAGTGCGCAGAAAAACGGTCAGTCTAAAGATTCTATAGAACTGCCAGGGTGATCGGCCCGGCCCGGGGGTGGGGAGCAATTTCAGGATGGGTGACCGACCGGGAAATCCTTCCCGGGTGCGCATGAGTGAGGACAAAGTGCCCAGAAAAGACCAGTGTTGATCTGTGGGGCAAGTCTAGAGATCATATAGAGCTGTCAGGGGTGACAGCCCGGCCTGGGGGTGGGCCGGGGTGTTACAAATTTCCTCTTCTCTTTTTGGAGAAACATAAAAAAACTGCTAGTCTTGCCTTCGGCTCATTATTTGAATTTAACTGCAGATCTCTGTCCATGAAATGACTACTAAAAGATTTCAAAACAAGTACAAACGAAATAAACATATACTTACTCAACAACAGTTAAGAAAATACTTAAGCTTACAGGTTGCTTCAAATCCGTGAAATAAGCCCACATGCGCAAATTAATGAACCAAACTGTACATGCTAAATTGCTCTACCATTTTCTTTGATAACGGATGTGCTATTATATTGTTGGAAGGGGCTACATGGCCCTAGACCCAGCCGAACAAAGTACCATTAAGGACCAAATGACCAAATAGGTTTCAGAGCATACAGAGTAAACATGCATGAAATAAGTGTTAGATGCATTCTGAATCGAGTATAAGTAAAGTTGATTTGACTATTCTCTTCTATAATTTATAACACAAAAAGCAAGAGAGAGAGAGAGAGAGAGAGAGAGAGAGCAATTTTAATCTGAGGACAACCTCAGTGATGATTCTCTAATCACGCCCACCACGTCACAAGAGCCGTCTTGTCCTGCCTATAAATGAGAAGCAAGATCCACCAAATCAGTGCAGAGCAAGACAAAGTGGCTTCTTTCCCCAATATATACCAATCTTCTTCCATTAGGCTGGAGTTCATCAAGGATCTAAACCTGAAACTGGAGCCTACAAGCACACAGAGGAGGAAGAGCAACAAGGCTGGTTCCCAGCCCATCCAAGGTAGAAGCGAACAACGTTAGAGATGGTGACAGTGCAAGATGAGATGCGCAAGGGGCCATGGACAGAGCAGGAGGACCTGCAACTGGTATGCACTGTCCGCCTGTTCGGTGACCGCCGCTGGGATTTCGTTGCCAAAGTCTCAGGTTTGAGGGTGGGAGACCTTCAAATTAGGTAGCCATTTTTGCAATCCTTGGCACAAAGTTGCAAACAGCATGTAATCTCCTCGCATCTAACAAACTATCTCTATACATCACCTTATCTATGGTCATGTAGGCCTTAACAGAACAGGCAAGAGCTGCCGCCTCCGGTGGGTCAACTACCTCCACCCTGGCCTCAAGCACGGGCGCATGTCGCCGCAGGAGGAACACCTTATTATTGACCTCCATGATCGATGGGGTAACAGGTTTGATCCAAAATAACACCTTACTAAAGCAGCTTTGCTCAGCTACTACAGGTGAAACACACTTACATCCTCTCTCTGTATAGGTGGTCTAGGATAGCACGGAGGCTACCAGGGCGCACGGATAATGAGATCAAGAACTACTGGAGGACACACATGAGAAAAAAAGCACAGGAGAGGAAGACAGATATGTCACCTTCATCCTCCTCCTCATCATTAACATACAAATCCTGCCTCCTTAAGACTGCACCAATCATCGAGATAGACAGAGGCAGCACTCATAATGGCAGTACCTGCATCTCAAGTGTACTTAAGAGCAACCAGAGTGTCATCGATGGATATTCCATGGACCAGATATGGAAGGAGATTGAGGCACCTGCCATGGTGCCTACCAATGATAAACTATGCAGCAAACTCCCATGTCCTCTGCTGCCATCTCTCCTATGGGAGACCGCTATTGCCCTGAGGTAGTCTGGAAGATGGACGATGACGAGATCAAGATGCTAGCCCCACAATTTGGTTATGGTAATGGAGGAGGTTCCTGCTATTGAAGGCTCAAGCCGTCAGGATCGAGGTCAGGTTACCAAGATACATATATATGCTAAACAGAACTGCCAGTACCTCTGTAGCTATGTCTGCATATACATACATATGTTTGCCAGAATTGCCATTAGCTATGTTTCATTAGTATGGAGGGTGGTCTAAATATTTACATATCTATTGTAACAATGTAGATTTTCAGGTGTGCTCATGATGTGTGTGCCTATGTAGCGTGTAAAATAGATTATGTCACTTGCCCCTATAGCAATGTGAGAGCAATTTATATGCATGACAAAGCTATCAATCTCCACTCTCCAGTGACATTCGGGTAACAATGTTAGATTGACAGAAACGAGCACTGTACACCTTTACACTACAGGAATACTAAAATCCTCCCTGCGTGGTTCTGAGGCTAAAAAAAGGACAACGATAATCCATGTTCACATCTTAAGGAGCAAAAAAATAAATAAAAGGGGGAATGGATTATTTCACCATAAATGAGCTCAGTTTTATGGGTACAGAATCAGAATCATTACTTCAAATCCTTCATGATTATGTCTATGATGCTCTGATTTCCTTCCTCGATTGTCTGAGTTTACAACACTTGGCTCTCGATAAAATGGCTTCTGGAATGTAAGAAACGAAAAAGAGAACAAGTATTCCTCCAATAAACATGCAGGCCTTGAAAACACATACTTTTAGTATTCAATTTGAGACTGCTTACAGGCATCTGTATGCATGTTTAGTCTAAAGTGGAATTGATAGGTCACATAATTAGTGCAGAGTGAGTGGTCAATGTTTTTACCAAAAAAAAAGCCTGGGCATTAGATTTTGATTATGATCTAATGCTATACTGTATTCGACACGTAAGATTAGCTAGAAGTTGCAGATCATCCATTTAACAAATAGTAAAGTTAGCACTGTGGTAAGGTAAGTAAAATGCAGTGGTAAGTGGTCGGTCTGGTGATCGACACTTAAGGTTTTTTATAGTCATCTACTTTGCTGAAAGCCTGAAAGTAAAAACTGATCGGCAACTAATTAGCTTGGATTCTTCTGACTGAGTGAATATCAAGTGCTTGGACCATCTAGAGCAAACCATCGCTACTCTATGTCTCCACAACATTCAGAACTGGAGGAAAGCTTACATTTTAAAGTACCAACAGGACGTGAGATCTGATTGCGCAGCAATAGGTCATTACCGAGATTTCTCAATGTTACCCCATCATTAAATGAGATGGAGATCACAGGATAAGATGCAGAGATAGAACAATATACACAAGGGAAAACTTCCCCAGCACTGGGTAGCATGGAGAACCTTCGAAGCAGCCATTGGCCAACAGCATAACAGCCAGGGCAGATACTCATACTATACTTGATGCACATTCATCAACACTAACTTTCAATCATTCAAGATGAAAAGTCAATAAGGAGTTGTTACATAAAGGAAAGTTTAGTAGTACCAGACTAGACTCCCTGTAGGTCATTTCTGAAAATGAGAAAAATGGAGTTTTGCATCCTCTAAATGTGTTGATTTTCTTCCATCAGAGGCTCAAATTGAAAACAAAATGCAGCTGCATAGCTGATCTCTCCGTTCACCATTACAGTTGCTTGAGTTCCTACAGCGGTATAGTACACACCCCAGCAGATAATTTGAGATCTTACTTCTGGAGAGGCGTGCTCTAGCTACGAACGAACCAGCTGATCATTTCGCAGCGGACAGCAGAATCGCGGGATGGGGTTGTGGATCCGCTGCCCATTTGAATGGGATTATCAGCTCCGACCCAGACAACACCACCCAAAATATGTAGGAAGCACTAATCTACAGCACATATGAAAGCCGCATCCGTGGGGGCGTTAGTAGTAATTCTTCTTACCTCGCCGTCCGTGAACGTCGCGGACGCCGAGAAAGAGCGGGCCCGCCCTCACCGCCGGAGGAGAAGTGCAGGTATTTGTGACATGAGTTTTTTTTTCAGTGAAGATTGGTGAGTCTGCTGGCCATGCGGGCCGCCCGGCACGGCACGGCCACGTACAGTACACCGGGCCGGCCCGTTTGGGCTGTTTCGGCCTGTTTTTTTTTTTAAAGTTCAGAATAAATACAGGAAACTCTAAAAAGATGAGAAATAGTGAGCTTTATTAAGCTGCCAAAAAACATACACATACACATGTAATAGAACAACTATGTGCCTCAAAGTTCTAGGATGTGTATTTTTTTTAAATTTATGTTTCTTCTTCTATTTCTTGAGCAAAGTTAGTAGTTTTACAATCTAAAATAGAGAAGACCATGTCACTTTTTTATGAAACTAAATCTGGTTTATATTAAAAAAACAGAATATCATATACATTCACATAATGGGGGTAGCACCGAAGGAAGTAGAAAAACCTTAAGCAAAGGGGAAAATACAACAAGGATCGTAGACCTTAAAATTCTTGCTCAAGCTGAAGGAGAACTCGTCTCCACCGAGCATAGCTCTTGCTAAAATGGTCAACTTCGAGAAATTGTTTGGTACGATCTAGCTAGATCGACCGCCTTCGCACACGGCGAGCATGCATATCTTCCTCTTCCTCATCCTCATCCTCATCATCCATCTGAAATGGACGAAGATACAGTTCTAAGAGAAGTAACACCATTGGTGCATGGAACTAAAAAATTGCTTAGTTTCTTTGACAAATACGTAGGATGGGCACAAATAGATGATCGAGTAGGAGCAGCACATACCTCCTCTTGGTCTGTCTCGTCAGGATTTGATCCGTCATCGTCAGAGTCAGAGATATCGTACTCGTAGTCGCAGTCAATCTGCAAAAAATGAATTAACATCGGGCCAATTAAGAGAAACATACGACTGATAAAAAACTAGGTGTAAGATCCATGAAGAAATTAATAGACCACGCATGCAAGTACCTTAAGGATCGGACGGTTTGGGTGGATGTGGACAGCGTGCCTCACCGCTGCGTCCGCCTTGAGAAAGTCCCTCTCATGCGCCTCCATCGAGTAGATCCACACGACCACTCTCTCGAGGCAACGGAGATTCTCCAAGCTACTGAGCTCGTCGAAGTCAAAGTTTTCATCCTTCAAGCACAACAAGTCGAGACGAAAGTTGATGGACTCAAGGCAGGGCATCGCTCCCGGCGGGAACTTGAGCGGCAAGTCCATCTTGCAATACCTGAGCTTGGGGAACAACGCATCGCCGGTGGCGGCGGGAAAGCAGACGTTTCCTGGCAGCGTCCACAGTCGGAGCATGACGAGCTCCGGCAACCTGCCAAGGATCTCCAGGTCAGCGGTCTCCAAGGAGTTCAGCTCCACCTTCAGGTGGGTGAGCCGAGGAAGGAGCGAGGAGTTGATCCATGGCGGCAGCCCGGAGGACCAGATTATCCTGATCCGTAGGTCATGGAGGCCATGAGGAGGCACGTAGCCGTCCCAGCTGCCGGCCGTGCTCGATCTCCCAAAACCATGGCGCAGGTTCAGGACTTGGATCTTCTGAAGGTTGCACATAGACTCCGCTAAAGATCTTCTCGAGTTGTCATCCAGCTCTTGGATCCTTATTCTCAACTTCCTCAGCTCTGTCAGCTTGCCTAAATCTTCCATGAAGTTCGGGCACTCGCTGACGTGTCCCAACGATAGCTCTTGCAGGGATGTGAGGTTTCCTACCCAGTTCAGCACTCCAATCAAGGTGAAGGTTGCAAGCAGGCACTTGAGCTGCCTTAGAAGACAAACACTCGAGGGTAATTCTTGTAAATAAGTTCTTCGTACATCAAGTACCTGCAAAAACCTTAAATGCCCTATTTCTTCCGGGAGCTCGCGGATAGGCGTGTCACTCAACTCGAGATACCTCAGCTGGAGCAACCTCCCAAGATTCTCTAGATGATAAAATTGGTATTCAATGAATTTACATTCTTCCATGGCTAGAACACGTAAGATCTGGAAGCTGGAAAGCAGTGGCATTAGTTTACTAAAATGGCACATGGTGGCATGAAATGACCTCACTTGTGAAGTGATTGTGCTAGCCAGAGGGTCTTGGCCAGGGTCACTGTTGTGGATGGCTAGCCTACGAGCATTGCTTTGGGGAGGTGTGCATGTTTTGTTACTTTCCACAATGGTGGCAAAGCTTTCTTGGCTTGCCAAAGAACATAGCATATCAAGCATTGTATCATTGACATGACATGAATGTATGATTCCTTTGTAGGGGGTCTCTTCTGGCTGTATCATGTTTCTATTTATGAGCTCGTTGAAATATCTCTCTCCCTGTCCAAATAACCCCATTCCTGCTTCCTCATTGATCAAACCTTCAGCGAGCCACTTCCTTATCAAAGTTTCTTTGTCTATCATGAAATCTCTTGGATATGTACTGAGATGCAACAAGCAGATCCGGAGATAAGGAGGCAGATCATAATAACAAAATAACAATATCTTGCTTGTGTTGTCGACAACATCTTTAGCATCTCCATACCCAGAACCGATAGAGTTGTACACCTTTGACCAATCATCTTTTGGTTTGCAGGACAACAATCTAGCTACCGTGATGATAGCTAATGGTACTCCTCTACACTTGTGTAAAATCTTACGATGTACCTCTGCGAGCTGACCACAAGTGTGTTTTTCTTGTCCTATGAGTAATCTTTTGCAGAATAAATTTTCAGAGTTGTCATGGGAAAGTGGTTCTAACTTGTAAACATCACTGGTCTTTGTGGCAACATCAAAAACTTGAGTGGTTGTGATTATTCTACTTCCAACACTATCATTTGTCAAAGCACATCTTATTGTTTCCCATGATTCTATATCACATATATGATCAATGACGATGAAGTACCTATCATGACAACAACCATAAATTAAGAAAATATATGCATAGATCTAGAGCTTTAGAAAACCAAGAATGGTGATGTTTTTTATAATTGTGGTAATTACATATATCATGCTTACATTAGATAGAATTTTCCTATTGTACTGAGCAAAATTTTCATGGTTTGAAATATACAAACCTTTATTCTAGTAAAGGTTAGCGGTGTCATACCTCTTGTTCTCAAGTAGTCCTCGGAGTTCAATGAGGATATCCTTGAATACTTCCTTCGTATTAGAGCTACGACCCACATGAACAAAAGCCCCATAGTCATATTGCACGCGAAGACAATCATACACTGCCTTGGCAAGAGTTGTTTTACCCAATCCACCAAATCCAAAAATGGAGAGAATCTTGAGCTGATTCTTATCGTCCCCATCTGTCAGCCTTCTCACGACCTCGTCCCTCGCCCCTTCAATGCCAACAAGCTCTTTCTGGTCTTTGCACAAAGCTTGCAGCTGGCAAGACTCGACAATGTCGGTCGTGCCAGCTGGGTTAGGATGAGCAACCACATCCAGGACTTGGTCCCGGATGCCTCTGATCGCATTGGCAATTGGCGGGAGAGTCTTGCCCTTCTCGAACACAGCCATCGTCTTCTTCATGAGCTCCTCCAAGGTTTCCGTGCCAGAGGCAGGCCCGGACCCCTCGGCGTGCACCAAGAAGCCGTCCACGACATCCTCCATGTCGTACGACAGCTCCCTGGCATCGTTAGCCCAGAGCCTAACCTGCAGGTCTCCCGGCACCGCCTCGGCCACCTTGCGTAGGGCGGTGTGTGTGCTGCCCAACTCTCGGGACAGAGACTCGACATCCTTCTTCACGCCCTCCTGCAGCTTGTACTCCTCCTTGAGGAGCTTGGCCAGCTTGGGGAGCAGGCCGGCCATGGCCACCGTAGCAAGATCCATGGATCTGGGTGGATCTCTTGCTTTGTTCTGTGAGCATATGCTTAGTTGCCTACTGCTTGGTGGTTGCTGTTTCTTGAAGGGCTTCATATGTTTATATAGAAGATGGTATATTAGACCTGACTGATTCATTCAAGTCCTCACCGGCTCACCGTCGTGCACGCAACTAAGGTCGGTCGGGATATTGGTCGACAAGCTAAGGTGTATAACGTATTATCGTGCACTGATTTTTTCGCAAAAAAAGTGCATTGATTTAGCTAATCACATAATTAAGGGAGTAGGGTATTACTCGCTTAGACAAACTGGTGTCGCGCCATCACGATCGAGTACGTATATTAATATATAGGCTTGACTTTCTTAAATGCACATGACATAACGTGCATTGATTCAGCTAATCGCGTTGGACGGTTGGAGCCAAGCAAAGGCTGGTATATGGCATATTGGCATGCATCCCACCGGCGGTCCACGCGCATACTTTTTTTTTTTAGATAGAAAGAAACTGCTCAGCGGAATCGCTGGCAACCAGAAGCAGTGGCGGAGCTTCAAAGAATTATCTGGGCGGGCCCGACTAAATATAGCAGATTTTTTTTGTTGACTAATTGAGAATTTGGAGGTAAATGAATGAAAAACATGCTATTAAACCTATAATTAATAATTGGAGAAGAAATTAATTCGCACCTGCTTGACTAGAAAAGATACAGCAGGACCTAACCTGACTCTCTCTTCCCTCCCCTATCCTTCTCCGCACCAGAGGCGAGCTGAGGGCGACCTCGGCCCAGCCAACGTCTGCCGGCGTATCCTGGGATTTCCCACTCTCCGTCGGCCGCTCCGGCGGCGGGAGGAGGGGCAATCCCCGGATCTGCGCTCCGGCGGTGGAGAGGGGGCGGGGATGGGCGGATCTGGGGCGGCGGGGAGACGCCGCCGTCGTCGTCTTCTTGGGTAGCAGCCTCTCCCCGTGCCCGTCGTCGTCTTCGATGGCGGCGGTTGGCTCCTGCCTTGCAGTGCCGGCGCTTCCTCCGGCGTCGGTGCGGGTTGCGAGTGGTGGGCAGGAGGCCGGGGTTGCAGATTTCCTTGGTCGCCTTCGGCGTCGACGGCGTCGGCGCTGGTTCAAGGCGGCGGCTTCGATCTGGTGGTCTTCCAGCTTTGCCCTTCTCCGCCAAGACCCAGGCGGTGGACTAAAGACGGCGGCTTCGTCGGCGGCTTCCTGGCCGCAGTTCGCTGCGTTCGCCGGCTCGGGTGGAGCTCGGCGGCAGCGCGCGGTCGACGGTCACCGTGGTGCGGCGGCGTCGGTGGGAGCTGGGCCCTCTTGGACTGGTTTGTAATTTCCTATTTTCCTGAGGTTGTACTGTTAGTTCGGTTTTCATTTCTGTAATCCCATGTACTCAAAAAAAAAACTTGACTAGCAAAGCTAGCTAGCAACGACATTTTTTTTTGGAAGATCGACGAAGCGGTCAAAAGTCAAAACAGCATGTATCGCTAGCTAGCTTCTTGGGTTATTATTCTCTAGAGCATGCGTCTTCTTGGGTTATTATTCGGTTGGGCTCATGCTAACAGTAGCTCGTTGGTCGAGCTGTATCTCTGCAAGGCTGCAGGCCTGCCTGGGACTTCTCGCTTGGATGTGCTAATGGACTGGGCCGTAGATACATAGGAAGAGTAGATGTTTCAGCAAAAATCCTGGGCGGGCCATGGCCCAGGTCGGCCCCAACGTAGCTCCGCCAGTGACCAGAAGTTAGACGAAGATAGAAACTCGACCCGGCCATAGGCTTGGGGATCCGAGACCATCTTCGCACCAAAGCTTGCTAAAGCGTCAGTCACCTTATTACAAGCCCGTGGGCAATATGAAATTGAGAAAGAAATAAACATCGCATGACTTTTACACTGCGTTTGGTTGCAGGGAATTGGGGCAGGGAATTGGAATTGGGGTCGATTTCACCAATTCCGCTGTTTGGGGTGGCTTGGGAATCCTCACGTGGAAACTTGCTGAAATTCCGAGCGCGGAATCGTCATGTGTAAAGTGGCGTCCCAACTTTCCGAGCTCCACACCTCGGAATCGCACGGAAACGAGCGAGCGAGCGAGCGAAACGTTCCCTTCGTCTCGCGAAACAGAAACTCGATCCCCTTTCTCGCCGGAAACCTAGATGGGGCACGGGGTGAGCTGCGCCCGCACCGGCGACGAGCACGACTTCTTCCGCGCGGCGCAGCTTGGGGACCTCGACGCCCTGGGCACGCTCCTCGCCGCGGACGGCTCCCTTGCCCGCCGCGCCTCCCTCTACGACCGACTCTCCCCGCTCCACATCGCCGCCGCCAATGGCCGCCTCGAGGTGAGCATCCCCTCGCAGGACACGGCCATGGATCCATCCCATCCGCTTGCTACTACTGGTCCCTGAGGCCGCTTCCCTGCCCCCCGGCGCCGACGCCGTGGCTAGGGCGGCCACCGAATCGAAGGGGGTCGGCTCCATCGCCACCTGCTGGAAGAGGGCGGCGCTGCGAGGGATGCTGCTCTTCGCCGTCGGGATCTCCGGCGCCGCCAGCTTCCTCGCGGTCCACATCTTCCAGGCCCGGTCCCCGATAGCCGCAGGCGCCCGCTGGGCGATGCTAGCGTGGATGATGCTCATCGTGACGCTCATCCATGGCTTCTTCGCCCGCTGAGCAGAGCTTTCTTCCTCCTCGCAGGCCCTCTCCATGTTCCTCGATCGCGGCGCGCAACCTCCCGTCAACAGCCTGCTCTTCTCTGTTCTTCTTCTTCTGTTTTTTTTTTTTTGACTCAATTCCAGCCATAAATTCCAGTGACAAGCAAACAGTGGAATTAGAATTTGACTCAATTCCCTTTCCATCTGGGAAATGGAATTGCTTGTCCAATTCCAATTCCAGGAAACTTTCTTACATCCAAACACAGTGTTAGGATGGTTGTAGTGGGTAGTTTTTTTTGACATAGCTATACATCTTTATTCATTGATCACATAGGTTACATCCTTAACTAGTAGAGGTATAATAAAATCTGGAGGTTCGTCTGACCAAACATGTTGTTCTGTTGCCCTGGCTAGTTCATGAAGTTATAGTATTGTGCATATGCATATGCATATGATATTATTGTATAATACTATGAAATTCTCTGTGGCTCATGGCGACTACATTCCTTTGTATCGCACCATCCCTCACGGTCATGATTGCTCCACCTACCCCCATGCCCTACTCTATATTGTCTGGATGCCAAAACGCCCCTCCTATTTTTAAGCTCCTAGTTTCTTTTAAGAGATTTAGTTGACCTGTTGCAATGTTGAGCGCAAATGAATATTAGTATACACTTCGGCAATGCTGAATTCGTTACGGGCACAACATTATACTTCCTCCAATATTGAAGAAATAGGCTTTCGCCCCGCTATATTAATATAGCAACCACCCGATACAAGATTTGAGACCACCGCTGGGGCAAAACAGCACACTCATGCCCAAGAGAAAAGAAAGAGAACAAGAAAAGAAAACAAAGCCGACATTGGCGGATCAACGAAAACAAAAGCGACTCGCAACCGCTGCGCTCTCCGGCAAAGTCCCACCACTATCCTAGCACTCGGAATCGCCGTGTACCAAACAACACCTCCAAGAAGGAAAACAACGACGACGCTGCTGCTGTCCGGACTGGTCCTAGGTTTCCCCCGGTACACTACAGATAGTGGGGAAGAGGTACACCCGACGCCCTTCAGGAAGGAACAACGACACTCACAAGCATCACCGCGTCGGTGTCAAGATGACAAGGATTTCTCCCGACCTCGAAAAAACCACATCCCTGGACAATCCGACGTGCTCCACCCATCTTGCCACCCACCAACAAGCGCCACCACGGAATTGAGATCACCATCGTCGTATCACCATGACAAGCACTGCACGGCCGGTCGAACTGAGAAGAACCCGCCATAGACAGAGCGGCAGTACCACAACCACGCGGGAGGGACCAACCTCCACCGCCGTAGACGGTAACCGACCGGACGCAGCACGCAAGAACACACCTGGCCATTGGAGCCGGAGGGCGGCCACAGCACAGCCATCTGGAGGACTACCTCCACCGCCATCGGCGGGTGCTGACCGGACGCGGTAGCAGAGACACACCAGGCCGGGCAGGCCCGGCCGGTCCCTAAAAGGGTCCGTGAAGTCTCCGCCACCACGCTGTTGCACGTAGGCCATCGCTACGGCTACCCTCGAGTTCGGCATCAAAGGCCGGGACGGACCCAGACGGGTCCGTGAAGCTCCCGCCGCCACGCTGCAGAAGATGCGGCGTAGTCGCCACCACTCCGTCACAGGCATTGTACCTCAGTCAAACCGGGTAGTCGGGTCGGGCTTGGACCCGTACAGACCAGATCGGGCCCGAAAGGGCCCAGATCTGGGCCTGCAGGGGCCCTGGCCGAAACCCTAGCTACCCGTACCACCAACGGCGGCGCTGCCCCTGCGTTCTCACCACCGACAGTAGAGAGGAGCTCCACCGTGCACCCGAGCCGCCGCCGCCGCCTGAGAGCACCGCCCGGCGGCCCGCCGCCCCGCGCGAGGAAGCCACCGGAGGGGAAGAAGCATGGCGCCGCCGCCGCCGACGCCGCCCGGGCCAAGCCCGGCGACGGCCGCGGAGAACGCACGGGAAGACCTCGCTCGGGATGCAGCGGCGACGCGGCCGGGCGCCCGCGTGGGGGGCGACCCGGTCGCGAGAGGAGGAGAGCGGAGAGGGGGGGCCGCGGCGCGGCCAGACGACGGTGCTGGCGCGGCGGCGCGGGCGCGGTGGCGGCGCGGGCGCGGTGGCGGCTAGGGTTACGGGGAGGAGGAGGCAGTCGCGCGTGCTACAAGTAACTTCATTTTCAAGCATGTTTATTAGAATTTCAAGCATGTCTGCATTAACAATCGTTAAGAATGAATAGTACTTCATTTTAACCATGAGAAGAAAAACTGAGTCAACAACTTTTCACCATAGCAACCAAAGAAACTTTTGTGCCCATCATTCCTATGATTCAACTCTATCGAAACTGAAATCTAAAGGAATGGGATGTTCTCTTTGACACTGAAGTTACAAAATATGCACCAGGATGCTGAATACACTGAACTGCTTGGTGGTAAATACGGAGTAAAAAGAATGAAACCATTCTAAAGATGCGTCAGCATGCTCCAAATGTTGGTGACCGCCGTGTCAGGTGACTAGAAGCTGAAGTCGGAGACGAATGAGTCATTGTTGGAGAAGATGTGCGTGTCAACCACCAGATTGACGATGTAATCATTGTTGTTTTGTTGGCACAACCGCGTCAAAGAGAAGCTCGTAACCTATCTGAACTGGTCCTGAAGAACTCCACAAAGAGTCTCATCGTGACACGAAATCCGGCGTTTGACTTGAAGGCTAGCGACAACGACACCCCACCCCCTTTGCACATTCTCGACAGAGGGGGGAAGAAGGGAGAAAAGCTGACGACCCCAGTATTGGAAGGGTTGTAGTGTAAAGGGTTTTCAGAATTTGAGGTTGTATTTCGAATAGTATTAGAGTTGATGTTTTTAATCTGAACTTCAGAAGAAGCCTAGGTAGGGCGGAGGGTAATGTGTACTTCTCTCGATACAAAATGGAGGGCTTCTGATTTGAAAGGTAGGAGGAGTGGAGGATGACTAAGCAGTGCTGCCAAAGGAATGCCAGAATTGTGCTTGGACTCTATGTAAACACCATCTACAGTGAAAGAACCTTGCAACAAATGCACACCAAAGTAAACGACTCAAACAAAAGAAGTACCCTCTCTTCATAGTAATTAGTAATCCCTGAGGTCATTGTGTGCCTAGAGAGCTGCTTACAAAAGTAGACATCGGTGCCTCTTTCTTAAGCATCGGTGCTTATTTATGTACTAGAGCTGTCTACTTAAGAATCCATCTTGTATAAATAAGTACTAGTGTTTCAGCAAAATCGGTTTATTTTTCTAAGCCTCCTTACAGTGGTGATGGCTTAAGAAGAGCATGAGCGCCTCTTGCTTGGCCACTCTCGTGGTTATCGCTACCGTTCTCTCCTCATTCCTCATACAGCGTCGATAATGACTATCGTTATTTTTACGCCCCTATCTTAAGAAGTTTAATTCACTTCCTTTTGCAATGTTGAGCTCCATGGATCTATCGCGTTTGCAATATTGAGCTCCATGGATATATTAGGCAATGCTGAATTCATTACCAGCATGACATTAGACTTTCCTCATTTCATCTCCATGTTTATTGGAACTTCAGTTTACTCATAGTCGTTCTCAAAAATTGTTTTAGAGGTGAAGATCAGTACTCCATTTTTAAGCGTTGGAGAAGTAAAGGTAGAGTCCACAATTTTTCAGCACAGCAACCTAAAAATTGCTGTATCAATCCACCATTCGATTCAACTTTTTTGTAAGGAACAGAATGTTCACTTTTGACACTGGAGATACAAAATATTCAGCAGGATGCTGAATACACTCAACTCCTTTTGGTGGTAAAAAAGAATACACTGATCTTGACGGTGAATATCCTAAAAGAACGACAAAAGAACTAATAATCAGAGAGGCTGATCTTGACGGGGAAAGACACTGACGATGGCGACGACGAGTCACCATTCTCGAGATGGACGGTGCTGACGCCGGATGGCACGACGGTGTACGCCGTCTTCTCGACGATGCCGAACGCCTTGCAGACGTTGAGCGTGAACCCCACGGTGGCGGCGGCACCCGCCTTGACAAACACCCGCTGGAAGGCCACTACCTGCTTGATGGGCGCGCCGTCTACCTCCCGCGGCGGCATCGTGTACACCAACACCACGTGGGCGCCGTCCGCGTCGCCGTGGTTGATAACGCTGACGTTGAAGCTGACGGTCTCGAGACAGGCATGGCTCGCGACGTCGATCGCCGCGCAGGACGGGCTGGCGTCGACGGCGCTGGCCTTGTAGCTGAGCCGCTTGCAGTGTCTGCCGGCTGCGTCGAGCTTGACCGGTGTGCCGCCGGTGGTGGCGCCAGTCAGCTCGTATCGAAACTTGGTGTAGCTCAGGCCGTGGGCGAACGGGTAGAGCACATCCGGACCGTCGTAGAACTTGTAGGTCCTCCCGGGGTATCCGTGGTCCGGCCGCCGCCGGAGCGCCATGGAGGTCATGGGGATCTGGTGGATGTACTTGTTCTTGAACCATGTGAGTGGCAGCCTTCCACCTGCTCGATCGACAATCGTGCAATTACATCACAACATTCCAACCATGTTCTTTGATCGAGATACTAAAGATTGCATTTTCTGTTACCTGGATTGTATCTTCCGAAGATGACATCGGCAATGGCGTGGCCACCTTCACCGCCAGGGTACCCGGCCCAGAGGATGGCGCCGATCTTGGGGTTGCCATGCGCGAAGGAGATATCGATGCCTCCGCCGGACAGGATGACGAGGACGATCGGGTTCGGCGAGGCCGCCGCGACACGGAGGATCTCCTCGGTCTGGTTCTTGGGCAGGAGGAGATCCTCCCTGTCGTTGCCCTCCCTCTCAATGTGCATGTTTATGCCACCAAAGTAGATTGTCACGTTGGCGGCGTGTGCGATCTTCACGTTCTTGCTTATGCCTTCATGCGGCGTCACGTACCGGCATGGCGGCCCTGCATTTACGGAATTAAAGTTAAAAAAAACTCGCAACAATCTTAATCTCAAGAGGACAGTGAAGAGTGAGTGCAAACTAATGTCAAGTGGTACAGAACAAGTGATAGTACCTGTGTAGTCTCCGTCCATGACCTTCTCGGGCGCTTCGGCATGCGGGCCGCGGATGGTGACGGCGCCGAGCTTGTCGGCGTTGAGGGGAAGCAGGTTGTTGTGGTTCTTTAGGAGCACCATCCCTTGCCTGGCGCCGTCGAGGGCGAGGCTCTTGTGTTCGTCGGTGCAGATGTCCTTCTCGCTGAGGGACTCATAGCGTGGCATGCCGTCGAAGTAGCCGAGCCTCATGAGCGTCATGTAGAGGTTGGTGAGCGCGTTGTCGATGTCGGCCTCGCGCATCTTGCCCTTCCGGACGGCGTCCATGCCGTAGGTGGTGAGGAAGTCCATGACGGGTTTCCCGTCCTGCACGATCCAGCTCTCGCCACAGTCGAGGTCCAGCCCGGCCTTGAGCACGGCGGCGCTGGCCTCAACGGCGGTGTACCCGAGCCAGGTGGCGTTGTCGGTCATGACGCGCACGGCGTCGCAGTCGGAGACGATGTAGCCGTGGAGGCCCCAGTCGCGGCGGATGGTCCCCGCGAGGAGGCGCGCGTCGGCGCATGCCGGGATGCCGTTGACGCGGTTGTAGGAGCACATGACGCTGCTGACGTCGCCGTCGCGGACGCACATCTCGAAGGGCCGCTGGAAGGTCTCCACCATGTCGCGCTCCTCCACGCGGGCGTCGAACTTGAACCGGGTGTGGCCGTACCAGTCGTCGACGTCGTAGGCGGCGTAGTGCTTGCAGCACGCCGAGGTCTTGAGCGGCCGGGACATGGGGTCGGTGCTCGGCGTGGCCCGGGACGTCCTGCATGCCGCGCACGAAGTTGACGGCGTAGCGGCCGACGACGTAGGGGTCCTCGCCGGGGGTCTCGAGGGCGCGGCCCCACCGCGGATCGCGCACCACGTTGATGTTGGGGCTCCAGTACGTCAGCCCGCCCTTGCCCAGGTTGTACATCGCACGAGCCTCCGTCGAGATCGCCTGCCACAGCAACATGTTTGTTAATCCTACTATACATAAAAAGGCTGCCGTAGCATCGACATGCATGACACTGACACGACACGTAGGAACACAACAAGGACGTGTACGTACCTGGCCGATGGACTTCCAGAGGGACTCGTTGAAGGAGGCGGCGCTGTTGATGACGTTGGCGAAGACGGTGCCGTTGAAGACGGCGGCGCGGCCGGAGTGGAGGCGGGGTTTCTTGGGGTCGTCGAACTTGGTGGTGGGGCCGGTGCTGGAGAGCCCGTGCAGCGCCTCCGACCACCACATGTAGGGCGGCAGGCCGACGCGGGGCGCGCCGTCGGCCCAGTCGCCGAGGTTGGACACCTTCTCCTCCACCGTCATCCACCCGATGAGGTCGTGCACACGATCCGCGTAAGGGAGCGAGGCGTCGCAGTACCGGTAGAGGGACATGTTCAGCCCCGCCGCCTCGAACCGGGACGCATCGCAGACCTTGATGTACACAGCCTTGCCGGCGCCGCCGTCGGCGTGGGAGGGGGTGGCTTGTGAGGAGGAGGCACGCGGGATGGTGAGAGCGGTGGTGGCTAGGAGGAACAGGAAAACTAGATGCATGGAGGAGGACGCCATTGTAGGAGCTACCTACGTACGTGCTACCGACGGTGACGGTGAGATCGATGTGGCGATGTGTATATATAAGACCGAGATCGAGTAGCTAGAGCGAGATGTGAGGGAGGGAATTAACAGAATTTCGAAATTTGAAACTTAGTTCTGCATGCAGAGTAGTAGCGGCCGGAAAAATGCATGGATAGATAGATAAACTCGTCGGACACTGTTTGTTTTACAGAGAAAACTATGCGTTGCTGTTGGATATTTTCACTCAACGTCGCTTGTGGATCGGATCGAGCACATGTATATATGCGCAAAACGTACACGCTGGATACATATTCAGTTTAACAGTTCACTTTCTTTTTTTAAGATGGTTTAACAGTTTACTGCTAGGACCAAAACTGCGTCGGAGTGTGGGATGCTTCGATTGAGCGGGGTACGTAGATCGAAAGTGCCCGTTATATTATCGATCGTTTCTCAATTCACGGGGTAGATCGAAAGTGCTTTTGTGCCTGCATTTTGGTTGTGTTCATCCAAAAGTGTGTAGCAAGTGTCCGTACCTAGGTCGGCTCCGTTCATAAAAAATGAATGGGAAGAGAATCACCATTTTATGGTGAGAAGGGAATTCACAACTGCCATGGTGTTCATGAGTCCTGACGTTTGCATTTTGCAAATATTAAGACCACTTGCCTGCAAAAGAAAAGGAAAAAAAACCCACTTTTTTAGATATAAAAAAAAGACCACTTGCCCGCGGTATGTTGCAAATATGTTTTGCATCCTTATGTTCGTCATTATGTCTTTGCACAAATTATGTTGTTTTTTATAAAAAATATCTTCTTCGACGTTATAGGTTATCTCTATTCGTGCACACACTGGCTACACACTTGTAGTCTCAGTTACAGCCACCGGAGTATAACAAACTCTTTATTCTCAAGTTTTCTCAAGTGGAGCGAGGAGCAAATGAGATACGTCCTGACACAAAAGCTCTTTGATGTTGACCGACTATCTCAGGAAGAATTAGCTTCATTCTATCAGGCATGGATCAGCAGATACGCACTTGTGGAGACAGGGCCTTCTGTCCCGGCCCGTGAGGGGCTTTAGTCCCGGTTCGCGAACCGGGACAGAACAAGTGGGATTAAAGGGCAAACCTTTAGTCCTGGGCCTGTTACCAGCCGGGACTAAATGCCCTCCACGTGGCCGCCAGCGGGGCGCGCTGGGAGCAACCCCTTTAGTCCTGGCTCGTATAACGGGCCGCTACTAATAATTTTGTTTTCTTTTATTTATTTCTTTAGGTTTTAGGGTTTATTTGTTTTCTTTTATTTTCTTTCTTCGAGCATACAAAGATAATTGTTTTCTTTTAGCGGTATTTCTACGCTACCACATACCATACACGTTCGTGCATATATATATAAGATAACTTGTCTTACGATCGAGCATACAAATATATATAATTTTGATAGTTACATGGAGATCACAATTACCGGGACTAGAGCCCGTCTATTCGATTACACGGCCGGGGATCATCAGTAGCGCTTATTCACACTAAATTCTCCGGCGTCGTCTACCATCTCTTTCATCAAAAATCCCGTCAGTTCCTCTCCAATTCCTAGTAGGCGTTGCTCTAGCAGGAGCCGATACCGCATTCTCTCAAACTATATAAGAAAATGAGATCAATATGAACATCAATCATGATAACAAAAAGTGACGGTAATAAAATAATGTTGTGAATGTATTGCTTACGTAGAGTCTATAATCATTGTGCTCAGTGGTAAACGTGCGAATGAACTCGCAAACGTAGTATCCACATAGATTCGTCCCCGGTGGCTGCCTCGCGCACTTTACGAGAATAGAATTCAATCAAAATAATAATCTAGCATCATAATTGTATTGAAACTAGAATTAAAAAGATGCGCGGACATATCTCGTACTACTTACCGTGACTGGAGTAAACGTCAGCTTCTCACTAAAGGAACCCATCACCACACTCCTAAACAGGTTCCAAACCCTGCCCGGTAAAGAAAATGAATTAATGAATGAGTTATTCATTGCCTGATATCTCATGAAATCAACGAAAGAGACCGATATAGCGCAAAAATTACCTCTGGAGCATGTCCTGCATGTCGCGGAACTCTTCCAGGTGTCTCTTTAATGGGTCCATGACTTTAACTATTCCCTTATCAACTTGAATGTCTAGCAGAATCCAGTGGAACATGCACATGTTTATATATACGTCAGTAACTCATCAATTACACTTAACATCGAGTAAGCAAAAGTGAATGTGTACAACAGAGTAAGACCCTCACTGGAAGTTGTAAGGAAACAGTATGTGGTCACATAAATTTTGCTCTGTTAGAAACCTTAGAAGGTTATCCGCCGTCTCGTCGGGTTTCGTCGTTAGCGAATATATATTTACTTTATCTGGGTCAATGAACCCAACATTATAGATCTTTCTTTTACATTTCCGGATCTTCATTCCGCATAATAGAGTACAAAAGGATATAATGAGGATAATTACATGCAATGAACTGAACAACTGAAAAACTGAACAACTTATATGTAGACAATGAATTCAACAACTTACAAACAATAGCAACTCATGAGAGTTTTGTCGAGAGCGTCGAAATTGTATAACTTGAAGATTTCTGAAAAGTCAACATGGACCTCTTCGGGTCGGAAGAAGTACTCATGTGGGACTTTCGCCACGATCATTGTTCTACCCCCCCCCCTACCACACTCAAGTACCATTCATGCAAATTCCGCATTTGTGTTGGCAGTTGTTCCAACTTCTCTTTGCTGACCAAAGGCTTCCCTGGGACATATGTAGGGACAACATCAGCCTTGGGTAACTTGTCGTCTTGGGAACCTAGCAATTCAGCAACAGTCACACCCATAGCGGCCGCCAACTTCGCAGCTTCTTCCATATCCTGCTGCAGCACCTGGGGCGTTTTCGGATAACACCTTGAGGAATGGGATCGATTGTTTGGCCTGTTCTCCGAGCTGGGGAACGTCCCTTCTGTTTCCGCTTGCACTTTTACCTGATTTGCTCCCGCTTGCACTTTTAATTGATTTGCTCTTCTCCACTTCCTTCAGAAGTGTGCGTAGATAGTCATCTGGCTTATGGTGCAACTCATATTGCGATTTTGTGTTCAGAAAATCACATGCCCACGCTTTTTGCTTCTCGGTGTATACCGGGCGGGCTTGGGTTTCATCTTTGCAAAATGCGCATCTTTTTCGGCCATTGCGATCGCTGCGGTTTGCTCGTCAGTACGATCGTTAGTTCTGATGGGAAGATTCTTATGAGGTACTCTTGGGAGGGGCGACATTTGTCGTTTTAGGCTGCTGCGTCGGTTAGTACTCATCGACGGAGCACGCTTCCGCTTATTGTCCTTAGCGGGCAAATGTATAATGCGTAGATGGGGCCAACTTTTTGGTCGGGCCTCGTTTGGAAGATTTGCTCGATGTGGAGGCCTAAGAGAAGAAACATTCGTCAATTTATATATACAACTCAAGTAATGCATCTACTGATCGCCGAACTTCATATACACAATTCAAGTAGTGCATCTACTGATCGCCGAACTTCATATATATACCTCGCCGGACTTCGTTAAGGGTCCACCGGCTTCTCCATCATCGGAGCTATCGCCTTCTCCATCAACGGAGCCGTCGGCTTCATCCTCACTTCGGTTGACCTCCATTCCATCCCCGGAGGGGTTCAGATACGACGACGGAGATTCGGCTGGATCAGCACCTGGGGCGTCGTGGATTATATTCTCGAGAATTTCTTCCTGTCTTAGGTCTCTGCGGATTGGACTAGGTGGATCCATAGTTTCTGCAAAATGCACACAATATTATTTCAAAATGCATCAAATAAAATGAGTATCAATTGTTATAAATAATTACTAAAGCAATCAATACAAGTCACTTATCTAATGTGTATCAATTGTTATCATCAATACTTTGTAATTAAAAAATTACTACAAATCTATTAAGTCACAATATATCCACTACAAATCAATTACTAAAAATTACTCTTAATATTACTCTTAATCAATATAAAGCCCTATTTTAAAATGATTCGTAAAAGAAACATATAAGATTATTGAATATACCAAGGAGAACAAACACCGGAAAAGAACAACAATCAACACATGACATTTATGCAATGCGCAATATGTATGCATGATCAATTTAATGCATTGACATGGAGCTCTAAATCATGTTTGAAATGTTAATTGAACTCAAATTACAATTATGAGCATTTATTTAACTTAACTCCATAATTAGAGAAAATGCATTTAAGTTGATTCCAGATATTCACCAAATTGAAATGTTCTAAAATGTTTGTATTTTGACATAAATAACTAGCATTTATTTTTCTGGACATTTTGATATATTATTCATATTTTTCTGATAAACAAATCAAAAGATATTGAATTTACAAGTTTAAATAATTTTCTGGAATTCTTTTAAATAAATTGGTCCCACATGTCAGACATTTAACAATTTCATAAATCATTTCCAAAATTAATAAAACCCTGACAGCTCGGGCCCACATGTCATAGACACAGAAGAACCACATGCGCCTCTGTCGATCTAGGATTGATCGATTCCAAACGAATTGATCGAAATTGATCAGTGCATCAGGTAGAGGACGTCAATGCGAGCGTTATGGTGGCGGCGCCATGACCAAATGGTCGCCGGAGCGACGGCAGCGTCCGCCGGAGCGAAGCTCCGCGGCGGCGCACGGCGTGGACGTGGTACCGGACGCGATAGAGAGGAAGGTCCTCACAAGAAGAAGAGGGAGGAGATGGAGGGCACCGGAGCTCACCAGAAGCACGAAGACGGCGACAGAGCTGGTCGAAGATGGCTGGGGAGGTCGGACGGCGACGAGCTCGTCCTCGAGCGCGGCGACCGAACTTGGGGAAGAGAAAGGCGGTGGCGTCCGGAGCAGGAGAGGACGGCGACGGAGCAGGAGAGGACGGCGACGAATCGGCCGGCGGTTGGCGCGGTGGATTTTGGCAGCCTGACGGCGTGTCCCTCTGCTTCTGCCCTTCGTCTTCGATGACAAAAATGGATATGGATCCAACCGTGCATAAGTAGTGGAGGGACCTTTAGTCGCTGCCCGTGGCTTAAACCGCGACTAAAGGGGGGGTCTTTAGTCGCGGTTTGAGGCACGAGCCGCGACTAAAGGGGTGGGAGGGCTTTTCGCGTTCCCTCGCGCTACCCAGACCTTTAGTCGCGGCCCGTGGCTCAAGCCGGGACTAAAGGCCCAAAAATTGCGCGCGCAACTCAATTTTTTTTAACTGAACCATGACCTTTTACTAAACATTTGAATTAAGCAGTTTTTGCATATTTTTGAATCTGACAAAACTTTCAACATGAAAAGTGTTTGAATTTGCTAATTCAAAACCATTTTCTGTTTTATAAAATAATTATTCTAACTATTCTAACTATTAACCATTTCGCCATTTTGAATTAAAAATGCATTAACTTTTATCTTTTGCAAATATTTGAATCTCTCTAAACTTTCAACATGAAAAGTGTTTGAATTTGAATAACTAATTCAAAACCATTTTCTGTTTTATAAAATAATTATTCTAACTTTTCAAACTATTAACCATTTTGCCATTTTGAATTAAAAATGCATTAACTTTTATCTATTGCAAATTTTTGAATCTCTCTAAACTTTCAACATGAAAAGTGTTTGAATTTGAATAACTAATTCAAAACCATTTTCTGTTTTATAAAATAATTATTCTAACTATTAACCATTTTTCCATTTTGAATTAAAAAATACATTAACTTTTATCTTTTGCATAACTAACTCAAAACCAGATTACTTATTCAGATGCTAAAGATCATTAGTTGGAAATGCAGAGATAAAAAATACATTTTACACGATCGTCGTCGTAGCTAGACCAGAAGTAGTTAATGACAACACTCTTGGGTACATAGACGAACCATATGTTAGTCATACTCCTGCCTAGGCCTATAATACTCGTCCTCATAGTCGTCGTAGTCGCCGACGTTGTCGTCGCTGTCGTCGGGCGGCGCTCGCCTGGACTGGAAGTGAGGGTAGCGCAGGCGGGGGTTATCGTCGGCCGTGATGTAGTCCATGACGCTCTGGAGAGTCCGGCCGCCCCACCACAGTCGACGGCCGGCCTCGTTGAAGTTCGAAGGAGGCGGGCCGTCCTCCTCGTACCTGGCGAGCGCCCTCTCACGCCGATTGATCAAGAAGGCGTCCCAAGTCGGGCGGTAGTCGGGATCCCAGCGGGGATCCATCCGCTGCTCTGGAGTGAGCTCGAGGTAGTAGTGGTTCATAATGGCCGCCCGGCGCGCCAAACCTTGAGGGATAGGAGGGACCGGTACGCCTCCGGTGCTCAGCCTCCAGCCGGCGGGGATGTCGTAGCCGGGCGGGCAGGGGTAGTTCGAGGCGCAAAGCGCCTCCGTCTCCGAGTAGGTTAGAGTGGGTACGGTGGAAGCCATGGGAGAGTGATGAGGTTACAGATATGAGTTTAGATGTGCTATGTCAATGGAGGCCATGCATGACTACATATATATAGTGAGAATCCCACCAATAAGGAAGAAGCACACGGATCGTGTGTTTCTTTCGAGCGCTTGTGAGCCGTTGGATCAGGGTGTGTTTCTTTTGAAGGCTTGTAAGCTGTTGGATATCACTTTGTGAGCCACCACCCGGGACTAAAGGGAATCCCACCAATAAGGAAGAAGCACACGGATCGTGTGTTTCTTTCAAGCGCTTGTGAGACGTTGGATCAAGGGTGTGTTTCTTTTGAGGGATTGTGAGCTGTTGGATCAGCAGTATCACGACCACTTCGTGAGCCACATCAAGTTTTAATACATTCCATAGAATGTATTACATAAAAGGTTTAATACATTATTACACATGATCCAACGTCTCACAAGCGCTTGAAAGAAACACACCCCTGATCCAACATCACCAACATTATTCTACATAAACGGACTTGTTGGCTCGAAGGCCGTAGGATTAGGGGGAACGGCGGGAGGAGCCAATGGAGACCATGACTATATATATATAGTGAGAAATGGCGGGAAGACGGAGGCGGGAAGCGGTGGAAAGCGCGGGAAGAAATAAGGTGGGAAGAAACAGACCTTTAATCCCTGTTCGAGCCACCAACCGGGACTAATGGGGCTTATTTGTTCCCGCGCAATTTTACCAACCGGGACTAAAGGGAATACCACCAATAAGGAAGAAGCACACGGATCGTGTGTTTCTTTCGAGCGCTTGTGAGCCGTTGGATCAGGGGTGTGTTTCTTTTGAGGGATTGTGAGCCGTTGGATCCATAGTTTATGCAACATGCACACAATATTATTTCAAAATGCATAATTTTGCCATTTTCTGTTTTTTTTGCTAATGCATCCGGATTGTGGCGCTTTCTGCATCACTTGGAAATGCTAAAGATCTTGGAGAATGCAGAGATTGTGTTGGTAAAACTGCAGCTGATTTGAAGCTTCTTGACAATACACATTGGAAATACACATTCATTATTATTACACATGCTCCTTACATAAAGGTTTAATACATTCCATAGAATGCATTACATAAAAGGTTTAATACATTATTACACATCACCAACATCACCAACATTATTCTACATAAACGGACTTGCTGGCTCGGAGGCCGTAGGATTAGGAGGAACGGCGGGAGGAGCCAGCCCCGTTCGCGGCCGCCCGGTTCTCGCGCGCACGTTTGCGGCGGAGGGCAAGATCCATGGAGGATGAGTCTTTCAGCGCCCAATCCAGCTCGGAAGCCTCCTTCGCCTTGAGCTGGCAGGCAGTTCTGGCTCGCTGTACACGGTCGTCGTGGACGGACTGGAAGGAGGCTTCAAGGGCCTCCTGCATCTGCGGCCCGCCGCGCTCTTCCCCATGGTCGCTCCAGTCGAAGTCGTCGTCGTCATCCTCCTCGTGGGAGGGGCGGCGGCGACTGGTGGAGGTACGGCCGCGGATCCCCACGCCACCCCTGCGGCGTACGCATCCTCGTCGGGGTCAGGGACGTCGGACCACGCGCGCTCGTACGTCCTCCGCACCTCCTCCGGCACCGGAGCAGGAGGCCGGTAGCAGGGCATTCCTCTCCACGCCGGGCTCGTGGGCATACGGCGGGATAGGCTCCCGCGGTAGCGCCCAAGCGCGCTCTGCCGAGCACGCTCGACCTCGTCCAGAAGGCGCTGCGGCGGGCGTGGCGGATCCATCTCGTGGAGACGATGCGTTCGTGGCTAGGAATGGTGGATTAGGGTTTACCCCGTCGGCGACAATATATAAAGACCTCCAGGGCAGCGCTAGGGGAGGACACGTGGCTAGGGCAGCGCTGGGGGAGGACACGTGGCTGACACGAGTCGTGACCGCAAAGCCCGACTTTAGTCCCGGTTGGTGTTACCAACCGGGACTAAAGAAGCACACGGATCGTGTGTTTCTTTCAAGCGCTTGTGAGACGTTGGATCAGGGGTGTGTTTCTTTTGAGGGATTGTGAGCTGTTGGATCAGCACTATCACGACCACTTCGTGAGCCACATGACCCGGTTGGTGTTACCAACCGGGACTAAAGAAGCACACGGACCCTATATATAGCCCCCCTCCCGGACATGTTCAGCACTCAGTGTCTACTCATTGTAGTTCATTTTGGTATACGAAGCATTCGGATTCCCTGCATACGTCCAACGGTGCATTTGATATGCGGGCACTCACGAGCCACCGTTGGGCTGTATGCAGGGGAAACCGTGTGTTTTGTTCTCTTCAGTGTTTAGAGTTTTCAGAATACAGTGACCCTATATATAGCCCACCTCTCGGACATGTTTGGCACTCACTCTGTACTCATTGTAGTTCATTTCGTAAACAAAGCATTCGGATTCCCTGCATACGTCCGACGGTGCATTTGATATGCGGGCACTCACGAGCCACCGTCGGGCTGTATGCAGGGGAAACCGTATGTTTTGTTCTATCACTTGGAAATGCTAAAGATCTTGGAGAATGCAGAGATTGTGTTGGTAAAACTGCAGCTGATTGAAGCTTCTTACACATGCTCCTTACATAAAGGTTTAATACATTCCATAGAATGCATTACATAAAAGGTTTAATACATTATTACACATCACCAACATCCCTATCTATTGTTTCTGTTTTCTTCTGAGCCGTAGCCATGGAGAATCTTCATCATTTAACAGGATGCTTGGGTCAGTTTTCACTGTGAAGGGCGGAATTTCATGAAACTTATTATAATCTTCTGACATGTCTGTCTTGTCATCCACTCCCACGATGTTTCTTTTCCCTGAAAGAACTATGTGGCGCTTTGGCTCATCGGACGATGTATTCTTTTGCTTATCTTTTCTTTTTTTCGGTTTGGTAGACATGTCCTTCACATAGAAAACCTGAGCCACATCATTGGCTAGGACGAATGGTTCGGTGTGGTACCCAAGATTCTTGAGATCCACTGTTGTCATTCCGTACTGCGGGTCTACCTTTACCCCGCTAGCTGTCAGGTTGACCCATTTGCACCGAAATAAAGGGACCTTAAAAGTAGGTCCATAGTCAAGTTCCCATATCTCCTCTATGTACCCATAATATGTGTCCTTCTGCCCATTGTCGTCTGTTGCATCAAAGCGGACACCACTGTTTTGGTTGGTGCTCTTTTTATCTTGGGCCTTCGTGTAAAATGTATTCCATTTATCTCGTACCCTTGGAAAGTACATATAGTCGAAGATGGTGACCTGGCCAACAAGTACAGCTGATCTCCAACAATGGTGTTATTCATGAGATGTGTCTGCAACCAACTGCCGAAAGTCTTCTCGTGTAGAACAATGGTGTTATTCCCCGGGTTTTCGGAGCGTAGAATATTCTTGTGTCTCTCGATATACGGAGCCACCACGGTGGAATTGTGTAGAACTGTGTAGTGTGCTTGAGTGAAAGAATGCCCGTCCCTACATACCGTTGCTTTCCTTCCTAGTGTGCCTTTTCCAGTCAGCCTCCCCTCATACCGAGATTCAGGAACACCAATCGGCTTAAGGTCAGGAAGAAAGTCAACACAAAACTCAATGACCTCCTCTGTTCCATAGCCCTTGGAGATGCTTCCTTCTGGCCTAGCACGGTTACGAACATATTTCTTTAAGACTCCCATGAACCTCTCGAAGGGGAACATATTGTGTAGAAACACAGGACCGAGAATTCTAATCTCTTCGACTAGGTGAACTAGGAGGTGCGTCATAATATTGAAGAAGGATGGCGGGAACAACAACTCGAAGCTGACCAGACATTGGACCACATCAATTTGTAACCCTGATAGACTTTCTCGATCGATTACCTTCTGAGAAATTGCATTGAGGAATGCACATACCTTCACAATGGCCAGTCGAACATTTTCCGCTAGAATTCCCCTCAATGCAACCGGAAGCAATTGCGTCATAAGCACGTGGCAGTCATGAGACTTTAGGTTTTGGAATTTTTTCTCTTTCATATTTACTATTCCCTTTATATTCGACGAGAAGCCAGACGGGACCTTGATACTGAAAAGGACTTCAAAAAAGATTTCCTTCTCTTCCTTGGTAAGAGCGTAGCTGGCAGGCCCTTGAAACTGCCCTGGATGCATGCCGTCTCGTCCTTTATGACGTTCCTGGTCCTCCCGTGCTTCCGGTGTATCTTTTGACTTCCCATACAAGCCCAGGAAGCCTAGAATATTCACGCAAAGATTCTTCGTCAGGTGCATCACGTCGATTGCGGAGCGGACCTCATGGACTTCCCAATAGGGTAGCTCCCAAAATATAGATTTCTTCTTCCACATGGGTGCGCGCTTATCAGCGCCGTTCGGAACAGGTTGGCTGCCAGGACCCTTTCCAAAGATTACTTTTAAATCCTTGACCATACCAAATACTTCAGCACCAGTACGGGTGACAGGCTTCGTCCGGGTTTCTGCCTTGCCATTGAAATGCTTGCCTTTTTGCCTTAAGGGATGCTTGTGCGGAAGAAAACGACGATTGTACGGGTACACATTCTTCCTACATTTGTCCAGATATATACTTTCTGTCTGATCCAAACAGTGCGTGCATGCATTGTATCCCTTGTTCGTCTGTCCTGAAATGTTACTAAGAGCAGGCCAATCATTGATGGTTACGAAAAGCAACGCTCGTAGGTCAAATGTCTCCTGTTTGTGCTCATCCCACACACTTACACCTGGTTTGGCCCACAACTGCAAAAGTTCATCGACTAATGGCCTTAGGTACACATCAATGTCGTTGCCGGGTTGCTTCGGGCCTTGGATGAGCACTGGCATCATAATGAACTTCCGCTTCATGCACAACCAAGGAGGAAGGTTGTAGATACATAGAGTCACGGGCCAGGTGCTGTGACTGCAGCTCTGCTCCCCAAAAGGATTCATGCCATCTGTACTTAGACCAAACCATAAGTTCCTTGCGTCACCTGCAAAGTCCCCGAACTCTCTCTCGATTTTTCTCCACTGCCGACCATCAGCGGGGTGCCTCAACTTGTCGTCTTTCTTACGGTCTTCCATGTGCCATCGCAACAACTTGGCATGCTCTTTGTTTCTGAACAGACGTTTCAACCGTGGTATTATAGGAGCATACCACATCACCTTGGCAGGAACCCTCTTCCTGGGTGGCTCGCCCTCAATATCACCAGGGTCATCTTTTCTGATCTTATACCGCAATGCAGTGCATACCGGGCATTTATCCATATTCTCGTACTTCTCACCGCGGTAGAGGATGCAGTCATTAGGGCATGCATGTATCTTCTGCACGTCTAATCCTAGAGGGCAGACAAGCTTCTTTGCTTCGTACGTGCTGGCGGGCAATTCGTTCTTTCTTGGAAGCATCTTCTTCATTAGTACCAGCAACTTTTCAAATGACGAGTCAGTCACACCGGTCTCTGCCTTCCACTTCAGCAATTCCAGTGTGCTACCCAGCTTCTTCTGGCCATCTTCACAAGTTGGGTACAACAATTTGTTGTGGTCCTGTAACATCTGCTCGAACTGCAACCTCTCCTTTTCTGTGTCGCAGCCTCGCCTTGCATCAGAAATGACCCGACCAAGATCATCAGCGGGCTCATCTGGTGCCCGTTCTTCACCCTTTCTTCTTCATTGTCTTCCATTTCGGTATCAGCGTATTCAGGGAACATAGATCGGTAGTTGTCATCATCGTTCTCTTCTTCATCGCCGTCTTCCATCATAGCCCTAAACCGGGACTAAAGGGAGCCACGACGCCGCACGAACCAGCCACCCGCAACCCAAGCTGCCCAGGGAGAGCTGCTCGCAGACCACGGACGGCGTACCAACATCCGGGGCCGCCGCCCCGGCCTAAAAGACGCCCGCCGCAACACAAAGAACCCTCCGGGGAGCTGCGACAGCTCCCCCAACAGCGCAAAGGCAGCGCAGGTCCGACTCTAAGGAAGAGCTAAGAAGGAGAACCAGGCAGGCTGGCGCCGAGGAAACTCACCGAAAGGAACATCTGTCGCCAGTCATCGTACACCACCGGGGACCCACCGCAGCAGCTTCGACTTCACAACAACAAGACATGCCGAGGCAGCCCCAAGGACACGCCGGAGAAGAGCCGACTACCGCAGCCAAAGCCACGTCTCCGACATCGCTCGTCCTCATTGTTGTAGTTTGGTCGAAATGCATCAGAAGTGCTGAACTCTTGCATCAGTGCATCAGATATTAAGAGTTGCTACAGCGCACACCATCTGAGCAAGTTCACTAACACGGTTACAACTTGGTGCTTTTATCAGGCTACAGGTTGTGAATAGAACCCTTTCTGTGCAAAAGATGCAAAATCTATCGTAAATATATAAGGTTGTACCAATTGAACTTGGACATAAAGCTGAAGAGATGCACTTCTGCAAGACATAGGAACATGAAACTTTGTATATGAGGCAGTCATATCAAGAACATTACAGTTTGGTGACAAAGGGTGGTCGCAATGCAGCTCAACGAGCAAACTAAAAATAAGAAATGATAAATCTTTCACTTTTCATGTTACAACAGTAGAGGTTTCTTTGCGACAACAATATATGTGTTTGTTGATTTGTTCAAATATCTTCTGAAAATGACTGATGACAATGTGATGTGAACTACTGCAACTATACTCTCATTTATGCGCATCCAGTTTCCTGTTTGTTGATCCCAAACTACTCCTCAACTGTATCCTGATTTATGCTGCAGCCATGATGCATTCAATTGCTTGCTTGCAGATGCCTGTCATTGTCTCTTCGGGTCCATAGACCTGCAGTGAATTGTTTAAGACAGAATCAGCTCATCTGTGCCCGGATAGGGACTCATGACTCAGGAGCCACCAACAAGAAACAGATGGATTTTCGCTTTCCCATCAACTTTGTTTAAAGATTGAAAAAACTGTTGAACAAGTCGATGAATACTTTTTCATAGCAAAGGGTGCATAAGATCCATAGGACATATTAACTAGACCAGTACCTCAATCGGAACGCCGATTTCTGCACCAAGCTTGCGCATTTTCGTTAGTCCAGTTTGATAATTTGGACCGCCTCGTCGAACATACAGGTGCATCCTGGAGCCCTTTAACTTGGATTCCTGAAAGTAAATTTTAGAGTGAGCTGACAATCAGATGAGTGGCAATGGTGCGAAGGAGATTCCAGATTGGGTGCTCCTACATACCTTCTCTCTCAACGCCCGAATGATGCCATTAAATGTGGCAGCAACATCAGTGAAGTTGGCAATACCACCTCCAATGAGAAGCGCTCTCTTGCGGCCATCAGGATCAGCAGTCGCACACTGCACTGAATAATATGGTTAGCAGATGAACCAATATGCAGTGAAGAGCAGTGTGATGAATGGTTATCTTGAATGCTTACATCAAGTACTACTCTAGCATACTGCAGAACCTCCTCCTCCTTGGGGGCACCACTGTACTCTGCATAATTTCCTAACTCCGAAGCGTATCCCAGATCTCCAACCTGGTAAAACGATAGAAAACCTTAATTATGTACGCAAGCCAATTTTGATCAATAGCTGCTAACATGAAAAATTTCAACAGCTAACACGAAATCAGGCAAGAGCTCGTGCTTACCGTGTCAGCGTATATGACACTGGCACCGCCTCCTGCAACCATTGTCCAGATGCGCCCCTTTGGGTTCAAAACTGTGAACTTCAGAGATGCGCTCGTCTGAAAGAATGACGATGTTAAGCATATAATTTAGTGCCAGCATTTGTAATTTACGTTCATGTGCAAATCTAAATGATTAGTATATTGAGAAATGGTAATTCATACTTCATGTGGAGAAAAGAAGAAAAAAAGTGTTGTTTTAGATCTGGATACCTTATCGTCCAGCTCTTGGATAAAACTTTCTGTAGAGCTGAGAACTCTGCCAAATGGTAAAGGGAATTCTACATTTCCCCACCTGCACATTCATCAGTACCATTTAATACGACAATAACAAGGAGAATGAAGTCCCTGTGAAGAAAGAAACTCACTTTTTGAAGTTCTTGAAAGCTGCTGTGTCATCCAATTCTCCTCTCATGTCCAGGGGATATGGCTCCCCGTTCACCATGGTAAATGGGTTCATCTCAATAAATGAGAAATCCAAGTCTGTGGAAAGGAGAAGATTTATTGTGAATATGATATGCTAAGAAAGCTAATGACAAATAACATTAGTAGCTATAATCAAAGTACCTTGGAAGACAGCAAACACTCCCTTAATGAAATCACCGATTTTTCCACGTGCCTGATGCCCAAACAGACAGTAAATTAACTATGAGCATGTGACCGACAGCAAACAATTCTGCAATGGAAGGCAAGTAGTTCTAGAGTATAGGTACCTCCAGTGGAAGAGTTGCAATCAAGGGAGCACATGTCTCAGGTGTCATTGGTTTCTCAGTGGAAAGAAATACTGTCTTAACCTTGTCCCAGTTCTCCTCGATTTCAATTCCTCCACACTCTGAGAAGCTAATGGTACTACCCAGCCTCTCTGACACAATTGAAAGATAGTACTCTTGGTCATGGGGCACAAATGGCTCAACTATGAAGGTTGTAATCGGAGCCTTGCAGCCGCCCATCTCAACCTGGATAAATCAAACATTTATACACAGATCCGAAATAACTTCATCCTCAAGCACATAAAGGATCAGTGTGGTGGCCATAAACTACCTCGACTCCCAGACGCTCCTTCACGAACTCCTTGACTTGAGCAATGTCTAGGTTGAGGGCCACAAGGCCACTCTTCCCACGCTTCCCGAACAGCATGTCGGGCTTGACGACCAGCTTCATGGTCGACAGCCATGGCTGCTCGTTCACAAGCTCTGTGAAGTCTGTCGACTCCGTGACCTATCAATCAAAAAATTACGAAATCAGTCAAACTTACATTTTCAGATGTCAAGCATTGATGCACTATCTCAAAACAGAACTACTGTTTTCAGATTGAAGTCGCTAAGGGTACAATTTGTATAAATCAAACCAGTCAATTTGGATTGCGGTGTACTATGATGACTCCAAAAGTAATAATAAAAGAAATGGAGTTGGGTGTCCCTGTCACCTTCCTAAGGATCGAGGTGATGACATAACTAATACTAGTTTACAAATACCTCAGCATGAAAAATTACACAGTAGTTTTCTCAAAACAAAAATATTACACAATAGTACAAGGCAACTTCAGATCTAAGTAAGACAGCAATAGTTTGTGCAAGATTCGGTGCACCTAACACAACCGCCAACACAAAATTTCAGCAGCAATTGGGCATAGGTCCATTGAAAAAACTGCACCCTTTAATATTCCTTGTTACTCGTAAAATCGGTAGCGAAGAGCAGTTCTAGTGATAAACCTATGAATCGCCAATGCCTAGTACCAGATGAATTGCCTCTTGGCAGGATCTCGAGCTAGATCTCCGTGCATCGGAGCCGGATCCTGGCACTCTCCCAGGCCACCCGAATCACGCGCGAAAATGCAGAGATCCAGCCAGGTATCGCTCAAAATGGATCAGGGTAAGGTAGGTGGCGCCTGACCTGTGCGGAGAGGATGTGGAGGTCGATGGCGGCGAGGCGCTTGAGGTGCTCCTTGAGGAGGCGCTTGGAGTCGTACTCCCGGATCTTCTTGCGCGCCATGGCTTGGGCTGCCGGAACCGGAAGCAAGGGTCCTGGAGCTATGGGGGAGAGAGAGCGCGCGACGTCGAAGTAGTGGTTCCGAGGTCGTAGCACGAGGGTAGGGTGGAATATATAAGGAGGAATTGCGTTGTGTTACGTTACGGAGTACTCCGTAGATGGGATCCAAGTAGCCAACCAACCAATGTGCATTTCGTCGTGCCACGAGGGTGGAACAATTTTTTTGGAACATCACGAGGGTGGAACATTGGTAGAAGATGGACTGCAAACTGTTGACCAGACCTGCTTCAATGGTAGCATGCATCGGACTTGTGATGGCAGAGGCGGCTAGTTCTTGAAATAAAAAATAAAATAAAAAAGGTAGGAGATAGGAGAGAAAGGGCATTCCGAATATACAGTCGGCGTAATTTAGCTATAGGGATCACCATACCATTTAAGGGAAAATAGGGGAAACTACCATTTCCAGCTAAAAAGAACGGCATCAGCCATATCCTTTTTTTGCGAAGTCCAATAGCTTTACTGATTATATGACAAGATTACAATCACTCCGAAAAGTATCTGCGAGAAAGCCCGGGTTATAGTCCAGTCTCTTCCCCTAATATCTCCTTTCTTCCTTTATTTATTTTCATTCATATTCTTACAAGTTTTCAGGCATATTCTTACATGGTAGCATGGGACGGGTGATGGCAGAGGCGGCTAGTTCTTGAAATAAAATAAAATAAAAAAAGGTAGGAGATAGGAGAGAAAGGGCATTCCGAACGGACATGATGTTTTGGCTCATAGTACCATCTAGTCCCATTATGAGAAGGGCATTTTAAAAACATATTAAAATATCAAAAAATTATGAAATAAAATTTCCAGTGTATCTCTAAACATTTTATGTTGGCACATCAAGTTTCACGAAAAAACAATGTTTTTTGTGTTCTGTACAAAAAGACAAATTCGGTGCTCAAAAGTGACTTTTTACTAGACATGTTTTTGTCTTTTTACACGGCGCACAAAAAATGACTTTTTTTTACGAAATTTTGTGTCCCTTCATAAAATGTCTATATATACACCTGATTTTTTTTTTGAAATTTGTTGACATTGCGAATATGTTTTTTCGTAATAGGAGCATCTGGTCCTACAAGCCAAAATGGTTTTTCGCATTCCGAACACGGATTTGTGGCTTCCTAGCACCAACGTGTCCTTCTGGAATTTTTTTGAAAAATTTAAATTTAAGTTTGAAAAAACCCAAAAAAAAAATCCTATGATACATATGCATGTTTTCTACATATGTGCCAATTTTCGGTATAAAAAATCATATTCTGAGCTATATAAAAATAACAAAATTCTGGGCACAAGAAAGGAAAAATAGTATATTGAATCTGACAGAATTTTTTCTTTTTTTGTGTAGCCCAAAATATCTCGGTATTAAGTTTGAAAACAATAGAGCACTCCCTTAAGCACATTGCATAGTATAAACGGTAAAATCATCATCCAAATGTCACAAATAAACCATTGTTTTATCCTTAGTGGTAACAAATTAACAATACCTCTTTTACACGTTTCGGTCGCTCGGGCATAGAGAAAGCAAGGTTAGAACCCACGATCGAACACAACCCTCTCTCTTAGAGATCTAAACAATTAATGGCATTAATGGACAATAACATAAATAATGTGTGAGAGGCCACAACGTACATGCTTTCAACTACTTGTGATCACATTCAGTATATGATTGGAATATTAGCAAGCATCCGCAAATACTAAATATTCATTAAATAAAAAATAACCCAGCCGTAGCATTAAGATAAACAGTTCCCCTTCTTCCTACGCTTCAAACACTATACACACAAGACTTTGTTTCTGTTGCTCACGCCTCCCAATAAAGCTAGTTTTATCCACGCACTACTAACCCAAAGATGTGATCCATTAACTAATAGATTGGAGAGCAATGTAAGACTACAAATCACGCAGCAAGGAAACAAAATAAATTATAAATAAATTGATCATAATGTAACGATTCATTGTATCCCAACAAACGCAACACCAATTATATCAGATGGATCTCAATCATGTAGGGAAGCTCATGAGACCATTGTATTGAAAATCATGGGAGAGGGTACCATCTATCTATTGTCATGAACACGTAGTACATGGAGAAACTACTCAGACATTGTTATGGAGGCAACTCGGTTGATAAAGATGGCTCCATAAGTGGAACCCCGTCTTGGTAGGGTGGCAACGCAGAACATTCGAAAAACCAAACTAGGGTTTTGGATGGCGGTGGATCTCTATATCGAAACTCCACGAAATAATTGTCATTCATCTAACTAGGTGAGGGAAAAATATATAGTCGGAAGGGCTTCGCGAGGTGGTAAACGATGAAGACCCCTCATTGTCCGCTTGGCCAGTCTGTGTGGTCTGTTGGTGGTCCTCCCGGCCTTTTGTTTTGTGCCACCATGTTCGTCTCGAAAACTTAGAATTTTTGCATTTTTTATAATTTTCCGATAACTTTCATTTTTGACCTTTTATGCAACGCAAAGACAATAAAAAATATGATCTAACACTTGGCAGTGGGTTAATAGGTTAGTACAATAAAATGACATAAAATGATACTAAACCATATCGAAAACTTTTAGAAATGATATAAAAGTAGTACGAAACAATCAAAAACTACAAATATGTTTTGGATGCATCAGTGTGGGATCCCTTCTGCCCTCCTTCGGTGCCTCTGGCTTCTTCTCAAGAAGTTAGATTTTTTTTCAATTTTACCCCTAATTTTGGACTCCATAAATTGTGATTTTCTGCAAAGAAAAAAAAAAGTATAAACCAACAATTGGCTATGAGCACCAGGTTAATAGGTTAGTTCAGTAAATCATGTAAAATGATATGAAAGCATGATAAAATATGTAACAATGATATAATAATAGCATGGATAAATCATAAATTATAGATACTGAAATGATCGAGTAGTTTGACTAGGGGGTGAATAGGCAACTACAAATTTTCGTTTTCTATTAACAAATTAAGCCTTTTCTCAAATATAAGTTCTCTAGATATGCGACTAGGTGAACAACCTATATGATGAGCAAGATACAAGCTAGCGAGACAAGCTAAACAAGATAAGGTAGCAAGTAGGGCAAGAACAGGTAAATGAAGGTTAAGAGATAACCACACAATGACGCTGAGCTTTTATCCTGAAGTTCACTTCACAATGAATATAGTCTTCGTTTGAGCGGTGCGGAGTCACAAAGTAATCCCTAAATAGATGTCAGTGGCACACCGTAATATCCTTTGTGCTTCCAACCAATGTGGCGTGGCACGAGTCACTATATGATGCCCTTGAGGTCGGCAACCAAACCTTTCAAAGGATGAGGCACACTCCACAACTCAATTGGACGCTCCCACCAAATTCACACGGCTCTCAAAGCCACAATAATCACAAGGTCGAGGCACGCATCCACAACTCAATTGGACGCTCCCGGCTTGTCCCCGTGGCTTCCAAAGCCATGAAGACCACAACTTCTGTCTAGGGTTCCAATGAACCCAAGAGGTAACAAGATCCACAAGGGATTAATGAGGGAGTCAAAATTGCTTCGGTGAAAGTGTAAATCTAGATCACCTCCTACACTACTCAAAGTTTGAAGGTGTTTGGACCAAGGGAGTGGGAGATCTAGTAGTTTGAAGCTTTGAATCATTGGAGGAGAGAGTATTAAAAAGCTTAGTCTGTTTAGAGAAGAAGGCTAGTTTATATAGTCCTCCTCGAAATGTGGCCGTTGGCCAGTTTTTTGTGCAGGCTCGGTAGTACCGGGCCAAAGCACGGAACTTCCGGTCGGTAGGAAAATGGCTAGTCAGCCTTGGTCAACCCTTTGAGTGGATAAGATGGCCCTGGTACTACCGGGTGGTAGGGGCCGGTAGGGGCTAGTCAACCTTGGTCAACCCTTTGAATCAATGGTACTACTGTCTTGTCGATAGTACCGGGCTACTACCGGGGCAAGTTCTGGGCTAAAATCCACCTGAGGCAGTGCGCCCTGGGATCAATCGGCAGTTGGTCTAGCACTTGGTCCGGAAGTAACGTGCATGGTGTGGCTCGGCACCACCGGGGAAAAAGTCGGTACTTCCGGTAGTACATAATCAAAGCCTGAGCACCCCACTCATCAGAGAAGAGCGGGGCAGTACTTCCGAGCTTTGGTCCGGTACTACTAGCACTGAAGCAAACAATTGCCGAGAGAAGTACAATGAATGACCAAAAGGTCTAGGATGGTTGTGGAAGTGCATATATGGTTTGTGCAAAAAGACAAGGCCGATTCTGCCCATACCTCCACAATGGAGCCCCCTCATGATAGTATCGGTTTTCCTGTTTACATCAAGAAAGAGATAGGAAAACTATGACTTCACGCTTTATCCTTTTTTAGGGGACGTCCAAACCATCATGTTCAATTATAGATGTACTTGTACATCTTTTAGCACACTATTAGACCGCTCATTGTGTTGACAACAAACAAAACATAATAGGGATAGGAATGTCCTTTCAGATACGTTAGTGAAGTATCATGTTCATGTGCCACTTGAGTATTGGAGATATGCCCTAGAGACAATAATAATTTAGTTATTATTTATCTCCAAGTTTATTATTAATGTTTATATCTTTATGCTATAACTGTATTGGGCACTTGAACAACAATTCCAACGTGTTCAAGAGGAAAACCTCCAATACAGGTGTAGAGAAACGAACAAGTAAAAGTGTTCCTGGTCTTGTCTCTAAGACTAGCCTATCATGTTACCAGATGATTATGTTTTCCTGATCATGGACTTTGTATAAGTCATGTAACTATAGGAGTTTATTATCGGAATGATAATAGTACTGAACCGACCCACAATATGATCTTGATATGAGACAAATCGTCAACGATGAAGATAGCAATTGATCATATGTTTTGTTTTCATTAGCTATATTCCTTTGCCCTGAGAATATCTGGTGACCGCTTATTCGACACTCATGCTTTGATTGTTATCTAAAGTCTGGCCGTAACTGGGGACCATAACGGTAACTTTTGGGCGTGAACTAGAGTAATGTATTGGAACAGAGATTATTCAAGAAAGGCACTTACTCCTCCAGGCGATGGAGAGATACATCCTCTAGGCCATCTCAGTATTATTATTGTCACTCAATCGTCTGGCCAGACACAGCGTGATTTATCACGGGACAATATAAATGTGGACTGAGAAAAGAGAATGATATTGGTACGAGAATTATATGTGTTATGATTAAATGGTTTAATCACATTAGAGCACATTGTCTCAATTTTGAGATATCATTGGTATCATGTACGTAAGGGGATTAGCGTAATGAGTAACACACAGGTTCTGTCGTTCACTCATAAACACACGGGAGCCAGTACGGCCGTCTAGGTCCAAATGCTAGTTATTGTCTGGTAAGCTCCCAGACATGTCTTTGTGTTTACTGAACCTTTCGGGTCACACACTTAAGTTGTGAGTCAATCCTTTGTTGAGAGAATAAAGTTGTAGTCTAATTGGTTAATGAGATATTGTATTATTGAGAGGGCGGACATGTAATGTCCCGGGGTGATAGGAATTGTTTCTGTCATCAGCGGATTTAATCCGAAGGTTTATATATGAAGGAAATATTTATCCGGAGTATTTTGTCGGCGGACACTGGGTGTCCCGGATCATGTAAAAGTGTTTTATATGATAGGTAATTAATTCAGTGAAATATTCTGTAAAAGGAAATATTCAAATAAGAATTAATTAGACAAAATATTATTTAATTAAATATTAACTAAATATTAATTTATTTAATTATTAATTAATTACAGAAAAATAAAAAAAGGACCTACCACCAAGGGGCCGCCGAGTGGGCCATGGGGCCCACAAGGAAGCCGCGCCCCAAGGGGCCGGGTGGGCCCCACCCGCCTAGGTCGGCGTGACCTAGGGCGGGCCCCACCAGGGCGGCGGCGGTAGGAGGCGGTGGGGGAGGGAGTTGGAGTCCTACTCCAACTCCTCCTCCCAATTCGAATTAGGCAAGGGGACTTTCCCCTTGCCCAATCCAAGTTGACTTGGACAAGGAGAAAGCTTTCCCCTCGCCCAAGTACCTCCACCCTTTGGCCTAATATATAAGCAGCCCCAACCCCATGGGTTGAGACATACAAGTTTTGCACAAGTTTCTCAATCTTGACATTGTGCAATTAGACAATGCTCTAATCTCTCTAGTAGATCTCATGCATTGAGAATTAGACGTCTCTAATCTCATATAGATCTAATCTAGTTGATTAGATCTACCACCTAAACTACGCCGCAAGGTTGTCTCTCTTCGTCGGTGCTAGTAGCTCTAGGTGGCGAAAGCTTCCGGCGGGTTGGCGCGGTGTACGTGTGGATACTGCTAGAGCGGGGCTGTGCGAACAGTTCCTCGACGACAGGCTGGCAACAATCTCACCTCCCGGCGCGGACGTGAGATTCTTCATCAGGCATCACCGACATCTACTTAGACAAACACAAGATCTTCCGCAACGGTGTTTGTAAGTATTCTAGATCTAACATTATGGGGTGCAACATATCTTCATAGAATAGATCCTGGCAGTAAGGTTACTGAAAATTTCAAAGTTTTACCCGCAACCAAATATTGAGTGTGGATGTCCATGGTGTTGAGTACGTCGAAAGCGGCATATTCGAGGTGCCCAACATCGAGAGGAGGTGCTAGTGGGCATAACATAGCTCACCCACACCGAGGTACACACGCTCATGGCCAAGCTCATCACCGAATTCCCTTACCTTCTCGTTGCCTGAGCACGCATCCTGCGTTGGGAGAGCGTTCTCGCATCAAGAGTCACTCTTGCGCGCTATACCTCAGATGGCGTCGCATCGTCGTGGAAGGTGGATGGGCAATGATGACACCAGTCAAGCGGATGGGTGGCGGTGACACTGGTTAAGAGGAGAGAGAGAGTCGTTGAATGTTTTGTTTCACTGTCTCATGGGCCCGACCGGATGGTTGCTGGTGTGAATTCGGGGGATAAATGGGGGGTTGGGATGGGGGAGGGGACAAACATATTCCAGTTGCAGATGCTATTGGGGTTGTTTTCGATCTGGATTCCGAACATACATATGTGCTACTTTGGGGTGCCTTTAGAGTTTCCTTGTACGTACGATGAGAGCCTGAGTTACATCTCCAGCTGTTTGGACTTGATTTTCTTTTAACAAGATAAGGACCCCGAAGGGCCTGTTGCTGCATTAAGTAGTGGTCAAACTTACTTAGAGGCCCTAAAAAACTAAGAAGGTTATATATAAGGTCCAAACTTTTACAACAAGAACCATGGGACACGCCGAATGAACGCCATCAGGTCCTCAACCACCATCGGTAGAACTGAGCTCGATGTTGCGACCGCCAACGCCCTCGCCGGGAAAGGAACCACTTGACAAAGACAAGACAAAGAGCGTCGTAGCAAAACTCTCAAAGATCCTCCATCGAAGGAGGAAGAACCAGGAGCACCATCTGTGCTCTGACTTGGAGTGACTCCGATCATCAAAGATAATAGCGAGGCACTGCCGTCGCCGTTGATGAACTCCATAAAAATCCGGCCAGCCCTAGAAGCAAGGGCTCTAGGATCCTGACGCATATCGGCACGAGTCTCTCGGAGACGACGCCTCCTTCCTCTGCACCACCATGAACCCAATGCCACCGCGCTTATTGAAGAAAGCCGCCCGAGATCCGCCACAGCTGCCGGTCCCTAACCTCTAAGGTTCGACAGAGTGCATCATGAAGACAAGCTCGACGATGTGACATGCCGGAACACCAGGCCTCCACAAGCAATCAAACACACTATATAACTCAATCAGAATAAGCTCTAATGAATCCAAATAAGAGTGCGGAAATTCAATTCGGTGCCCGAGCGCAAATACACTGGAAATCATGTGCGTACGTTTGCATCGGGATCGGTTCCCACGGTTTCCTTCGTCGACCTTTTACCATAGTAAAACTAGGACAGTGGCCCACGGGCACGCAGGCAGTAATGGATCTGTACCTCGTGGGACAGACGGAAGAGAACGGTACAGGCTGTGTTCTTTACCCCTTCTCATCTGGTGGCTTCAAGACCGGTGCGCCGGATCCGGTGGCTGCGGCTGTGATGACGGAGGCGGAAGTAGAGGAGCTCCCCAAGGTCATCGTGCTCGTCAAGGACAAGCTCGCCTAGATCGTTGCCAGTGCCGGCGCGAAGGAGCGAGGGAGGAGGGGCGGAGGTCATCGTCAACAAGGACGCCATGGCAGCCTCCGCTGAGAGCGCCCGCATCTTCATCAACGACCTCTCGGCCAGATCGATGTCAGGAGCCGCTCGTCATGTACATGGGTAAATCGAAGAAAAGGATGGAAAGGAGCTCGATTGCTCAGAGTTGGATAAAAACTGTAAATTGGAAATTAAAGACAGGAAAGGAAAGTGCAGGAAAAATTAGGATTTATTGATATGCTTGGACCTCCCAGCCTCCCCTCTTGCTCTTTATACCACAGAGCAAGCCAAGCGATTACAAGATTACCCCTGAGGGTACAGTTTTAGCTTTCTGACATAACTGGCTAATTAGTAATTTGCTCGAGCTTCGATCTTAGCCGTTGGATGTGACGAATCGGTAATTGCTGACCTGGGCCGTCGGCTGTTGTCTGAACCTCAACATGTGTGTAGTGCAGTCAGGAACCTGACAGTACCGCCCCGTCGAGACAAGGCTTCAGGCCTTGAATGCAGGAAATGTCTTCTGTATGAAAGCCACGTCTTCCCAAGTTGCTTCGCCTGGAGATAGATTTGTCCAGTGAATGAGCCACTGTGGTCCAGCAACATCATAAGCACCCGCTTTCCTGGGAATTTGCCTTCTTTGGAGAACTTCCTGTGGAAAGACCTTGATCTTGCCGTCTGCTGTTACTAGTGGCAATTGGAATTTGGAACAACATTTGGTCCCAGATGTTTCTTCAGTTGATTAACATGGAACACATCATGTATTTGAGCTCCGTCAGGCAGTTGTAACTGATAAGCAACTTTGCCCACTGCTTTTATCACTCGAAATGGACCATACCACCGAGATGTGAGTTTCAGAGGGTTTTTCAGACCCAGAGCTGTCTCTCTGTATGGCTGCATCTTTAAATAGACCATGTCACCAACTTCGAACTTCCTGTCCGTTCTGTTTTGATCAGCAAATTTTTTTCATCCGATTTTGAGCTTGCAGCAAGTTTTGCTGAAGTTGCTTGATCATATGGTCTTTCTCTGTGGTGGTTATCAGATCATCCGTCGTGTCAACACAGTTGAAAGCCATGTGTTGTAGCAGTGGAGGTGGATACTCATAAAGAGCCTCAAATGGTGACATTTTAATTGAAGTGTGATAGCTCGAGTTATACCAGAATTCTGTTGTTGGTAGCCAGGTAACCCACTTCTTTGGCTCTTGGAAAGCCATACAGCGCAGATATTGCTCAAGACATTGATTTACACGCTCAGTTTGGCCGTCAGATTCCGGATGATGAGCTGAGCTGAAATTCAGTTTAGTGTCAATAGCTGCAAAGATTTCCTTCCATAAGGCACTTGTAAATATCCGATCTCTGTCACTGACTATGCTAGATGGAGGACCATGTAACTTCACAATGTTGTCCATGAAAGCATTTGCCACTGACGGAACAGAATAAGGGTGAGACAGAGGAATAAAGTGTGCATACTTGGTGAGGCGATCAACCACCACGAGTATCACATCTTTTCCTTTGGATTTCGGCAGCCCTTCTATGAAATCAAGACTGATATCTGCCCATTTTTTCTCTGGTACTGGCAATGGACTAAGGAGTCCTGGGTATTGCACCTTTTAGTTTTTGATATCTGACAAACTGGACATTCAGCTACTAGCTTTGCAATTGTCTGTTTGAAGTTAGGCCAGTAAAAGAGGGATTTGAGTTTATGCATTGTAACTCTGCTTCCAGAATGACCACCTAGAGCTGATGTATGGAAGTTATGGAATAGCTTGGTTTTTAAGCCATTACTGTCCCCAATGTATATTCTACCCTTGTATCTGATGATTCCAGATCTTAAGGAGTAGTTTGGCAGACTATCTTCATTCACTGCCAACTGCTGCAGAAGTTTTACACTTTTTTCATCTATAGCATAGGATTCAGTCACATCTGTCATCCAATTTGGAATGGCAGCTGATATAGCACAACAGTCTTCCTTGACTAGATCATGTTGTTTGTCCACTGAGTCATCTGTGTCTTGAAATTTTTGTGACAACACATCAGCTGCAGTATTTTCTCTGCCTTTTTGTATTCAATCTTGTAGTCAAACTCTAGCAATTTGAGCATCAGTTTGTGTTGTATGCCTTCTAACAGTCGCTGGCTGCCAAGGTATTTCAGACTCTGTTGATCTGTTTTGATGATCACCTGATTTCCCAAGAAATAGTGGCGCCACTGCTTGAGAGCCAGTAAGATTGCTAGTGCCTCTTTTTCATAGATAGATTGTAGCTGAATGCGTGGCCCTAGGCATTTGCTAAAGAAAGCAAGCGGTTTGCTGTCTTGCATGATAACTGCCCCAATGCCATTCTGGCAGGCATCAGTTTCTAAGACGAAAGGCTTAGAGAAATCCGGTAAGGCAAGCAGTGGTGGACTTGTCATTGCTTCCTTGAGTTTTTCAAAGGCTTCTTGTTGCGGTAAACCCCAGACGAAATTATCTTTCTTCAATTCTTCATACAGGGGTTGGCAAATGAGTGCATAATATTGGATGAAGCGCCTGTAGTAACCAGTGAGGCCAAGAAATCCTCTCAGCTTCTTTATGTTTATTGGAATTGGCCAACTAGCAATAGCTTGTAGCTTTGCTGGATCTGTGTCAACGCCGAATCCAGAGATGATATGACCGAGGTATTCAACCTGAGCTTGCCCAAAGGAACACTTGGTTAATTTTGCCTTGAGGTGATGTTCTCTGAGTACTTGCAACACTAGTTTCAAGTGCAGTTTATGTTGTGCTTCATCTTTGCTGTACACCAGTATATCATCGAAAAAGACCAGAACGAATTTCCGCAGGTACTTGGCGAATATAGAGTTCATGAGCTGCTGGAATGTGGCCGGTGCATTGCTCAACCCGAATGGCATCACTAAGCATTCATAGTGGCCAAGGTGTGTGGAAAAAGCAGTTTTGTGCACATCTTCATCTTTCATTCGAATCTGATGATAACCTGATCTCAGATCCAATTTGGAGAAATATTTGGCACCATGTAACTCATCCAAGAGATCTTCTATCACAGGAATAGGAAACCTGTTTTTAATAGTCAGTCATTGAGTCCACGGAAATCAATACATAGGCGCCAGGACATGTCTTTCTTGCGGACTAGAATAGCCGGAGAAGAGAAAGGGCTAGTGCTTGGTTGGATCTCTTTATTTTGTGGCATCTGTTTTATCAAGGCTTCCACTGTATTCTTTTGGCTCTGAGACATACGGTAAGGCCGGATGTTTGGTGGTTTTGCATCAGGAGTTAGTGGAATAGTGTGGTCCACATCTCTGTGTGGAGGAAGGCCTGTTGGGGATTGAAAATATCTTCAAATTCCGCCAATAAGTCAGCTAGCTGGGCAGGAATATCAGCTGCTGAGTTCTGTGTTGTGGTTTCGCCCTTATTTTCATCAGCCTCTTCCTTGGCGGTAAAAGAACGTACCCCGTGGCTCCCTGTTCAATAAGCCTGAGACATGCTTCAGATGAAATGATGAGGTGTTGCAGAGGTACCAAGTGATCTGGAAAGGTGTGGAGACGTCCATTTTGTTCCAGTTTGAGAGTTCGGCCTAGGAAGTCAAATGTTACTAGATTGTCTAATTTAAACCAGTTGACTCCTAATATGATTTCAGATTCAGGCAGTGGCAAAATCCTGAAATCTTCTGTGAAAGGGACTCCTTGTATAGTGAATTTGCAACCCTGTGCCATGAACTTGGATTGCAGTTCTCCCCCTCCAGCTACTGTTACTGTTGACTGAAGTTGGAGTTAATTTGATGTTGTGCTTCACAACGAATTGGTGATCCATAAAGGTACTTGTGCTCCCTGTATCAGCTAAAGCAATGGCATTTGTCCCTGACAGAGATAGCTTGAGTGAAATTGTGGATTCGCTTGGAGCACCTTTATAAGCTGCCGGTGAGATGTGCAGCATGTTGATGCGAGCTGGAACTTGTCCTTGAAGTTCAGGTGCTGCTTGCGGCTGTTCTGCCCTTTCTGCAGGAGGAACTTCTTCTAGGTTGTCTACCTCATCATCAGAATAGCCCTGCATCTCAAGAGCGTGAAGAGTTCTCTGCAACTGCTGGCACTTATGTCCCATGAACCAATTTTCTGGGCAATACCAGCACTTCTTGGGTTCTCTGACCCTGTCCACATTTGCTCTGGGGCGATTATCTCTCACAAAGTTTGGGCGAACAGGAGGCAAGTTACCAACTGGAACATTAGGGCGCCGAGTTGTGGACAAATGAGCTTTCTCATACAACCGAGCAAACCAGTAGGCAGACAGTAAGGTGGTTGGTTTCTGACTAAGAACAGTGTATTTAATGCTGTCCTTCAAACCACTGATAAAACGGTCAACAAAGAAATCCTGAAGGAGATAGCTTTTTTCTCTCTTCATTTGTGTCATCCATTCTTCATACACATTGATGTAACTGTCCACCGTAGTTGTCTGATGCAGATTTTGAAGCTGGTCCATTGGGTTTACTGCCTGATTGTCAGGGAACCGTTCAATGAGCATTCTGCCTAGTTCAGACCAAGTGATGGTTTGGAGGTTAACTCGAGCTGAATTTAGCCATGTCTTGGCTTGACCTCGTATATGAGCTAGTCCCCATTTCACTCTCTGGTCCATACCAATGCCCACAAGGCTGAAGATATCTTCACATTCTAAAATCCAGCTTCTTGGAGCCGTGCCACTGAAACTAGGAAGTTCCACATGTGGTGTGCGAATCTGAGGCTCGAACTGTCTGTATTGTTGCTGACAGTCTTGTGGATAGGTATTTTGCTGTGGAGGTTGAGGGCTGGTGGGTGTTTGATGGTTATGTTGATGGTAATGTTGTTGGGTTGGTTGGGAGTAAGTTTGAGGATTAGGCTGAGGGTATGGTGGAGGATATTGCGGTGGGTAATAAGGACAAAAGGGTGGATAATATGGGTTTGGAAAAGGTGGATATTGGTATTGATTTTGGTTTGGTGGAAATTGGTATTGTGGTTGTTGATGGTAATACAGAGGTTGAGTGATTGGTGTAGTATGTTGGGAATATTGGAGTGGTGGAATTGTTGTGGAAGATGTCTCATGGTGGGTTTGCAATTGGGTAGTGGAAGTCGGGGCTGATGTTGTTTGTGGTAAGGTGGTAACAATCGGAGTTGTTGTGGTAGCTACCGAAGTCACTGGGACATTTGGTCAAACAGTTGACCCGCCTGGTTGGCACGGAAGTTGTTCCGGAGTGAGATTGCCCAGGTTTGGTGGAAAAGGGAGAGACTTTCGTGCTTGTGGAGGCTGGCTTTGAGGTGTGGGAGCTTCAGGTATAGGGGAAAGGTTGGTGTTTGGCGGTGGTGGTGTCCAAAGAAGGCGATTTTGGGCGGAGGCGGAGGAGGTGGTGGCTGAGATGTTCGTGGATTCAGTCGCTCCCCCCGGATCATCAATCACGACACGAGCGAATTCAACAGCTATAGAGTGCATCATGGACGAAAGTTTTGCAAGCTCACCATTGATGGCGCGGAACTCGGACTGGTGCTGATCCAGCCGCTGATCGATCGTCGGGGCCGCTTGTTGAGGTGGTTCTTGCGCAGCTGCGGCAGCGCGTTCGGCATCGTTGCCCACGACGTCGTCGACCGCTGCTCTGTGCTGGTTACCGCCGTCACCGTCGGCGGCGTCTGGCACCTTGTCGTCCATCAAAGCTCGGCGTTCTCTGGACAGAGAACGGGAACGCTTGCTGCTCGCCATGGCACGAGGGATTTTACCCTAGATCCGATGAACTAGGAACCTCTGCGTCAGGAATCGAATTTTTGGCACAAGAGGGTGGGATGGGTGGGTAGCGGGGGTTTGGGAGAAGAAATTGAGCAGACAATCGATGCCTGGCTCTGGTACCATGATGTCAGGAGCCGCTCGTCCTGTACATGGGTAAATCGAAGAAAAGGAAGGAAAGGAGCTCGATTGCTCAGAGTTGGATAAAAACTGTAAATTGGAAATTAAAGACAGGAAAGGAAAGTGCAGGAAAAATTAGGATTTATTGATATGCTTGGACCTCCCAGCCTCCCCTCTTGCTCTTTATACCACAGAGCAAGCCAAGCGATTACAAGATTACCCCTGAGGGTACAGTTTTAGCTTTCTGACATAACTGGCTAATTAGTAATTTGCTCGAGCTTCGATCTTAGCAGTTGGATGTGACGAATCGGTAATTGCTGACCTGGGCCGTCGACTGTTGTCTGAACCTCAACATGTGTGTAGTGCAGTCAGGTTCCTGACAATCGCTCCCGCAACTCCATTTCTTTCCTCAGCATCCAGCCCTCCTTCCGGTGCCTCTCCAGAAAGGTGAGCACGAACTGAGCTTCTTCCCCTGGATTCTTTTCCTTGTGTTCTCCGGCAATGGAGGAACAGTGCGGCTTGGTTGGGATTTTAGTAATTGCAAATGCTCTAATTTCTGCTGGACTTGGATGTCCTGAATTCTACTGAATCCCCAAACTATCCACCTCTCTGCTATTCTACAGCCCCCCTGCCATGATGAACTGAATAACCAACGATGGTGTTCTTGGGGGAAATCATGTTTGTAAATTGCTGCTTGTTCCTGTAGACCTGTAGTGCTTTTAAGTGTAAAAATTCAGTGAACATTTTAGTGCTTCCTGTAGAAGCTTGTGCAGTGCATTATTGTTTCCTTGTGATGGTGTACTTGAGTACTTGGAGTATGTCCTTTCTATAATACTCCTGCTTGATTTGCTTGGAGTTAATAAATATTTTGAAAACTGATGGAGAAAGAAATATGGGTTGCTGTAAATATTGCTGAAATATTTTCAGTTTGATACCTCCTGTAAATATTACTTGGAGTATGTCCTGTCTATAATACTCCTGTTTGATTTGATGTAATTGCTTATATGTGTTGCTTCGGAACAAATAATCACTGGAGTAGATGTTGCTTGCTTAGATACCTATGCTGTCTCAAGTACACATGAACTTAACTTGCTTAGAAATATTTTTTGCTTGCTGAACATCATTGGAGTAGCAGGAGTACTTGTTCTTGACAGAAGTACTTTCTGAATATTTTGACACGGAGTGTTTCCCAATTTGCGGTATATGTATTTGTGCAGGAAGAACATGCATGCAGTGAGTTTTTGCTTTCGTTTCAGCTGTAACAGGTCCCAGTGGTTATCCCAAGAGGTTCTTTGGAGGGCCTGTTATTCCAGATGCTGGGTCTTGTTTTACTATCAATCGATTTATAAAGAATTATTGTCTATTTTTTTCGCTGGCAGTGCACGTTGGAAATACATCATAGAGTTATGTTTACATGAGAATTAGTTAACCCTGTAGCATCTTTAGGATAACCCCGGACAGTGAAGTTTCATGGAAGCTTGCATCTATATAGGATATGGTGTGCTACATATCATCAAGATATTGATTGTTTTGACTAACATCAGAAGCAAGATTATTATCTTGAGAAGAGGTACTCGATATTGACCAAGTCCTAATGGTTTTTTTGGTCCATTCATCACTTTACAGATCAGCTGCTAATGTATTCAGTGTGTTGGAAGGAGCAATTGACTGGGTTCAGTCCTATGCCCTTTGATGAATTGTTCTATGTCGTGATACTGTTAATAGCTATGAATCTGGTATATGTAAAATCCTGATAATATCGGTAGGTTGATAATTCTTGTTTGAGATGGCGTGTACCTACAGTCGAGCGTGGTGGGATCTCGACGGCCGGCGGCGCGTCAGATCGTATCCTGTCAGCCGGACTGTGCTGCGGCTCCCTCTGTCGTGGACGGGATGATTGGCTATGGAGAGCCCCCTTCCACCTGGCAATGTTCGCGGCTCTGGTTTTTTTTAATGGGATCTGGTGAAGCTGGCTTTTGTGTAATTTTTTTTGTAGCATGTAAAATTGTTATTTGATACAGACCAAAGCGTGAATATAGCTTTTTGATTTTCGGAGTTGTTTTCATTTTTATGTGTCTCTTTATAGTTTGAGGATTATTTAGATTTTATTAGAATTTTGAATAACTCTGAAATGTGAATACTGCTTGCACTAGGTAGCAAAAGTAAACAGCCTAACCAAACGTACAGCCAAGCCGGAGCTAGCGAAGAACGCTACCTATGAATCATGTCGTTCACAAACATACCTTCCAGACCCACCCACTACTTTTTGTTTGTGTTATCGCACTTCCGAACATGTACTGAACGCCTAACTATATTAGGAAGACCAAGGTCGTCGTCTGTTCGTAATGTGTTTTCGCTCATACAGTACATTTTCCTGTGCGATGCTATAATCCGTGGCACTCCTGCGGCACTCCCCTCATACTCGTTTCAGTAAGCATTTGTATCAACACCAAACAAACTCTGTACCTCCTAGGTCTGGGTCTAGTCTGCCCGGACATCACAACACGAAAACAATGATTTTTTTGCAACGTGCAGCAAACAGTAAGCAAAGTGTAGAAGCATGTGGAACTTAGGGAGCAATGCATATATGGCTTCTTCAGGAATGCCACCTCGCAACCTGGAGGAACACTGTTGAGGTTTTACATTGAGCAAACTAACATTCTAGCAAACCACTACTTAAATCATCCCATCAGGTTTCATGATCAAATTATATATTCATTACAGTTCTCAACCAATAACATCCTGCATCGGAGCCCAGGTTGTCGAAGCCGGCCGTTCGGACGGACACCACGGCACGATCTCCTAGAACATGAAAGATGGAAGATCATCCTGTTCCCTCTCATACAAATCACCTGGTAGGCAACAAACTTCCGGGCATACTCCAGTCCTTCCTGGTAGCACCCAAATATATGATACATATGTTCAGCACTCACTTTTGAATTGGCCTAAATTTGAAAAATTATGCGAAAACAAACAAGAACCAAAGTTACCTAAGTGATTCCATTGGACATCTCTGTCCCATCGAACTCCCTTATGTAGTGCACAACATATATCCCGCTTATACTCCTGTCCACGACGAACAAACAGCTATTAGAAAACATATTTTCCGGAGGCCGAGGCAACCCAAAATTACAAAAAGGAAGTCATACCTGTCGCAGGTTGGGTGCATGCCCTCACTGTAAAAAATTCTTCAGTCACTTCTAGGCACAACCCATCCATGAAAGTTATCTTGGATACACTTCCGCAGGTTCTTCATAATCTTCCAGGCAAGATCCTTGTGCTTTGATACCATCTCTTCCTAAGGCTCGGAAGTCTCAGTTGGATCCATGATCCTCACATTCACCTCACTAATGGCAGCTACATATAACGAGAAACACTAGTGCCAGTCAGGGACGGATTCAAGGGGGGACGAGCGGGGGCGACGCCCCCCCTAACGATCTGTTCGCCAGCTGATACCAGCGATCAAGCCCCGTGTAACAATGCGTTGATGAGTAATTTCGCCCCCCCTAAACAGCTCATTCTGTGAAAAAATATAAGTCCCAAGCCCATTTACAGCAGGCCGAAATCTACAGCCCACCTTGCGAAGATAAAGGGACAAGTAATTATGTACTATCCTTTTATCTCTATGCCAGATCGTTTCTTTTCCTGGCTGCCTCCGCCGCGTACCGCCATGATTTAGGGAAGTTTCGCTCTGGAGCGTCCAAATGGAGACCAAAACATGGCGATCCACAGCTGCACTGCACGGATCGCTCGCCCGCGGCAAGCATGAACGGCAAGTTTCTGATTTTAATTGTCCGCCATTAGTTTATCCTGGGTTCTCATCTTTCTAGATCACCTCTCGTTTCTAATTTGATTTGCCTGGGTGGAGAACGCCAACGGGGTGGCAATCACGAGCTACAATAAGCCGACACCAGTTAGTCTACTGTCTTGATCTTATGATCTCCTGGTCAGCTGATCTATAATTTTAATATTTGATGATATACCTTAACCTTGCATAGTTAGAAGAGAGTAGTTTTTACTGGTGTGTTATACAGATTATAGTATTTATTAAGTGTACTTTTCTGATGTTGAAGAGGAAGAGAAGGAATTTTTCGGCTATGAGACTAGCGGCAACTAGACATACATCCCCACACAAACTAAGCTATCAAATTCCTTAATTATGTGCGGTTAATTAGCTCAAAAAATTATATAGTTCTCATGTCAACCATTTGCGCTTTTTCTCTTTGTTATGATCACAATATCATAACAAAGCTCAAAGGGGCCGTGGTAATTTTCATTATGACAGAGTTTGCCTTATTTCAGAGTAAAACCACTGGTGGAAGGTTGTTTAAGCCCTTTATTTCGAACCTCGTTATTTACTAAGCTTTTAGAAGGCAAGTACACTGGCATCATAATCTGGAACACAAGATGAGAGGAGAGATAAGTGAGAACAATATTCCAATCCCTAAACCAACCCACAAACTCGCTGAGTAAGAAATTAATATCACCTGGGAATTGATTATCCAAAGCAGCAGCTGACATCTGAACAACCCTCCGATCCGCTGCCCAGTTCCCTCTCAAAAAACCAATTCTCCCATGAATATAAGTTGTAAAAATCATATGCCTCTGCAAGCTAGACGAAACTTGTACCAAGCTCTGGCTTTATGACACTATCAGAGGGGTTCTCCGCATAGCTTGTCATCGATCTTTCCAGCGCTCCCATCTGGTCAGGGCGAAGCGGTCTCTGTTGGAGAGCTGCCCCAACTCTAACCCTGAAATGTGGAATGCGCACTAGAACTGATTCGTACTATCCACTTCATGTACACTACGAAACATAAACTGCAGTCCCCTAATACAGTACCAGTTAACTTTCCAAACTCTAGGAATTGCCTTTTTCGGTCCTCTTTTATTGGTTAAATCACACCGTGCAAAATATTCAGTTCAGTCAGGTGCAACCAGTTCGCACATTTTATTCAGATTGCAGAGCACACTAACCTTCTCGCCCAACCTGGAGCCTGCGGGTCAAACTCTGACTTCATCCGAGCTCTCCTCTCGCCCCCTTACCGCACCACCGATGATTGAGATTGTGCCACTGCCTCCGAGGCCGCCAATGGGTATGACTTTGCAACGCTGCTGCGAGCTGCTACGAGCAGGTTTTGCAGCGGCTCCTCGCTGTCTCCCCCCATCGTCAGGCAGCGGGAACCTGCAGCGCCGGATCTGTAAATCCCCATATTCCCTTACAAATCAAGATAAACATAGCTCACGGCCATTACCTGACTACTCGATCGAGAAGGAACTCGATCCCAGCAATCTCCGCGGCTCGCTCGGCCAGCACACCCATAGCCTTACCCCTCCCATGGCAGGCCGCACCGCAAGCAGCCGGTTGCGACGACCTTTGTTCTTTTTCTGCGGGAAAGCAAATAAACACAGCTCTCTCTCCGCTGCCGGTGGAGATTGATCCATGTCAAGATTTTCCTGGTCCGGGGGAACAATGATTGCTTGACGTCATGTCCCTGCGGGACAGACGGATACGCCGTTCCAATCCGCCGACACCGCCGTCTCAGTGCGCGGACGTTGCGAGCCGCAGGTCTGGCTGGTTGTTGCGATTTACCATGCCGCGTACTTTTTTACTGTCCCCACGCACGTACAGACAACGACTGCGTCCCAATCTCGAACAGAATGCATCGGTCTAGATATCCGGAGCATCTACGCTCGGGAGCCAAATCGCCGTCCCCGATAAGAGTGTCTATATTTTGTTTGTCTTCTACAGTAGACTAGCAAATTGCCCGTGCGTTGCAACGGGGCATAAATATTCTATTAGGTTACTCATTAATTGCGCGTCTATAATTTATGTATTCATGTTGTCAAATTCCAATCACCATTATTTAATATGGAGGTCGGAAGCATGAAGGAGCAAGAAGTGAACATTATTCTTTCTCAAACAGGAGAGGTAGACCAACGTATCAGTTTGAGCGGCGGTATAAAAACCATATTGATCGTAGTTCATTTTGATAATAAAGTTTTATTTAAAATACTCAACTTTCGAAAATTAAATGTACAAGTTAAATTTCAAGTCTCTCCTAACATATATAGCTTCTAACCTTCCGATTGTTTCAACAAAGAAATTCACAGTATTCAAATTGTTAGCTCTCATAGAGAAAAAATAACAATTTGCTTCAATATACAACTACAATTTTGATTAAGCTGGAATTAAGATGCATGTAAGCTAAAAATCAGTGGTATTACATCTCCCATTGGAATACTTCTTCGTCTATAAATTGTAGTCTCGGCATTTCGATCCCCTCACACTATCACAGTATCAATGTATCATAGTTGATCCTACTGCTCAGCATTCGTTGCACCTTTCATTAACCTCCTTCGTAATCAAATTATCGCCAAGATAATCACCATCGACCTCAAATGCACACCCTGAACATGAAGAAGACAAGCAGTCAACTTTATGCATAAGAAGTTACCATCCTTTTTATATCGTGAACTTTCATGTATTGCTTCTCAGTTCCAGCTGTGTCGTGGTTGCCTCCCTCCTCCTTCCATGCACCCCACCTCCAATCTGTACATAGTTGTCAGCAGAAATGTGCTCGGCTGCATTTGATATTCCCTTCACACACGCAAAATGTAATCAATCTCATTTATATGAAAGCATGCATTCTAAATTTCTAATAAGTACTCCCTCCGTCCAAACTTGAGACACTTATTTTGGGATGGAGGAAGTAATACCTTACCTGAATGCATCTGATTTTCTTTACAGTATGGTTTTCCACAAAGGGTAATTAATACGCCTTTATACAGTGCCCGTTTTCACCCTGTATTCCATTCCGGTTTATCATGTTTCATGGTCGTTTTCCTCTTCCTCCCAAGCAGTCCACCTTGAATCTGAACATAGCCATCCTCAAAAACCTCCTCATCTGCATTTTAGTATTTGGCGTTTCCAGTATAAATTATTAGACATATCTTATCTACAACATATTAGAAATAGCAACCTGAAGCAAACACATGTGTGATATGGCTACTGGATTCATCCACCCTGATTATGACTACACAATGATCATGTGAAAAAAATGACTAATGCATCTGTTTTTAAGCTTTCATGGTTCAAAAATGAGAAAGAGAAACTATTGAGGAACCATAAGTGTAAAGAAAATCAAAGCACCTTACCTAAATAACCATATAAATAGATAGATACATTTATAAGGCGACACCTTACATTTTGAAAATCTTTAACCAGTTAAATGATACATCTAGCCTGTCGGAGGTCTTCTCCTCTAAAGTGTTATTTTTCACGGCAATCTCACTTATCACTTTGTTTCTACAGAGTGAAAATACCATATGTCCACAATTAAGATACACTTTTGATAAATACCACTCAGATGAAACACAGTAAGCTTCTTTGCATCAAACAATTATTTGAATGGCTATTCTGCAATCAAGGTTACAACTATCTGTTGCATATTTGTGTAGTGTAGTATACCAGTGTGTCTGAGGGTAAAAAACCTGCATAAGAGACCGACTACGTCCTACCCTTTACATCTTAATACTGTATTCGTTCTAGCTCTTTAATTCACCATTAGTAACTTAGTACTGAAGCTTAAGTTTCCACCTCACCCATATGCTGAAGTTAAGCAGGCACTCTGAAGTAACAATCATGAAGAAGGGAGGAACCAAAATCATAGTACGGCTTAATACTTAAACCTTTTCTGCTACTAACTCCTTTTGGGCTTCAGCTTCGAGGACCCTAGCCTGGCAGGACGAAATGGAACTGCCGTCGCTCATTGCAGCCATGAAGAATTGTCGCTTCCAGAACAAATCGGCGGCCTTCTTAGCGCGCCCGAGTTGCAAGGAGACTCGCCGGGAGGGGGCATGTTCCTAATCCTAGGGCGGAATTCAACAATCTTGTCAAGTATTTCCTACCTCTCGTGCTCGCCGCCAATCCTGGCAGTGACTCCTTGTGGCGCCTCTCTTGTGTTCGAGCACCCAGGGACGCGTCCGTCATGACTCATGAGGGTGTAGCAGCTCGGTATGATCCTGACTGTGGAGCTCCCTGACGGCCTCCTGCAGGTGGACGCATTGCTGAAGAGAACTGTGTCATCTTTTGGGCAATATACTGCCTCCTCGAGCTGGGGCTCATGTTGGACCGCTGGAGCTCCTCGCCTTGGGCTCGGAGGTCGTCGCCGTCTGCTCCACGCCCCGGCCATGCCTTGGGGTGATCTCGAGGAACCTGAGAAGCATGTCACGCCGGATCAGATGAAATGGAGACGGAGAACACGCACGCATGCAGGATAGTGAGGGATGGCCTGAGGACAGGAGGAGGAGGCTGCAGGTATCGTGGGTCCAGAGGTCGCGACCGTCGGGGTCAGCGCTGCAGACGATGTTGTCGAGGAGGACGCGCTCGTGGATCTTCGCCTGGCTCAGCGTCGAGCCGTCGGAGAGATACCTCTCGCCAGCTCGCCTCCTCTCGCTACGGCAGCACAACGCGTATTTGAATGGGTCAATTGTGGAGATAGAGAGGGAAGGAGGCGGAGCAGATCGACGCGTACCTGAATGGATCAATTGGTGATGAAGGCGAGCGGATATTTGCGTGATTTGAGGCCTGATTGAATGGATCGGCATTAAGTGGAATTTATTGGTTTCCTGAGAGACCAATGCTGCTTGACGAAAGGAAGTGGCAGAACGTGGAACAAAATTATTCTTTTAGATAGGAGAGAAGAGATTGGTGTGTTCGTTTTCTGCACAAGGACCTTTTCCCGCCATATTCCTTGTCTCCTCTTTGATATCCCTTGGTCAAAAGGCGGGAAGAGCCCAAAGAAGAGAGGAGAAAAAACTTCCTAGGGTTTGCTTTGCTCAATGGAGGTCGACGCCGCCCACCCCGCCGCCGCAGCCGGCGAACAGCTCCGGCGGCTCCTCGCCGCCACCCTCAGCGCTGACAAAGCGTCCGTGGACGCCGCCACCGCCGGCCTTGATGGAATCTCTGCCGCCGGCGACCCCCGCTTCCCCATCGCCGTCCTTGCCATCGCCGCAGGTACCCTGCCTCTTACCACTCCAGTAGCTCCTGTGCGCTCGTGCAAGCTATTTTTTGTTGTTGAGGGAACTAGTTCCAGTAGCTGGCGCTCGTGCGAGCTAGTTGCGCGCGATCTCATGGAAATTTAGTGGCAGCATCCATTTCTAGGCGCTTGGTGCAGGGATATTGTTCCCCTAGCGGAATTTCGTGGAAACAAAAGAATTCCCCCCTTGAGGAATTAGAGCTGCACCTTTGTCACACTACTGATGCAATAAGCTTGCTTTAGCTGCGGAGCGAGTTAATTGACTGTATTCGGATTATTCTAATTGTGGCTGTAGGGGATGGTGATCAAGGGACAAGAATCGCTGCGGCCACATACTTGAAGAATTTCGCCCGGCGCAACATGGAAGGGGGGCTATCGTCTTCAGAGCTCTATGTGGAGTTTCTCGACCAGCTCGCGCAGGCTCTGCTTCGAGTTGAACCTGCAATTCTTCGAGTGCTGATTGAAATTGTATGCCCAGTTGTGCACAGTATCGCTAAATATTACATGCTGCATCATCAGTAAGGTTATTATTAGTTACTTATGTTGCTACGGTTTGTTACTGGCAGTTTCGCCAAGTCGTGGAGAAAGATTTTGCAAAGGAGAATTCATGGCCTCAGCTTGTGCCTCAATTAAAGCTAGTGATCCAGAGCAGCGACGCAATTAGTCCAGGCCACCATCCTGAGTGGAAAACCATTAATGCTCTCACGGTACTTCAGTCCATTGTTCGACCGTTCCAGGTATATTTCACTTTCAAGGACTACTGTTACACATTTACATACGCTTGGATACATCTGACATGTTTCTGAAAACCAAATTTGACTCCTAGTTCAGCATATACCGGCCTTGCGTCCTAAACAATTAAAACTTTCTTGTTTCAGAACTACTGATTTCCGTGCCTAGCTTAAAAGCATAAAGTTAACCACTCTCTAGTGTTAACTTCTTTAAAGAACTTATTTTTCTCTGTGATGCACGGTTCAAATTGCATACACTCATTGCTTAATATTCCAATTTATTAGTGAATACTTGTATTTCTGCTGTATCCGTTTCTATACTCATCAGCATGAATGTGTGAGGTTTTTCTTCAGAGTTGAGGCCCATACAGATCTATTTTAGTTAGAATATTTGTAATGCGATTTAATATAACAACCGGTAATACAACAATATTCAATGAAACATATGTTTCTTTTCTAACTGTGTTTATTTTACAGTATTTCTTGAACCCAAAAGTTGTAAATGAGCCTGTTCCGGAGCAGTTGGAGCAAATAGCAGCTGAGATTCTTGTACCACTGCAAGTGACATTCCACCACTTTGCTGACAAGGTCCTGTGCTAATGTACTTTGATTTTCTCAATAGATTATACACATCTTGATCTATGTTGAACAATTTATGGTCTATGCAACAGGTTCTGTCATCACACGATGGGAATAAACTGGAATACGAGCAGCTCCTACTTATCACATGCAAATGCATGTATTTCACTGTAAGCCCTGTTTTTTTTTGTCATCTATTAACAATATAGATATCACATACTCAAAACATATGAAATGAGGGACTGGGCTGAGTAATCGGCTAGTAACATATATTTGTTAAACAAAGCTCAAAGCAATTCCTTTTTTTTGTTTGTGTAGGCAATTTAGAATGCCATACATACCGAGTTATTCTTTTGCTTTCCAATGATGCTCTTGCCTTTCTGTATATTTACATTGTCTGCGGAATATAGACTTTTTTGGCAATCATGGTTGTTAACTTCCTATAATTTGTGTCTAATTATGGTACTCTTACAGGTAAGGTCATACATGCCATCTAGTGTGAAGCAGATTTTACCTTCCTTTTGCGAAGACATGTTCCGTCTACTAGATTCATTGGATTTCACCAGTCCTCCTGAAGATGCAGCTACAACAAGGCTCAAGATTGCAAAAAGATGTCTCATTATATTTTGCACACTTGTTACTCGTCACCGGAAACATGCTGATAAGTATGTACTTTATTCTCTCCTGTTATTCTTTTCAATTATAGTTTCCTGAATGCTTACTCTCCATTGTTCTCAGAGAGATGCCACATATTGTGAACTGCGTAACCAGAATATCAAAAGAAAGCATTCACTTAAGTGTAAGTTCTATAGTTTATGAAGTCCTGTTATTTGTACAATGTGCTGAAACTCAAGCATTATGGACCTATACGTACTGACTTATGCTTGATTATTAAATGCTGTGGCCATTATAATCATTATTAATTGTTATGTGCTAAATTTTGACTGATAATGATTGCAGAAACTCAATTCTCTCTCGGACCGCATTTTTTCATTATCATTTGACGTAATTTCTCGTATATTGGAGACAGGCCCTGTAAGTATACACCAAGTAGTTTGACGGATAGTCTGAATTGAAATGTTTGAACTTGATGGCCATGTGCTCTTTTGTTTGCAGGGATGGCGGCTTGTTTCACCCCATTTTTCCGCACTTCTGGATTCAGCAATTCTTCCAGCATTGGCATTAAATGAGAAGGTTGGCTCCCTATCTTTTTTGTCAATAAATAACACCTTCATAATATGTTCTCATTTTGGTCCAACTTTATGTATGTACTTAGGACATAGATGACTGGGAGGATGATACTGATGAGTATATGCGAAAGAATCTCCCCTCTGAACTTGTAAGTACATGATTTCATAATGCTAGTTTATCTCTTGTGTTTACGTCGTTTGGCTCATAAAGTTGTTGGCAGGATGACATTTCAGGATGGACTGAGGATTTATTTACTGCTAGGAAAAGTGCAATCAATTTACTTGGTGTTATAGCCCTCTCAAAGGTTGCAATTTTCTTTCATAGTGCAGCGATGCACATAATTTCAAAGTTAGGCGCACCAGGCCATTTTTACATTATATTGTGTATATCAGCGTTCACGAGTTTATATTTTTATGTTGATCCCTTTTATAATTCCCTGCAAAGGCTGCAATAGTTAATTACAAGGCAGTTCAGTATTTTCAACTATCATTTCCTGCATACTTATAAATTTTAAATGCTTTTAGCATTTGCATGCACAAGTACCAAGTTTACACACATTTTTTTGTTTCCTATTGATCCAGGGAACTAATTGGATTAAAACGAGACTTGCATAGGTGCCTACTCATTTACTATCATATTTTTCTTGTTTCAGGGCCCACCAGTTGTATCTGCTGCTTCCAAACGCAAGAAGGGTGAAAAAAGCAAAGGAAAAGGAGGAAGCTCTATTGGGGACCTATTGGTCATTCCATTTCTGTCAAAATTTCCTGTACCTTATCATGGAGAAGATGCATCATCAAAGGCAGTGCAGAAGTAAGATAAGATCTCACAGATATTTATTTTGACTGTTTCCAGACATACATGTGCTTCATGCATACTCCCTCCATTCCGATTTACTCTACATTCTGGACCTATTATTAGTTCCAAATTAGTCTACATTTTGAGTAGGGCCCACCTTACTAATTAATTACGGAGAGGATTAGTAAGTCACGTACACCCCTCCGCGCATGCGGCCCCTCCCCATGACCTCTCGTCCCCAATCACGCGCATGCATGTCCTTATTTTTTTTACTGTAACACATGCATGCCATTTAATGTTGCTTCGGGTAAAGAGCTGCCCCCATGGTTTCCTGTGATACATGAAGGTTTAATACTACTAATAAATGCTCTACTATTTTGTCTGATTTTTTCTAAAACGTAGAGTAAATCGGAATGGAGGGAGTACATGTGAACTCTAGACTAATTTATTCGCTATTGTTTCATAATTACAAAATAATCACTTTACTGTCATCCATTTCAGTTATTTTGGCGTTCTAATGGCATATGGAGGCCTTCAAGATGTAAGCTTGTTACATCCCTCACAAGATTTCTGAATTTTGTTTTTCGATATGAGGGACACACCTAGGGGTTCCCTTATATTTTGAACTTATATTAGAGTAGTTGCTGATTCATTAACCATTTTGCAGTTTTTGGCTGAGAAGAAAGATTTGACAGCTACGTTGATCAGGAATCGGATTCTTCCCTTGTATTATTTAGATCCGTGCAATCCATATTTGATATCCACGGCAAACTGGATTATTGGACAGCTTGCGCCGTGCCTGCCAGAGGTACATCCTCCTCTTTGCTTCCATAATTTTATCATGTTGTAGGACAGACTAGTCAACACATAAGGCTTCACCACTGTATATTTTAAGGTACCATCATATATTTGATTTCTGATCCCTTTTTGCTTATTTGCAGGCTATGAGCACGGATATATATAATTCCTTAATGAAGGCATTGAGCATGGAAGATGATGAGGATTTAACTTGTTATCCGGTTCGTGCTTCTGCTTCTGGTGCTATTGCTGAACTCATTGAGGTAAGATTTGACGTGGTATTATGAACGGAATCTATTTGCCGCCTGTAATTATGCCACTGACAGTCTTTTGTGCCTTTTGCAGAACGGTTATGCTTCGCCTGACTGGGTTGCCCTTTTGCAAGTTGTTGTGAAAAGGATAAGTGCTGAAGATGAAAATGAGTCCGCTCTTTTGTTTCAGCTTCTGGGAACAGTAGTCGAGGCTGGCCAAGAACAAGTTCTGCCTCACATTCCTGGAACCGTGTCTAACATTGCCAATACCATAATGAATCTTCTGCCCCCTGTACCAGATCCATGGCCTCAGGTAATATTTCATCATTCTCCTCTGTGGTCAATACTTCCATGCTGTCCGCAGACAGTACAGGTCACTATTGCACGTGTTTCATAGTATACACAATTATTACTTCCATATATTTGTTGAAACGAGAACCAAGCACTGGCTTGGTGGCTAGAGCTCATTGTATTGAGCTCATGGAGAGGTCTTATCTACCCAACAAAGTATAGCCAAGGGAGGGATCCTCCCCCCCATTGGTCAACGTTATTATATATTTGTTGAAACAGTGAATCTCAAGAATTGGAAACTAAGTCCACCCTGTGGCGTTCTTCTAATACAATGTACATATAAACTAGGGTTAATTAGATATATGCCACTCTAATTCATGCGAAATCGAAAAATGCCACTCAAATTTGCAACTTTTGAAAAATGCCACTCTAATTTTATCATACTCCTACAGATGCCATTATACTCATTTCTGTTCCATTTTGGTAGAAAAAGTGGATACGTATTTTGTCTCAGACGATTTTGCCCCTGACCCCACAGATTACAATCAGAGCAGACGCTAAGCTCCATCTCGTTCTGTAACTTCTTTTCTCTCTCCCCGCAAGAACTCTAGCAGCGGCGGCGGCTGCTCAACCTCGCCGGCACGCCCCCGCAGCCCCCAGCCGCTGCCGCTGCCGCTTCTCTTCCTCACGGGCGCGCCCCCGCAGCCCCAGGCCTCCGCCGCCGCCGCTGCTCTTCCTCGCCGGCGCGCCCCTGCAGCCCCAGGCGGCCACGGCCGCTGCTCTTCCTCGCCTGCGCGCCACCGCAGCCCCAGGCCGCCGCCGTCGCCGCTGCTCTTCCTCGCCGACGCAGCCCCGCAGCCCCAGACCAAATTTAGCTCCAGTTTGAGCAGCACATACAAGCTCCAGGATGACATTGTTTCGAGATGCGCTGTTCAAGTCAGCTTTGCCGCCATGGTCGCCGCCAACATGGAGCTCACGCCGAGGAGCTGGGGCACGAGCGGAGGAGAGGAGGGGCGGCGGCTGTGTGCAGGAACAGGGGAGAAGAGGGGCGGTGGCCTGGGGCTGCGGAGGCGCTTAGGCGAGGAAGAGCAGCGGCCGCGGCGGCCCGCGGCCTGGGGCTGCAGGGGCGCGCCGACGAGAGTGAGCTGGGTGTCTGCTCCGATTTTAGTCTATGGGCTCATGGGCAAAATCGTCCAACACAAGACCTGTATCCACTTTTTCTACCAAAAAGGAAAAAAAATTAGTATAGTGGCATCTATAGGAGTATGAGAGAATTGGAGTGGCATATTTCGAAAGTTGCAAATTGGAGTGGCATTTTTCGATTTCGCATGAATTGGAGTGGCATATATCTAATTAACCCACATAAACTAAGACTCTGGAAACTTTATGTGGAACTACCTTTTTTTCTTGAGGAAATACATGTTGCCATGGACGTTTATTCTTTTGACGACCCTGCTTTGCCTCTAATATCCCTTATTATCTATTTGCTAGAAAAAAAGCCCTAATAGCTCTAACTGGGCTTACATTTGTATATTGTTTCAGGTTGTTGAACAGGGTTTTGCTGCACTGGTAGCGATGTTTCAAGCTTGGGATAGCTCTGCACCAGATGAAGACAAGGAACATGAGAAGAGAGAGTGGCAATTAGGCCAGACTGCTATTGCTCAAACTTTTTCAACAGTATTACAAAAAGCTTGGCTGTTGCCAGTTGAACAGATGGTATGTTGCCAGATTGGGTGTCAAGTTTTCTCTTTACTGTTTGCTGTAGGTACCCGTGCAAATATGTCTGTCTGACTGTTGATGTCTATTTCAGGAGTTGACAGTAGATTCTGCATTGCCACCACCGTCGTGTGTAAACGATGCTTCTTTGTTGCTCGAATTCATCATGAGGTCCGTTACTTCTATGGAAGAAATCACACATATGAAGGTCTTTGAGCTAGTAGCTGTATGGGCTGACATCATTGCCTATTGGGAATCTTGGGAGGAGATGGAGGATCAGGGGATTTTCAACGCAATCAAAGAATCTGTCAATTTCCATCAAAGATTTGACTCCTCTGGTTTCTTTATGAAGTTGCTTCCTTCCCAGTCTACAAATGGTTCACAAAGTTCAGTCATTGCTCGGGTTTCTAGTTTTGTGACCAGTGCCATCGCAGCTTACCCTTCTGCAACATGGAGGGCCTGCTCATGCATCCATACGCTATTGCATGCTCCAGATTTCTCCTTGGGATCAGAAGATGCTAGAACGAATCTTGCTGTAACCTTTGGGGAAGCAACATTTTCCTATTTCAAGGGTTTATCTGACAGCCCTGCTGGAATATGGAAGCCACTGGTCTTGGCCATTTCTTCATGCTACATTTGCTATCCAGATGCTATTGAGCAAGTTTTATGCAAGGATGATGGTAATGGTTATACAATATGGGCATCTGCACTGGCACAAGTCTCAAGTAGCTTGTTTACTCCTGCGCTGTCATCTGAATCTGAGATCAAACTGGCTGGTAAGTAACTATATATCTATTGATCACTACGATTTGGTCTTCTCCCCCTGCAAAAATATATTTTATTCGTGTTGATGTTTGCTTTATCGACTTGGAAAGATATGTCGTCTTATTACTGCTTGCTATCATCATGCAGTACTAACATTAGCAACTGTGATTGAGCGACTGCTGGCCCTCTCCATGGGTGGCACCAAGGTGCTGAAAGACTGCTATATATCGTTGATGGAGTCCTGCATACATCTCAAGGACGTTCAAGAGGATGGGGATGATGATGATGGAGCAGAAGATGACGATGATGATGACGAGGAGGAAGACACCGATGACGATGATGAGGTAATGGATCATACTATCATGTTATTATGTTCTCTCTGAATGCTCAAAACGTATTGCTTGATGGTCATGAACAACATGCAATCAGGATTCGGAGGATGACGATGTGCGAGAAGAGACAGAAGAGGAATTCCTTGCAAGATATGCAGCAGCTGCTGCTTCTGCTGGTGAGTTGATCGAGGTGGAGGAAGGAGACATAGATGATGAAACCCAAGACATTGAACTAGGTAAGCTTCTCGAATCATTTTTTGTCTTGTATTTACCTCAAAATATTTTTTTGTGTTGCGATATTTAGCTCAAAAAGTTGTTTTGTGAACATTTGCTTCTGGTGCTAATGCAGGCTACCTGGACGAAGTGGACATAAAACAGGTGGTTCTTTCACTGATGCAGAAACATATCACTCTCCTCCAAGCGCAAAGTCTGCCAGATGATCTAATCGAGAGAATGGCAGAAACATTCCCTGAATCTGAGCAAATGTTTCATGCTCACCGACAAACTTAGCGTTAGACTTGCGCAGATTTGCTTGTCCAAATATGTTTTTTGTTTTGTTTTGAGCTTTCATTGGCTTGATTCTGTTTGTTGTTTCTTTTACACACACTGCTTTTTTGTGCTGGTAAGATAAGATGTGGTGGACTATGATGTGTTGCTGGGTTTCCACCAAATATTGGTGGCTGTACAAGTACACTGTCATTCTTTCGGTTCCATGACTCAATGGTGTAATATTTATCAATTATTTCATCCGGTGTGGCTGTATATTTTTGTCTCCAATTTACTCGTGGTTCATCTACTCTTGGAAAACAATAACACCATTGGTAGCATGTCACAATTTACAGGATTTTGTCCACTCTTAGGCTCTGAACTGCCTGTTGTTGGTACAGCTAGCCTCTCAAGTTGCTTGGGTTGGAACGCACCATGGTTGGTGTGGACCGTGGTTGTGAGGGAAATACTGTAGAATAGAACTTCTCACCGCCAGTTTTGCTGTGTTATGAAATTCTTTCAAACGAAAATTTGGCTGGATTTCGTCGTTCGTCCCAACATCCCATCCATCCGTCCACGTGACGTCACTAGTGGTATCGTGGCAATTCTCTGCTGCAACAACGCTCTTTTCTCCTCCAGTTCAAATTTTGGGGTGCTCTTCTCTCTCGCCGGCGGTAGGGCGATTGCCGCGGCCTATTCCACGTCCATCTCCTCAGCGAAGAGGCGATGAAGCTTCAGATCAACGGCGCCTGCGACCTCCGCGCCACCTACCTCCTCCCAACCTCCCCCCATCCGTAGCTGAGACGCGCGCTGAATATTTTGGGAACAGGAGGCCCGGCGGAAGCGGGAGGTCGAGCGCGCCTGCTGCTTCCGCGGCGGCGGCGGCAGTGTACGGAGATCGGCCCCAGGAGCCGCAGACCTTCTCGTGGGACGGCAGCTGCGGCGGGGGCGCGTCGCTCCTGCACCTGAAGCTCTCGGAGTCCCGGAGGCTTCCCCGGCGAGAGCCTCCGCGGCGGCCTCCAACTCCCCACGCCCGCGCGCCATCAGGTGAGGTCTCACTCGCTCCTCCTCTCCTTTGTTGCCACCGCGTGGTGATTCGAACCCTTTCGTTTCTGCCGGATTGGTCGGTGTCTCTGTTCGTTCTATTCCCCGAGGCTGATCAGTAGTCAGTGGTTGATTTTAGCAGTGTTTGCTAATACAGTAGTCGCTTCTGATGGATCCCCTTGTTCTGATTCAGTGCGTGGATCCGTAAGCCGGTTAACTTGATTTGGAACAGTACCATACTTTGTCCAAGTTCAAACAAAATTATCTGCTGACGCAATCTCTATTTTGTGAACAAACAACCTATTTTGCTTGCTATAGGATTTCTGTTTGTTACAGATACTGAAAACTGAAACATGAGGGTCAGGGTTTATCTGCGGGTGACTTGCTTCTGCTGCACTAGCGCCCTTATATACAGTTAAGTTACTCAAATATGTATGCAATTTCTGTTCTGAATTCCGCATTATCTGTAAAGGCGTGCTGAATGCCCAAACTAACTCTCCTCTCTCTGCTAAATGTTTCACCAAGAGCACCTGTCTTTCTAGTCACAGGTTACTTACAAAAGATGTGTGTACATGCTGTATCTTCACCAATTTTGACCTCTGTTTTCTTCCCAATTGTCGCCAGGGATTTGGCTCGCACGACACCTCATCAAGGACGATGCCTTCATTCCCTCCCAGCTCAGCGTCTCGGGAAGGATCCCAGCAGCAACTGGAAATGGTGCCAAACAACACTTTCCACTGCTGTAACCCCTCTCTTGTAGACAGTAGATGTAAGATCTCAAGCCCCAGCACTTCATTTGATACACTTGACGTTTGGCATCAACTTCAGGGACGGTTGTTTAGTTCACCTCCTTTTTTAATCGCTTTTACTGAGCAGATCAGCTGGACTGACACCCTTTTATGATAGAAACTGCACCGGTATCCGTTCTCTATTGGAACTCTTCCATCAGTAAGCTGTCACATTGTCATGGTATATTTTGTTTGGTATACTGACTGGTAGTGCTTCTACAGGTCAGGTTAATGAGGATGCTGATCGCAGATTTCAGCAACTGGCAAGTTCATTACATAAGGTGCAGATTGTACTGGACTCGGTAAAAAATGATGCTATTCGGTTAAACAGAGACATGAAGGAGAGTAGGAGACGTTGCTAGATTGTAAGTCCTGAAAAAAGTGTACAGTTAATCAAAATAGAAATCGCAGCAGCCCACCCTTATTATTTTCTTCTTCGATAACTGGTGCATCAAATAATTGAATTGTATTTATTTATTATGTGCAGCTGGTAGCATACAGAAAAAGGTTGATCTCCTAGAGAATTCACTTCAGCAAATTGTAAGGATCATTGATGGCTTTGCTCTTTCTCCTATTATTTTGTTTGTGTCAGACAACAAAGTTTGATATATGCCAACATGTTATCACAGCTTAAGGACAAAACGATCTCAAAGTACTTCATGAAGGCAGCACAATACACAATCCTGATCATGTGGGTATTTTAAACTCTCACACAGACACATTGAATGAGATATTTCGAATCTTTCAGTCTGGCCAGAACAAATGCGGGCAGATCTAAGGCAACTGCATGGTGATATCTTTGGTACTTTTACAAAAGAGATGGAGGTACTTCTTCTGCTGCTGTGATCCACCACTAGTTCTGATACGGTTTCGATCTATTTTTTTGTCTATATGACTTATCCTGATGACCGGCATGCACACATAAGTAATTATTTTGCTGATTTACCAGTATCTCAAATTCTCTGTTATCTCCATATGTCTGGGTTCAGTTACATAGAAATGTACAAGTTAGTTCCTACATTTTTTTGTATATCCAGTTTCTTGAACAAACATCCTTTTCTTCATTTCTTGTATATTCGTGACAAGAAACATTCAATTATCTCAGTGGGTGATAGTGTTTACTTTCTTTGTCTATAATGGGCTTGTTCTTACTTTCCGTATTGAAACAACCGAGAAGCAATCATAGTTTTGCTGTACATTACCTGATATTTGTTTCTTTATGCAGGGGGTTGTTAGAGCCATCAGGTCTATCAATAGTAAGACTGCTGCAATGCAAATGCTGGAAGTACGTGTACCCATTAATCGATTAACTGAATCCATGAGTCGTTCATTATCGATGTCTCATGGTTTTTTGTGTCTTGGTAAGGACGAGAGCTCTTCCTCCAAGGAAAGAACACAGAGAGTGGCAAATGGAAGTCCCCTGATGATCGAATGTCTGTAGCAAATAAAAGCCTTATGATGAACCAGTCACTAGTAGCAAACGGACGACACATGATGAAAGGAACACCAGTGGAAAATGGAAGCCCTATGATTAACTGGACATCAGTAGGAAATGGAAGGCCCCAGATGGACCGAAAGCCAGGAACAAATGGGATACCCCAGATGGACCGAACACCAGCAACAAAACTGTAATGTTCTAACCTCAGTTTCTTCAAGAGTTCAGTTGTTAGCTAATTATTAAAGATTCCTAGAGGTGGATAGTGATACAAAGCTATGTGGTGTGGCCATAGAGAAAAAACCAGTCAATAGTACTGAAACATTTTCTGTCTTTTTCGAGGAAGATTATATTCATGACTTTCGGTTGTATTACAAAAGTTCCTCTGCATATACATATTTTCTTCATTGTTTTGCTCTCTGTGTCCTCGTTAGATTTTGGATTCTGACAAGGCTTGCTTCTTGATGCCAGCCTCCCTGCACCTTTCATTTATTCGACAAGGGCAGAAGATCTGAAGCCAAAAGTAGAGCAGGAAAACGTAAAAGGAGCTCAATTGGTTGGTTCAAGATACATGCTGGCACCTAAACATAAAGAGGCGTCGAATCAAAAAGTCAATACACAAGAGCTAACTAAGAAGGTAACCTGTGATACCTTGGCCCTTAGCGTGATGAAAATGATACATGATACCCTCGAGACAACTTAAGTCGTTGGCTTGTTTGGCCATGAATTCTTTAAGTGATGCCTGGTAGTCAAAAAACACCTGTTGCTATACTGCTTACAGTTCAAAGCCAATGTCTCTGAGTTGTGGACTTGTGGCTCTGAAAAAAGAATACCGCTGAATTTACTGGAGCATCCTTCACGCACAGCGGTAACTTTGCAGTGTTTTTGCACAGTATATTGGAAAGTTGCAATTGCGCCGTGTTTAGTGTGTGATCATGATTCCTTCCTTGTGAATACAAATGCAGGCACTGGTCAGCAGAATCACCGACTCGAACGATGCCACTGAAGGGCACATTTCCTCGGTGATTCTGAACACAGAACTAGGTACAGTTTTCCTCATGTGTTTCCTTATGTCGATTCTGGTTTCTTGCCTCGAACTGGAGAGGGAGATTTGGACTGATAATCATTTAGAAGAGGGAGGAAATCATCGGTAATTAGCACTTATTCTTACTGATACACATAATGGCTTGCACTGTTTGCCAAAGAAGCACGAAATCATCATTTGCAGCACAAATAAAAAAATTGTAAACGAAAAGAAACAGACCGTCCTCTGTTATGTACTTATGTACTCCCTCCGTCCCAAAATAACTGTCTTAGATTTGTCAAAAAGTGGATGTATCTAGACATGAAACAAGTATAGATACATTCACTTTTGGACAACTTTGAGACACTTATTTTGGGACGGAGGGAGTATATATGGTGCAGCTGACCTGACGAGGCAAGCCGGCAGCCACGAGGCCTGCAGCTTCTGCGATTGTTATTTATATATGGTGCAGCTGACCTGATGTGGGAAGCCGGCAGCCAGGAGGCCCTGCAGCTTCTGCGAAGGGCGAGGAAAAAGAGGAGAAGAACAAAGATAATCTGCATTGATGCCACCGACTTGCTGACAGATGTAACCAGAGGAGGACAGAAGAGGAGGCAGGCAGGCGGCTGTGCGCATCCTAGTTATGCAGATGCCAGGTGTAATGCTTAAAACTTTTAAGTAATAAAACTGCCCTTTATCAAAAAACAAAAAAGAAGAGGAGGCAGGAAGCTGAACCAGAAGAAGAGAAAGGCGATGCTGTTCATGTTGCAGCAGCACCAGCAAAGCGGGCTCGCCGTCCCAACCCCAAGTACGACGTGGCTCAGTGGGCCATGTGAGGCGGTGAGGCGGCCTGGGATGCACAAAGGCGCGACACACACTCTGACTGTCTGACAGGTGTTGGTGCAATGCAGCCGAGTCGACAGACAGGAAGCGCTATGCCACCATGACCGTTCGACTAGAAATCAATGACATATTATCAATTGACCTCTGACACAGTACAGGACATCTTGTGTAATTCTTGACAACTCAAACACATGGACGTCATAAATGTCCAGAAAAGTAAGGTCTTTTTCAACCATTTCAATTGTTGTTTACACAAGGTTCACATGAGGCGAACTGAAGATTGCAGATGAGGTACGACTAGCACTTCAACATGGTACCCAGTGGATTCATTCTGTATGCATCCTATAGTTCCAGGTTAATCCACTGGCAGTAGCTGCATAGCCTCAACCTCCTTCCTCAAACCCTCGAACAACACCGACAATAAGTATCGCTCCCCCGCGCTTGGATGTACTGGCCAGTCAGCCTTCTGAAATTTCTCCATGTTAATCCATATTTGATATCTGCGTCACACTAGATTATTGGACAGCATGCGTTGTGCCTACCAGAGATACATCCTTTCTTGCCTTCCATAATTTCATCATGTTGTAGGACAGGCTAGTCAACACAAAAGGCCTCACGACTGTATATTTCTTGCATCATCGTATACTTAATTTATGATTCCTTTTTTGCTTATCTACAGGCTATGAGGACGGATGTTTATAATTCCTTAATGAAGGCGTTGAGCATGGAAGATGCACGGATGTAAAAAGGATAAGTGCTGAAGATGAAAATGAGTCTGCCAAATGATCTAATCAAGAGAATGACGGAAACATTTCCTGAATATGGCCAGATGTTTCATCCTCACCGTCACCGACATTTTTATTTTGAAAATGGTATGTCTGTTTGTTGTTTCTCTTAGACACTCTTCTTCTATTTTGTGCTCGTCGGTAATATGATGGAGTACATTTGTTTGCTGGGGTTTCCACTAAATATGGGTGGATGAACAATGTCACTGTTTCTGTTACATGGCTTAATGGTGCAATATTTATCAGTTGTTAGTTGTTACATCCCGTGAGGCTATTTTTTTCTCCATTCGGATGACATCTACAGCATTGGTAACACAAAACAATTTACAGAAAAAACTGTCCACTCTTAGGACGAAAGAGCGACCGAGTGAGAAAGATGGTGAGTTGCATCATGAACCATCCTAGCTCCATGCATATGGAGTTCGCATTCTATTCATTCTGTGTATTAGTTATGTTCACCTCTTCCCCCCTCGCCTGTTTTTTCCCGAGGTTTCACGCACTTCAAAGCTGATCGAGTACATCGCAGAAAATCTTTTTGGTCAGCTCATGTTATTGTTCGAACTATCATTCCCACCTCCATCGATGCAACATGTACTGTAAACAATGAAAAATAAACCATGCATTGTCTCATATTTTCACAGTACAACGGAAGTCGAAAATCTTATTCATCAGCTCCACAATAATTATATCCATCAATCGATTGGCGCGAGAGCTGGATGTATAATCTCGACGGCACAAAATCTTATTTTAGGGGAAGGGGCAGCAGCAGTAGTCGTTGCCGGTGCAGTGTGCGTTGATGTTCCCAGGGCAGAATTTCTGCATGCACTGGTCGGTAGTGCATCCAGGAAGCTTCCCGGCCGGTAGGCAATGGCGGAGTCCACTGCAGCAACAGGTATATTGATTTAGGTTCACCGTCCTGCACGTCGGCCCTCCACGGTCTCCGCATCTCTGCCTGCAGAGCTCCATGTCGCAGAAGACTGGGGTTGGCGGAAGACAGAACTCTGCAAGTGCAGTAAAATAAGATAAAAATAAATCAACGCACATACTATGACATGGTCGATATATAACTCGCTATTGGTCACAATGTGTTCCAAAAATGGCAAAAGGCCACAGTAATATCCATGGATTATATGCCACGGAGACGGCGTTAGCGAGGATTTTGTCGTGAGCGGAGTGCCCATACGAGAAGAACCATGATCAGTTCCTCGGACATATATAATCCTCAATTTATGTAATATACAACTGTCTCAAACTATTGAAGAAGTAACTTCCTTGATATAAACTTTATATGAGCGTCTGCGTTGTACTGTGTTTCGCAAAAAAAAAAAACTGTAACACGAGCCAGTCGGTGTTGGATCCGGTGAAATCCGACGCACACCTAACTGAGAGAGAATCGGAGAGCTTACGCACCATCACCTTCTGACGGGAGAACAGCCACCATGAGCATGAGAGCCACCAAGCATAGGACACCCGTGTTCTTCAAGATTGCCATGATATAACGAGAGGCTAGTTATGTTTCTTTACGCTTGATGCAATGTTCAGCCCCGATGGTGCTTATAGTTATATAGATGAACATTTAGGCAATGGGCAATGAAGCAACGCTTGTGCAATATTCTTCATTTAATGAAGCGAATAAATAGACGGTTTATCTTGTGTATCACGCAACATATCTGTAAATGCTTACTGTTATACCACCAAAGGTTGGAGGTTCATGCCTATAAATTGTGCTAAAAAAGAAAGTAGGATTTGTTTAGAAATCTTTTGCATGGCTATTTATTGCTTGATATGATTTGATCCAAGAGAATTAAATTCCTTCTATTTTTATTTGAAACCATACACCATAGCATACATATCTGTATTAAGATTTAAGGACAACATACATAAATGGGGACATACGATCAGGATACGAGGATAACAGTCGCTACTCGAGAACATAAAAGATCGCCTATCGCTTCAAATCATTGTCGATGGATGTAAAAAAGACAACTAAGTGCTCATCAGCTCATGGCTCCTCATGCTCATTGCCACCGCCTATATCTTCAATTTTTTGTCGCCAGCCGATTAGATCACAGAGTGTATACAAATGAACATGGTAGAGTATAGACATGTGCATCACATTCATACATGTAAAATTTAGGGGAAATTGACAACCCTTTGATCAAACCCTGCAGTATGATTGAAGATCACATCAATGAGTTAGGATTCAGTTTGTCGATTTGAGTGAGACGAAATGACACATTTGTTTATTTTTGAACTTAGGAAGAACTGGATAATAGGATATAAAAAGGAAAATAATTTGACACCATGACATCTAGAAGAAAAATATGATAACTTTGTAAATTGTGATTTCCAAACAAATTTATTCATTAACAAATTAGTAATTCAATTACAAAGGAATAATTATTACATGAGAAATAACAAACAAATAATGAATAAAAATGAGAATAAAGGAATATAACTCTTTATTGATCTCATAGTAATCTTACAACAATCATTCCAGATTACAATGTCCCCAAATAAATAAAGAAATTACATTGAAAGAAAAAGACTAAACTTAAGTCTTAAGCCACCATGCATAGGACAACAATGTTCTTCAAGATTTTTTTTAGGTTAATGGCAGTCGTTCTGCCTTCCGATTAGATAGAAAAGAGTGTTATGTATAGAAGTTCCAGCTAGGGATAAATCCCTCTACAAACAAAACAAAAAATATAAATCTCCCGGATCCCGCGTGTCGGCGAAAACCCGCAGCTCCACCTTCTCCCGCATCAAAAACGCCACCTCCTTAGGCCCACGAACAGGAAAGGCACCTCCTTGCAACGTCGGCAAGGAGTACCCAGGCAACAGAAACTCCAGCATCTAGATCTGCACTGGCGACATCTGCCGCTCTGACTCGTTCTCTGGCATCTTCTTCTTCTTGGACTTCTTCCCAACGAGGACGAGATCGTCGATGGCAGCCGCCGCCTGGTCCGTGAGGGGTCCGTCGAACAGGGCCAAGTAGGCCTGCCGCCGTCGCTCCGAGGGCCCGGCCTCCTCAGGCTGCGAGCCGAGACGACGCGCCACGGTGTCCTTGGCCAGCTGCTCGATGTTGGCACCCTCCGGGTGCAGCTCGGCGATCCTGTTGCTCCTCCGTGATGACAGCACGTCCACCTTCTTCTTATGGACCAAAGTCGAGGCCGGCGTGCCCAAAACGGAGTCCCAGAGCGGTGTCGAGATCCGGGCGATGAAGCCCATCAAGTCCAGCTGCCCAGAACCGGCCACCACCGGCGTGACAATGTCCTTCTCAACCTGTTGGCCGGCCTCCTGATCACCCTGATCGGACAACACGGCTGAGCGCTCCTGGAAGAGCTCCCCAAGCGAACCCGGCGAGGCCCTCTCCAATGGACCTTCATCATCAATCTGAACCAACTCCCTTGTGTTCTGCTCCTCATGGTTGGGTATGTCAAAACCCACCCGCTCCTGTGGGATGAGCATGTCAGGTTTACCTTCCAAAGTCCTGACCTTCGAGCTCAGGTCACCCAAACCTGACAGCTCCTCCAATGCCCCAGGCACGACAAACTCGGTTTGGCGTGGTCTCCACCACCGTAAAGGCGACGAGAGACTAGTTATGTCCTCACGTTTCTTTACGCTTGTTGCAATGTTCAACCATTCTATGGTGCTTATAGTTATATAGATGCACATTTAGGCAATGAAGCAAGCTTGTGCAACCATTGAACCAAACTAATATACGATAAAACCTCCATAGTGATATCGTCCACTGACACACAATGTGCCTTCCGAATCCAAGATCTTCCACCTCCTCCCCTAGAGATTCTGCAAGTGCAAGAGGATAATGCTAGATCAGCCCACCGCGAGCCGTCAACCTTTTGCCAGAACTTATCACAAAATTTACAAGCCGTGGGTTCAGATGACCCCACAAGTTTTTAGCCAAATCTCTTAATACATGTGTACATTCCTGTAAAAAGAAATGAATACTATGTAATTGCTATCCATAATGATGTGTCTTGATTTAGTAGTCGGTCTCCGCGGAAATCGGCGGAAAATCCACTAGAAAGGAGAAAAAAATATTAATCCTTATGCTGTCATGCGGAAATTGGCTGAAAATCCACCAGAAAGTATATTATAACATGTATCTTGGTTGATATCACCTATAGGTTCATACTTATAATTTAATATTATGTAAAAACAATAAGTACGTATTTTAGAAATCTTTTACATGGCTATTTATTGCTTGACATGATCTGATTCGAGAGAAATCAAATTTCTTCTATACCAATGACTATAGCACCCCACCGCATATTCATCACCCGAAATCAACATATTTCCATGCCATAATGAACTCTACTATATATTTATATGCTATCAGACTGTAAATTTCCATCACAAGTTCACAACTAAATTGTGATGTGCCTGAAAAGCATTTTGCCTTGGTTTCATACGCATGTTGGTAAACTGAACCGAGCTCAAATAGATACTCCCTCTGACCGATTTATTTAGACGTATTTTAGTGTGTAGATATATCTGTATTTTAAGAAATGTGTGTCAACCATTTCCAATCGGAGAGAGTATGAATAACATAACTAGAAACATTGACAAACAAATTAATATTACGAGATCTTTGAACCTTAACTAAGTTCTATATCCTGAAGCCATTCAATTGTTTCTTTCAGTTCATTTTGAGTATCTGCAGGTAGAGAATGAATTTCGGAATTCACGTCTGGTTCTTATTGAACTTAGTTAGGGAACGGTGAAATTGGTCTGTTGTCTAGCCTGGCTAGAAAAAACAAGCGTAACAGTAGTTCCCAACTTTATTGATTCAACCGGCAACTATTGGCCGGATCGATTCAACTGCGACATATATTCGATCCACGCATCGACCGGTGGTAAATGTTGAATCTATCTATCGTCCCTTGCGCTTCAACGCGGTTGAGAGGGAGCGGCGGCAGCGGGAGCCGGTGCACTCGCCGACGGGATCATCTTCCTCGAGAGATCAGCCATGGGCATGGGCGGCTGGCGAGAGCAGCAGCAGGACGGACCAAAGTTGCTATCCTGCAAGCAGTGGGCATACAGATCCGCCGTCGCGCATATCCGTTTGCAGTGATCCAGGTCGCAGGTGGGTTTAGGCGGCAAGCATCCTATTTGATCTGCAAGAAGAAACCGATGCAATGCAACCATGCATGTCAGGCTAGTAATACACGTACGGATCTGCTTAGAAAATGCACTCTTTGCACTAGTACTAACTATCATTTGCTCTTGCTGACGAGAGGACGGTGCAGGTAGCCATGATCACGAGAGCAGCCATGCACAAGGCGCTCGTGTTCTTCTTCAGAATTGCCATGCTTTCTATCAGGCTTGGTGGCTAGCGAGTGGTTTTTTATTTTCTCTGCTTGTATGTGTGCTACGACGATTTCTTTTGTGCTGCAATTCTCGCTCTTTTTCCTACACGTTGCAGTATTATTCACTTTTGATGGTGTTTATATAGATCAGGTCTACCTTCTATTTGTAGAATTGTAGATACAGATCGATCGATATCCTGTTGTAGAATTGTAGATTATCTTGTATATGTGGAATATAATCCAAATATTTATTCGTGGACCTATCGAGGATCATGTAGATACACATATTGATTGAGGTATATAGGAGTATTAAGGATATTATTTTCTTTTGTATTAATTGATACTAGAAGAATACCCCGCGCCCTTGCAGCGGGAATCTATTTAAAACACATGAAATATTCAATTGTCAAGATTCAGTTGATCACAATAAAATAATAAATTTAATTCGTGTGAAATTGCTGAATATTTGAGGACTAAATATTAGTGACATGGACAATAATATGGTTGGAAAAAATGACATGGATAGGTTGCATGAAACATGTACTATCATTAATTATTCTTAGTGGAGATGACATGGACAATTGATTGGCTAAAATAGTGGGTGATGTGGATAGCTTGCATGTTGAGATAGAAAAATAATTAATGCACTTAGTGGGTTTTGCTTTATAAGAGGTATAGATTCCCTAGTTAGATACCCTCTTCATTTTTTTCTTCTAAAAAGGCGTTCCGCTCCTAAACATGCAATACAATTTTTGGCATGTACAGAGCAGCCTATCGCAACTATTAAAATCATTTGTCGCGCATGGTTTACCGAACCGTCACCACGCGAGCTGCTGATATGGTGGGTCTTCGCACACGGTTTAACAAAATCGTGTGCAATGGTGGAAGCATCACACACGGTTTCTTAGACGAAATCATATATGTGCGAGGCTTGAGGGTTTCGCCCACGTTTTAATTGGGTTTTGCTTATGGTTTGGTTGTCAAAATCGTATGTGTCATTTGAATACATCAGAGCACGTTCTGTTATATTTAATCATCTTTATTTAAGAAGATATCACACACTGATGTTATCTAATCGTTTGTGTTTATTGATAACATCACATATGCTTAATTATAAATAATCATGCGTGAATATATTGCCAGCAAAAGAGGCTAATTTGAGCATATTTAAATCCTTGCAGCATTATAAAAGACAGCCATTATATAATCACATAGATTTACCTATTCACATCATAACAAAAATTGCTAAACCCTTGAGATTATTTTCGCATCATAACAAGCAGACAATCTATAATCATATCAGAACAAACATAGCGTATGAATCCAGCGAACAAGAAAACTTTCTCGCAGTGGTATTCGGCTGTTCAGGTAAGTTTTTATTATTATAGAAATGGGGTAGCCCCAGCCTCTGCATCGGCTGACCAAGAAAAAAGCGAGTTGGTTCCAAATCTTTGCTAATCAAGACTTTTCAGATTGCAAGCAAGATAAAAAAAAGACTGCCACGTAGCCAGTGTGACACAATTCATACTGATCCCTCGGTAATCCCACTTCGTCATACACTGATTTAATCTTCAGCTAGTTTGTTTTCTATCCGACAGCATGTCGTGCAATTGTTACAAATCGTTGCTCAGCTAGGAATGACGAGCTGAAGATCCAAACGCACCCGTCGAGTAAAGCTAACATAGTGGGCCCGCCGCAGCACAAGGGTGTCCCTACTTTGGGGTCCTTGAAGCCCACACCAAACCAATGTTCTGGTGAAAAATCCTTGATCGATTGCTCTTTTTTCTAAGAAATCGACCGATTGCAGTTCTTTGTAATTGACAAATCGATCGACTGCCGTTGCTTTTATTGAATGCAAGATGTATAACTGGGTCTATCGAAGCATTACACGCGATCATAAGATGAAACTAATCTGTCACTGTCATTCCGCCTGACGGCGTTTGGTGGGGCCACCGCCGCCGCCTGTGGGCAGTGTTACGGATACCGACTCGATCTCATGAAATATTGCTTACCTAGTTTGTTAGGATCCTTTCTTGTAAAGCAATCTTGTAAACCGAATTGGACACCAAGTCATCTCATGTAATCTTGCATATATATAGAAGAGGAGTTGATCTCGTGGCAAGCATCAAGCAGCCCGAGCTTATACAATTACATGGTATCAGAGCACGTTCTATCCTAGAACCCTAACCCTAGCCTTCCGCTCTCCCTCCCTCCCTCTACCGCCATGTCTCCCGACGAGATCGCAGCCAAGCTTCGCGAGATCGAAGCGACGGAAAAGGAGCTCCAACGCCGTGTCGACGAACTGGACACGCGCTCCTCCAACCTTGACGCGCGCTCCACCACCCTAGATGCCCAAACCGCTGCCGCCGCCACTGCCGATCTCAACGGCAGGCAAGCTCCTCCAGCCGAAAACACCACCTCCCCTTCTACCCCTATACAATCCACATACGTCACCTCCATCAAACTCCACGTCCCAATCACCCTCGATCTGAACGAGGGCAACTACACAAGTTGGCGCGAGCTCTTCCTCGTCGCCCTTGGCCGCTACGGCCTGACATCGCATGTCATCGGCTCGGCTGACGCCACCCCCTCCGACACCTCGCCCTCCTCCTACTAGGGGCGCGACGACTACACGTTGCTCTCCTGGATCTACGGCTCCATCTCCGTCGACCTCCTCGGCATCATCATGCGCCCCGGCTCCATGGCGCGCACCATCTGGGACGCCATCGAGAACCTCTTCCGCGACAACAAGAAGCACCGCGCCATCCAGCTAGAGGCGGAGTTTCGCAACACTCCGCAAGGCGATCTGTCCATCAGCGACTACTGCGCCATGCTCAAGGCTCTTGCCGACTCCCTCACCGATGTCGGCCAGCCGATCAGTGACGAGACCCTCATCCTCACCCTCCTCCGTGGACTCAACAACACTTACGCGCATTTGCGGTCATTTCTCCCGTTTCAGGTGCCCTTCCTGATGAGGGTAGGGTCCCGATGTTCACGGATTGAGGGCGGATGAACGATGAACGCGATGAACACGAAGAACACGAAAGGGGAAAAGGCAAACACAAGGTAAATAGCAAAGCAACACGGACGAAATCAACCGGTAACAAGTCCCCAAGGGCAGCCCCCGATTCTCAATCTCCAAGCAACCTTACTCTTAGGATTGTTTCTCTCACCGGCAAGGTTTTGGTTACCGTTTTGAAAAAAATCTCGGAGGGGGCCGGGATGTCCGGTAACCATGGTAACCAGAAAATTACCGGCGGTTACCAGACGAGATTCTTACTCAAAAGTTGAAATTCAAACTTAAAACGATAAATAAAATTTAAAACAGATTTTGGGAGGAAGAATTTGATCCAAATTTAAGCGGTCTGGGATTTTTTGCTCGGTAAACTCATTTACCGGAGGGGGCAGAGAAATCCGGTTACCGGCCGGTAACCGCGGTAATTCGACCGGTAACCAAATCCCTGCTCACCGGTCAATCCCACCGGTTCAATCTAGTCACTCAAGGAGGAAATATTGACAAGTAATCGCAACTACAAGAAGAAGCCTTGGTATCCACTAGAGGGATCTTCTCCACAAGGGGAGGCCTTGATTCATCTCCACAAGGGGAGGCCTTGATTCATCTCCATAGGAGGCAACACCAACAAGGGGTGGAAAGGAGCAAAGCTCAACTCAATTCTAATCTCAGTCTAACCCTAGAATGGAAGAGGGGAAGTCCTATTTATAGCCGTAGTACAAATGGGAGAGCAGGACACGAGTGGCCGGCCTGGGAGCCGGCCAGGCCGGGCTGGGGGCCGGCCTAGAATGGAAGAGGGGAAGTCCTATTTATAGCCGTAGTACAAATGGGAGAGCAGGACACGAGTGGCCGGGCTGGGGGCCGGCCGGCTCAGCTGGCAGGCCGGGCTGTAGGCCGGCCTGGCAGTTTTCGCCGCCTTCTTCTTCTTCCTCTTGACGCATCCCTTGGCCATCTTCTTGGGTCTTCTCTTGGTCATCTTCTCCATTATCTTGGACCTTCTCTTGCTCATCTTCTCCACTCCATTGTAGGTCGTCATCAAAGTGGTTCCTGAGTATGCACAAGGTACCGGCATGAAGTAGCAAACCATTCAAAGGAGTATCGAAATCACACATAGAGAGGAGCAAGGTCACCTTTTCATGAAGTGCTTTGACTCTTAATCTTGTCATGTGACCAATATGTGTTGTTGGTGTGGTGTGCCTAGGTTGCACTACATCATCTCCCCCCTTGGGAAAGAGTCGTCCTCGACTCTTCGCTCTCATCATCACTTGGGTTCCCATGGTAAGGCGAGATGTCGGCGACGTTGAAGGTGTCATGTACGCCGTACTTGGACTTGGGTATGTCGATCTTGTAGGCATTGTCGTTGATGCGCTTGAGAACCTTGAAAGGGCCATCTCCTCTTGGTGCTAGCTTAGACTTTCTTTCGTCGGGGAAGCGGTCCTTGCGTAGATGTAGCCAAACAAGGTCTCCTTCTTCAAAGATCATGGTGCTCTTGTGCTTGTTCATCTTCATAGCATGGTCTTCATTGTGCTTCTCTAGCGTGACCCTTGTGTCTTCATGTAGTTTCTTCATGTAAGCGGCGCGCTTGTCGAAGTCCATGTTGACTTGCTCTTGAAGTGGAAGTGGTAGTATGTCTAGCGCGGTGTAGGGGTTGTACCCATAGACGACCTCGAAGGGTGTTCTCTTTGTTGCGCGGTGTAGTGCTCGATTGTAGGCAAACTCGGCGTGTGGGATGCACTCTTCCCAATTCTTCAAGTTGGGCTTGATCAACACACGAAGGAGTGTGGAAAGGCTTCGGTTCACCACTTCGGTTTGACCATCGGTTTGAGGGTGGTATGCAGTGGCGAAAAGTTGCTTGATTCCCATCTTGGCCATCAAGGTCTTCCAAAAGTAACTCACGAACTTGACGTCACGATCCGACACAATGGTCTTGGGCACTCCATGAAGACGGACGATTTCCCTAAAAAACAAAGTAGCAATATGTGAAGCATCGTCGGTCTTGTTGCATGGTATAAAGTGTGCCATCTTGGAGAATCGATCAATGACGACAAAGATGGAATCCTTGTGTGTTTTAGTGCGTGGAAGTCCTAAGACAAAATCCATAGCAATGTCGGACCATGGGTGATGTGGAATAGGCAAAGGTGTGTATAAGCCATGAGAGTTTAGAGTAGACTTAGCTTTGAGACATGTTGAACATCGTCGAACCAAACGATCCACATCCCGGTACATACTTGGCCAATAGTAATTTGTGGAGAGCATTGCGAAGGTCTTGTCACGTCTAAAGTGTCCCATTAAGGTGCCTCCATGCGATTCCTTCAAAAGGATCAAACGAAGCGAAGACTCGGGTATGCATAGTTTGTTAGCCTTGAACAAAAACCCTTTGTGCAAATAGAAATCATCAATTCGAAAGTGTCCGTGGCATAAAGATTCTTGATCTCATCCAAACCCAAAACATTGATTTCAAGATGCGTAAGTAGGTTGGTTTTGCGGGATAGAGCATCCGCGACAACATTCTCTTTGCCCTTTTTGTACTTGATGACATAGGGAAAGGATTCGATGAACTCAACCCACTTAGCATGTCGTTTGTTTAAACTTGTTTGAGTTTTCAAAAACTTCAAGGACTCATGGTCGGAGTGGATGACAAACTCCTTAGGACAAAGGTAGTGTTGCCACACATCTAAAGCTCGAATCAAAGCAAACAATTCCTTGTCATAGATGGGGTAATTCAAACGTGCTCCATCAAGTTTTTCGCTATGGTAAGCAATTGGTCTACGATTTTGCATAAGCACGGCTCTAATGCCTAAACCACTAGCATCACAATGTATTTCAAATGTTTTCAAAAAATCGGGTAAAGCAAGAATTGGAGCTTCGGTTAACAACCTTTTGAGCTCATTGAAGGCAAAATCTTGCTCATGGCCCCAAATGAACGAAATATTTTTCTTTGTAAGTTCATGTAGAGGGCAAGCAATGGTGGAAAAGTTCTCAATGAAACGGCGATAGAATCCGGCAAATCCAAGAAAACGTCTCAACTCGGCAAGTGACATAGGAAATGGCCAATTGTGAATTGCGTTGATTTTTGTTTCATCAACTTCAACCCCCTCGGAAGAAACAACAAAGCCCAAGAAAACAAGCTTGTTGGGTGCAAAGGTGTATTTGGAAAGATTGGCATAAAGCCGTTCCTTGCGAAGAGCCAACAAAACTTGAGCAACATGTGAAGTGTGCTCATCCAAAGATTTGCTCTAGATCAAGATGTCATCAAAGTATACCGCAACAAATTTACCAATGAAAGGTCGCAAAACATGGTTCATAAGACGCATAAATGTGGAAGGTGTATTGGAAAGACCAAATGGCATGACTAACCATTCATAAAGACCAAGTTTAGTTTTGAAAGCGTGCTTCCATTCGTCACCTATACTCATTCGGATTTGGTGGTATCCACTCTTAAGATCGATTTTAGAAAAGATGCAAGCACCACTAAGCTCATCCAACATGTCATCGAGGCGAGGGATAGGATGGCGATACCTTACGGTGATGGCGTTGATGGGGCGACAATCCATGCATAGACAAAGCGTGTTGTCGGCCTTTGGGACGAGAATGACCGGTACGACACACGGACTCAAGCTCTCTCGAATGTGTCCCATCGATAGAAGTTCTTTTATTTGACGTTCGATTTCCTTGGTTTCTTCGGGGTTGGTGCGGTATGGGGCACTGTTCGGTAGAGGGGCGCCGGGGATGAGGTCAATGTGGTGCTCAATGCCGCGTAGAGGAGGTAGTCCCGGTGGTATTTCTTGTGGAAATACGTCTTCAAATTCTTGCAAAAGAGACATCAAAGGAGGAGGAAGGTTTGTGAAGGTGTTAGTCAAAGAAACCTCTCCCTTGCATATGAGGACATAGTGGAGGGTGGATGGGTTTTCTCTCAACTCTCTCATCTCTCTTTTGGTGGCAATCAAAGACATGCTTTGTGAAACTCTCTTGGTATGTATACTCTCATTTTGCTTGTGGCTCTCACTCACATTTTGGTGGATCTCTCTCTCCACTCTTCTCACTAGAAGCTTTCTCTTGTTATGCTCGTGCTATAGTCTTAGCGTTGTCGGTAATCACTTGGCTTGGTGTCATGGGACGGAGGACAAAGTTCTTGTGCTCGTGCTATAGTCTTAGCGTTGTCGGTAATCACTTGGCTTGGTGTCATGGGACGGAGGACAAAGTTCTTGTTGTTGCTCTTGAAGCTATAGTAATTGGTCCTTCCATCATGCATTGCACCCTTGTCATATTGCCATGGGCGTCCAAGAAGCAAGTGGCACACGGACATAGGCACAACATCACAATCAACGGTATCTTCATAAGCTCCAATCTTGAAAGACACTTGCACCATGTGTTGGATCTTGACGGATCCGGAATCGCTCAACCATTGCACATGGTATGGATGGGGGTGTTTCTTGAACTTCAAGTTGAGCTTATCACAAAGCTCTTTGCTAGCCAAGTTGTGGCAACTTCCACCATCGATGATGACCTTGATAGACTTTCCATTGATCCCCGCCCTTGTTTGAAACAAGTTGCATCTTTGGTCTTCATCTACTTGGACATTGGCGGTTAATTCTCTTGCCACAACCAATGAAGGGTTGTTATCACCATCGCAATAGATGTCATTGGCGTCTTCTTCAACATGTTGCGTTGCGGTGGCTTGGTTCAAAGCATGGTACTCATCTTCACTCATAAACTCATATTCTCCCAAGTCATTGACAATCATGACTTTCTTGTTTGTACACTCAAAGGATTTGTGTTCTTGTCCTCCACACTTGAAGCATTGCAATCCTCTTGTGCCGGTGGAAGATCTTTGAGGTGTGTTGTTTGAGGGAGGTGCCTTCTTGAAAGGTTGAGTAGTTTGAGTGGATGGTGTAGAAGCTCTTGGAGGACCTTTAGTGGTTTCTTGAGGAGGGGCTTGCACGGATGTAGGTGTGGATGAAGAAGGCTTGTTAGCAAAGAATGCCTTGGTCTTGAGGTATTTGAGCTCGTCAAGCACATGACGCTCGGCCTTTGTGGCTTGATGGACTAGCTCAACCAAGGTGGCATATGGTTGGAATTCCACAATCTTCTTGATGGGGTAGTTGAGGCCATTCATGAAGCGAGCCATTGATTTCTCTTCCGATTCCTCAATATTGGCTCTCATCATAGAATTTTCCATCTCCTTATAGTACTCATCAACGGATTTTAACCCGTGCTTCAACTCTTGCAACTTCTTGTACAAGTCTCTAGTGTAGTGACTTGGCACAAAGCGCTTGTACATCGCTTCTTTCATCTCAATCCAAGTATTGATTGGTTGTTGGTGGTTGTCCACACGTGAATCTTGAAGTTGTTCCCACAACAAGAGAGCATAATCTTCGAATTCCATTGATGCTAAGGCAACCATCTTGTACTCGGAGTATTGTCGAACTTGAAAGATCTTGTCAACCTTGAGTGCCCATCATAGGTATGCTTCTGGGTCACTTGTTCCATAGAACTTGGGCATGTCAAAGCGAAGGTTGTTCAAGTTGTCATTGTCATCTCGACGGTTTGGAGGTGGGAATGCACGTCCACGTCTCCTTTGGTTGAGTCCATCACCAATATGTTGGTTGGACTCTGCATCACTTGATTCGGTGTGGTGATGACGATCATGCGGACGCTCTTGGCGGTGATGAGGCTCATGGTGATGATGATTCGCTTCATGGTGTCCATGCTCACGATTGCAGTGTCTTTGCCTTGGAGGATAGCGATGTTGACGTCCTTGGTTATCATAATCGTTCGCACCCGATACTCCCATGTCATGTTGAGGTGGAACTTGGTTATCTTGACGTTGAGGTGGTGGCGATGGAGTTCGATGACCTTGACGGTGTGCATGCCGTGGTTCTTGTCGAGCTTGATGTTGAGGTGGTTGTGATGGTGTTCTTCCACGTCGTCCACCATTTGTTCGATGTTGTTCTTGATATCCATTGTCATGGTGTGCGCGAGGAGAAGGTGGGTGCTCCACTTCATGGTGATGTCGAGCATGTTCGTCGCGCCTTGGGATGTCTTGACGATCTTGTTGCGGCTCTTGATGCGCATGCCGTGGTTGTGTCGACCTTGATGTGTTTCTTGTACGGTGGGAGCCCGAAGAAGAAGATCGACATTGCGCAAGGTTGTTGATAGCTTCGGTCACGAACGCCATTTGGTCGTTGAAGTTGGCTTCTTGTGCTTGAAGACGACGCTCATAGCGACCAAGCCCATCACGAACAAGATGTCTGTAACACTCCTGCCCACCCCAGGCCGGGCCTGTCACCCCTGGCAGCTCTCTAGAATCTCTAGACTAGCCCCACAGATCAACACTGGTCTTTTCTGCGCACTTTGTCCTCACTCGTGCGCACCCGGGAACGAGTTCCCAGTCGGTCACTCATCCTTGGAGTGCTCCGGGCCAAGCACGCTTAACCTCAGAGTTCCTTCCAGATGAGATTCCGGAAAAGAAGTTGCAACTTGTTGATATGAGTATCCTATCAATCCTATTGAGCCCTAGGCCAGGATCTCACATCCTTTCCCCCATAGAATACCGACGCCCTCGTCGGTCAGCCCCCAGTCCAGGAACTTCCCCTCTTGGTACACGTCTGTGCGCCCAGTGCCGGCACATGCTCCCCATGTCCGCGCCCCTGACCCGCACACGCTCGTGTTGCCGCGAGGGTCGGCTCTGATACCAAATGTAACACCCCTGCCCACCCCCAGGCCGGGCTTGTCACCCCTGGCAGCTCTCTAGAATCTCTAGACTGGCCCCACAGATCAACACTGGTCTTTTCTGCGCACTTTGTCCTCACTCGTGCGCACCCGGGAACGAGTTCCCGGTCGGTCACCCATCCTTGGAGTGCTCTGGGCCAAGCACGCTTAACCTCGGAGTTCCTTCCAGATGAGCTTCCGGAAAATAAGTTGCAACTTGTTGATATGAGTATCCTATCAATCCTATTGAGCCCTAGGCCAGGATCTCACAATGTCGAAGGCCCACGAACTCATTGTGAGTGACATAACCATTGTCACCTTGAATTGCTCCATTGGCATCATCATCATCTGAGTTGGAGCTTCCGTTTGTACTTCCCCTAAACATGATCTCAAGAACAAGTGAAATGTGTAGAAATAGAGAACCAAGAGAAACTATATCGTAAGAATAGAGTTGCTTGACGAAAGAAAATCCGGTTCTAACACCCAACACACACGCTTATGAGGATAGGAAGGTATGAAGTGGTAAACGAAACAAGCAAACCGACGAAAAGTATGTTGTTCAAGGTAGAGAAAATCCACAATGATCAAATTACCAGAGAAACACCAACCACAAATGATGAAGAAACGCACACAAAAGCGAATGATGGGGTTGGGCGACCAAAGGGAGAGCACTTGAAAATATGCAACCTAATGAAGACTATGTGCTCAAGTGTCACCACAACACAAGAATGACGCTAGCTCAATTGCTTTTTGGTGGGAAACGGATTTGCACAAGTGTTAAACACTCACACTCACTTTGGCGGTTTAAACTTTGTCGCAACCTACAAGAGATGATACTTGGCACTACTCTTTTTTTTACGACGATTTCTTCTTCTTTTGCTAGTGCCAAGATCTTTAACGATACACACTCGCCAATACTTGAAGACAATCACTCGACAAGTGCAATGCCTCGCAATATCAAAGAGCTAATCCGATAGGTCAAGTTACGCGAAAGGAAGAAGGGCTTACAACGGATTACGATGTCGGGGAAATGTCGAGTCCATGGTGGCGTCGTCGCTTGGCGTTGATGACGTTGCTGCGGAAGCTTGTCGATGTTGTAGACGTTGATCACACCGGAAAAGGACTCAAACCACAAAGAGGAAATGCCAAAACGAACCGAGGAAAAGGAAAAATTGCTCTGTAAATCCTGCCCGGCGGTAGTATCGCTCGTTCTGTCCCGGTAGTACCGGACGTTCGCGGAGCTCCGGTAGTACCGACGTTCTGGCCGGTAGTACCGACGGCCAGAAATCTCCTGTTCTTGCTCGCGATTTGGGCGGGAATTGAGCTCGAAAAATCCTCAAATTCATGGAAATTTGGCAAAATTAAGGCTAGGGAACGCAAACAAAGCTGGAGGTGGTACTAAAGCAACAGATCCATGGACAAAAACTACCAAAAACACAACAAATCGACAGATCGGCTCGAATCCATAAAAGGCTATTTTTGGTGGAAATTTTCGAATTTCTCAAAATCAAAGAAAAATTTGGTGGATTTGGGGGAGGAAACACAAATCAATCCGTGTCAACCCAAGCTCTGATACCCTATGATGCGGGTAGGGTCCCGATATTCATGGACTGAGGGCAGATGAACGATGAACGCGATGAACACGAAGAACACGAAAGGGGAAAAGGCAAACACAAGGTAAATAGCAAAGCAACACAGACGAAATCAACCGGTAACAAGTCCCCAAGGGCAGCCCCCGATTCTCAATCTCCAAGCAACCTTACTCTTAGAATTGTTTCTCTCACCGGTCAATCCCACCGGTTCAATCTAGTCACTCAAGGAGGAAATATTGACAAGTAATCGCAACTACAAGAAGAAGCCTTGGTATCCACTAGAGGGATCTTCTCCACAAGGGGAGGCCTAGATTCATCTCCACAAGGGGAGGCCTTGATTCATCTCCATAGGGGGCAACACCAACAAGGGATGGAAATGAGCAAAGCTCAACTCAATTCTAATCTCAGTCTAACCCTAGAATGGAAGAGGGGAAGTCCTATTTATAGCCGTAGTACAAATGGGAGAGCAGGACATGAGTGGCCGGCCTAGGAGCCGGCCAGGCCGGGCTGGGGCCCGGCTCAGCTGGCAGGCCGGCCTAGGAGCCGGCCAGGCCGGGCTGTAGGCCGGCCTGGCAGTTTTCGCCGCCTTCTTCTTCTTCTTCCTCTTGACGCATCCCTTGGCCATCTTCTTGGGTCTTCTCTTGGTCATCTTCTCCATTATCTTGGACCTTCTCTTGCTCATCTTCTCCACTCCATTGTAGGTCGTCATCAAAGTGGTTACTGAGTATGCACATGGTACCGGCATGAAGTAGCAAACCATTCAAATGAGTATCGAAATCACACATAGAGAGGAGCGAGGTCACCTTTTTATGAAGTGCTTTGACTCTTGATCTTGTCATGGGACCAATATGTGTTGTTGGTGTGGTGTGCCTAGGTTGCACTACATCACTTCCCCTCCTTCCTCCAAACAAGGTCGGCCCTCATCCTCGAGGAAACCCAGAAGAAGACTGACGCCAAGAATGACGCATCCACGGCGCTCTGGGCGAGCGGCAACAACATCCTGCCCCACGGCGGGGCGCCCCTCCTCCTCCCAACTGTGGCGGTGCCCGTTTCGGGGGCAACAACTACGGGGGCGACCGCTCTGGCGGCCGCAACAACGGCTTCTACAACAACTTCCGCGGCGGCGGGCGCGGGCGCGGCCGCGGGCGTGACAGTCCTTGGAAGTTCAATCCGTGGACAGGTGCCCCGACTCGCGCCAATGTTCAGCAGCATCAACCATGCCAGCTAGCACCAACACCGTGGCGTCCGTCTGCTCTCGGCCCTCCAGGCCTCCTCGGACCTCCCCCGGTCGCGACGCCACATGCCTACGCCGCGTTTGGTCAGCCCAACGTCGGCCCGTACCAGCAACAGCAGATCGACCCGCCCTGATCGCCGCTCTCAACAACCTGCAGATCCCTGGCAACGACTGCACATGGACACAGGCGCATCCTCCCACATGGCATCTGACCCTGGTAACCTTGCCTCTCTTCATCCCTCTCCAACTCAATTCATCACCGTCGGCAACGAGGCAAACATACCTGCTACACACGTTGGCTCCACAGCACTCTACTCCCCCTCTAAAACTTTTCATCTTCGCAACATTCTTCTAGTGCCTAACATAATAAAAAATCTCATCTCTGTTCGTCAATTCACTATTGATAACAATTGTTCCATTGAATTTGATTCATCTGGTTTTTCTGTGAAGGCTCTTCCCAGCGGGACCGTGATTCTCAGATGTAATAGCCCCGGCCCTCTCTACACCATCCAGAGCCCTCCTGCAGCTGAAGCCTACACCGCCACCAACACCTTCGACCTCTGGCATCGTCGTCTTGGACAGCCAGGCCACCACACCACTTCGATACTCCATCCATCAAAGACCATCACCGGCAGTAGATCTAGCTCCTCTCTGTGTCATGCGTGTCAATTAGGGAAACATGTTAGACTACCCTTTTATTCATCGAAATCATTTACTACTCGTCCGTTTGAACTTATACATTGTTATTTATGGACATCACCTATTCCTAGTACCACTGGCTATGCTTATTATCTAGTTATTGTTGATGATTTCTCTCATTATTTCTGGATTTTCCCCCTTAAAAAGAAATCTGATGTTTTCCCCACGTTTGTTCATACCATGCTTTTGTCCAAACCCATTTTAACCTTCCTATCCTTAATATCCAATACGACAACGGGAAAGAATTTGATAATCTAAACCTTATCACATTCTTCACACAACATGCCACCCTTTTTCATTTTTTCTGTCCCTATACATCTCAACAAAATGGCAAGGCCGAACGAGCAATCCACACCATTAACGATGTCATCCGCTCCCTCCTCTTTCAAGCTTCTATGCCACCTAACCTATGGGCTGAGGCTCTCCACACCGCCACCTATCTCCTCAACATAAGACCCTCAACCGCCATACCGAATTCTACCCCACACCACTCATTATTTGGCACACATCCATCCTATGATCACCTCCGCGTATTCGGCTGCCTCTGTTATGCCAACACGACATCTACTTCTCCGCACATGCTTGCACCCCGCACCACCAAATGTGTGTTTCTTGGTTACCCAACTCGCCAGAAAGGATACCGCTGCCTTGACCTAACCACTCGACGCATTCTCATCTCTCGTCACGTCATGTTCGACGAATCCACTTTCCCATATGCCCCACATACCAACCCAACACCATCCCCTGCCACCGATATATTTGACCCTCCCATCCTCAGCGACGAACAAACCCACACATCGCCACAGCCTGTTTCTGCCACGGCAGAAAAACACCAAACTCTCTGCCACGGCAACGAAAACCTTCAAAACTTTGCCACGGCAGCTCCTCCTGCCGCATCTCCTACCCCAACCACTCCCGATGTTGCTACACCTCCTGGGTCACCACTTGCCTCCTCCCACGGTTCTAGCTCCCCTGCATTGTCACCTTACTCCTGGTTAGAACCGTGAAACTATCCCGATATGACAGAACCCAGAGAATGATTTTTTGTGATCGACACGAATCGGGATATGTTCAGAATTACTGAAACATGCATGGACTAACGAACTATGGATTTTGAGAAAAACCGGGATATGTTAGAAGGACAAAAATCACATATATGAAATCGAAATGTGCATTTTGCTTTTTTGTCAATTCGAAAACATACATATATGAAATCGAGTTAGACATTATGTTTCCGATATTTCGTATTTTTTTAAGCTTCCAGACATGTTTGGTGGTGCGACTGTTTGGGACAAAGGTTTAAAGTCATGCATGTTCTGCTGCGTCGTCATTCGTTTTGAACTACTGTTTCATGTAATCATGCACTTTCTAATTACTTTACAAACATGCATTTAGTAGCTTGTTTTTTTTTCACAACTAGGATGTGAGTGAAGTTTTAAAAATGCATATATATTTACACAAATATATTTCAATTTGAAATAAAATGTACACGAAAACTATGCGAGTCCACGGGTGGTTCCATTCATGTACTCGGTTTTGAGTTTACTCGATTATAACTTCTCAATTTCGAATCGATGTTTGGAAATTATGTAGACAAATTTTATCAAATACGTTGCACTTGGTTGAACGTTTGGAATATCCTTTGACGAGGAATTTAATATCAACGTTTCGCACAATTTTCGTGTTGTAATTTGGTCTTGAAATATTTTTAAAAAACCCGTTGAACGTAATTTGGTCTTGAACGATTTTTGAAAGACCCGTTGAACAGAATTTGTATTTAACAATTTTGTAAAACTCCGTTGAACAGAAACTTGGTTTAAACCGATTTTGGAACGATTTTTGAAAAACATGTTGAACGTAATTTGGTCTTGAACGATTTTTGAAAGACCCGTTGAACAAAATTTGGTGTTGAACGATTTTCTAAAACTCCGTTGAACAGAAACTTGGTTTAAACGGATCTTGGAACGATTTTTAAAACATGTTGAATAGGATTTTTTAACCCGTTGAACGTAATTTGGTCTTGAACGATTTTTGAAAGACTCGTTGAACAAAATTTCATATTGAACGATTTTGTAAAACTCCGTTGAACATAAATTGGTTTAAACGGAGTTTGGAACGATTTTTGAAAAAACATATTGAACGATTTTTTTAAAACATGTTGAACGTAATTTGGTCTTGAACAATTTTTGAAAGACCCGTTGAACAAAATTTGGTGTTTAACGATTTTGTAAATCTCCTTTGAACAGAAATTTGGTTTAAACGGATCTTGGAACGATTTTTGAAAACATGTTGAACATGATTTGGTATCCCGTTGAACGTAATTTGGTTTTGTTCGATTTTTGAAAGACCCGTTGAATAGAATTTGGTATTGAACGATTTTGTAAAACTCCGTTGAACAGAAACTTGGTTTAAACGGATTTTGGAACGATTTTTGAAAAACATGTTGAACGTAATTTGGTCTTGAACAATTTTTGAAAGACCTGTTGAACAAAATTTGGTGTTCAACGATTTTGTAAAACTCCGTTGAACAGAAATTTGGTTTAAACGGATCTTGGAACGATTTTTGAAAACATGTTGAACAGGATTTGGTAACCCGCTGAACGTAATTTGGTCTTGAACGATTTTTGAAAGACCCATTGAACAGAATTTGGTATTGAGCGATTTTGTAAAACTCTGTTGAACAAAAACTTGGTTTAAACGGATTTTGGAACGGTTTTTGAAAACATGTTGAACATGATCTGGTAACCCATTGAACGTAAATTGGTCTTAAACAATTAAAAAAACCCGTTGAACATAATTTGGTGAACAATTTTCGAAAGACCCGTTGAACAGAATTTGATATTGAACGATTTTCTATAAACTCTGTTGAACGAAAATTAGGTTTAAACGGATTTTGGAATGATTTTTGAAAAACATGTTGAATGTAATTTGGTCTTGAACGGTTTTGGAAAGACCCATTGAACAAAATTTGGTATTGAATGATTTTGTAAAACTCCATTGAACAGAAATTTGGTTTGAACGGATTTTGGAACGATTTTTTAAAACATGTTGAACATGATTTGGTAACCCGTTACACATAATTTGGTCTGGAACAATTTTTAAGAAACCCGTTGAACGTGATTTGGTCTTGAACGATTTCAAAAATGCGTAGAAAATGGCGGTGAACAAAAACTATCTTTGAACGATTTTAAAATTGAACAGAAAAAACCGATGAATGAAACCGATTTTAGAAAAGTAAACAAAAAAGTCTATGAACAAAAATATTTTTAACGATTTTTAAAACTAAAAACAGAAAAAAATCTATGAACAAAAAATATATTTGAACGATTTTTGAAATATGAACAATTTCCAAATATGAACATTTTTTAAATTTGAACATTTTTCAAAAAACTGAAATTTAAACAAAAATATAAAATAATATCTAAAAATAAGAAAGAACGAAAAAAGAAAATCCAAAAAAGAAAATAGAAGTAAAACGAAAAATAAAACAGAAACTAAGAAGAAAAAAAAACAGCCAAAAAAAGAAAACGAAACCTAAAAGGAAAAGAAAAGCAAACAGAAAAAAACGAATACGAAAAATAATAGATCGAAATCTGGCTGGACGTGCCCTTATTGGGCCGGCCCATTGTGCGACGTGGGGTGCGTGGAGCTGTGTTAGCTCTGCGGTACACGGCAACTAGTATGTGCCGCTGTTGGGAAAATAAAGGGGAATCCCACCACGCTACGGCCGCAACTTCCACCGAAATGAGATAGAGTTAGTCCGTCTCGTGTGACGGTTTTGTCCCCTGTGGTGGCGTGGTGGGCGATTTGTTTCTGCGCCCTGCCAGATCCTCGCCGCTGGCCGCTAGACCCGTCCCGTCACCCCCGGTGAGTCCCTGCTCGGTGGTGCGGCCGTGGGATCCCCAAGCTCGGGCCTCCTGCCCGTCCTAGGTGCTCGGCTGGTTGTTGAGTGAGGTGCTGGGGATTCGTAGATCCCTTTTCCCCTCCCCCGGGAGAGAACCATTTCCATCCACCAAATTAACCTTTCGTGTGTGCTGGGCGCACGATCGTAATTCACAAAAGCCTGGCTGCTGCCACGCCATGGAGCAGATGGAGGATCTGTTGAAGGGACTGAAGCTGTCGAAGGCGGAGAGAAGAGGAGTCAAGCTAGGATGGGTGGACAAGGGGAAGGAGAAGAAGCAGGATGCGATGGCGTTGGGGACGCTGATCTCTGAGAAACCTGCCATTGTGGATGCGGTGGCCAGGTCGGTGGGGAGAGTGTGGTGCCCAATGAAGGGGGTGCAGTGCAAGGAGATGGGGGACACCATTTTCATGTTCACGTTCCTACAGCCGCGAGGGAAGAAGAAGGCGCTGGATGATGGCCCATGGATGTTTAACAAGGAACTCCTAGTAATGGAGGACTATGTACCTAGTAAAACTTTGCGGGAGTATGCCTTCTCCCATGCCCCGATCTGGGTCAGAGTGGAGAACATTCCGATGGGAGCAATGAACTGGAGTACATGGGAGATGATTGGGCGTCAAATTGGAGTTTTTGAGGAAGTTGATGTGGATGAAGATGGGTATGCAATGGGCTCAATTCTGTGTATCAAGGTGAGAATAATGGTGGATGAGGTGCTGATGAGAGGAACTCTCGTGAGTGTGATCGAAGGAGAACCAGAGCGGTGGTGCCCTTTCTCCTATGAATTCCTTCCCGATTTATGCTTCACTTGTGGGAGGATTGGCCATTGTGATAGAGTTTGTGCGACCAAGTTAAAACCAGGGGAGAAGCAACAATTTGGCAAGGGGCTGAAGGCGGTCATGTCGAGGAAGAATCCGGGTGAGGAGGATAGACGAAGCTGGGGAGAAGGTTTGGGGGCTTTGGCCGACGGTACCCGAGCCTGGGTAGTGGTGGCAGCAGGTCAGGGAGTGGAGGTGCGTCTTGGAGGAAGAATGTCGGTGATGAGAGGGACAATGCTCATATAGCTGCAGAAGAACGTGAGGTGACCAGCCCCTTAAAAGCTGTTGTTCCTTTCAAATTTGGAGGCAGCCAGAAACGTTTGGTTTTGGAGGACGACGATCCGGGCACAAAAGCAAGTGGGGGTTCCAAAGAAGATGTAGGAAGTGTGGCGGTCACTAGAGAGAGTCCGGTGTCAACTGGTGCGGCAAGGGAGAATCATATAGGTGCTGGCGAGGGGAGGTGCTGGAGCCAGAGGCGACACTACAGCCTGTGGATGGGCTTGACTCTGACAAGAACTCGATAGATGAGGCCCTTTTATTTTGTGAGATGCAAGTCGATGCTAGAGAGAGGTGAAGGGAGAAACGAGCGGGGAGGGGAGGAAATACAAAAATTCAAGGGTGCTGGCAAATACAAGCGTAGGGAGAGGAGTTCTTTGGGTTTCATTCTCCGGAGGAGGTGGCAGTGGGGGAAAAACGCAGCAGCTCACAAGTGTTGGGGGAGGTTAAAGAAACCAAAGATGAACTCGGAGGAGAAGTTAAAGGACTCAAACATGAACGCGGGGCTGTCGTTTCAGCCCTGCGAGACCCAATGAAGATAGTGGGATGGAATTGCCGGGGTTTGGGGAATGGCCCGCAATTCGTGGACTTCTGGATCTCCAGAAGAGGGAGGACCCCGATATCCTTTTCCTGTCTGAGACCAAAATGGACAGGAGGAGGTTGGAATGGCTGAGGTGGAAGCTGGGTATGACCCAGATGATGGTGAAGGACTGTGTGGGCTCAAGTGGGGGCCTGGTAGTTTTCTGGAAAAAGGATTGAAGGTGACTGTTGACTGCTTCATGTCTAAGTACCACATTGATATGGAAGTGGAAGAAAGTGATGGTTTTGTCTGGAGGTTCACTGGCATCTATGGTGAACCGAAATCTGAGGAAAGGGATAAAACATGGCAACTGATCGTATCCTCAAGCAGCACAGCAACAAGCCGTGGCTGCTGGTGGGTGATTTCAATGAAATCCTGCATCCTTGGGAAAAAGAAGGGGAGCCCCAAGTCGCAAAGAAACATGGACAAGTTCAAGGAGGTGCTGGAGGCGTGTGAGCTGCGTGATCTGGGTTTCAGCGGTGACGCGTTCACTTGGCGCAACCACAGCCACACTGCTGTCAATTACATTAAAGAGAGGCTCGATAGAGCTGTTGCTACACAAGCGTGGTGTGACCGCTTCCCGGGGTTTAAAGTAATTAATGGTGACCCGAGGCACTCAGACCACCGGCCGGTTATCGTTGACACTCATGGGGTGTGTAGGAGGAGGCAGGGGCGTGACGAGGGAGGCGTGAGGAGGTTTGAAGCAAACTGGATTCAGGAAGAGGGCTGCGAGGACATTATTAAAAATGCTTGGGAGAGGGAAGTCAAATTAAGGGAGAAGCAACTGGGGGCACTGCGTGGAGTGCTGGGCGAGCTGGTGGACTGGAACCGAAATATTCTGGGAGATCTTGAAAAAAGAATAAAGAAAGCAAAGAAGGAGGTGGAGAAATGCAGAAGGGAAGGCATTAGTGATGAACAAGTAAGGAGAGAGGAGTTGCTACGTTTTAAACTGTCAAGATTAGAAGAGCAGCGGGATACATACTGGAAACAGAGGGCTCATGTAAACTGGATGACAAATGGGGACAGGAACACCAAATACTTCCATATGTGTGCCTCTGAGCGAAAAAGGAAAAATAGGATTACCAGACTCAAGAAAGATGATGGGAGTGTGGTGTCGGAGAAGGAGGAGCTAAAGGAGGCGGTGACTTCTTATTTTACTAATCTGTTCTTCTCCAGTGCAGGCACTCGAATGGCTGAATTCGAATCCCTTATCCCTGCTCGAGTGAATGGAGAGATGAATGAGATGTTGACCAAAACCTTCACTTCCGAGGAGGTCCGGGCGGCCCTTGATTCCATTGGTGACCTGAAGGCGCCGGGTCCGGATGGAATGCCTGCAGCTTTCTATAAAAAATATTGGCACATCGTGGGTGATCAAGTGACTAGAGAAGTGCTGAACGTCCTCCATGGGGGGGAATTGCCTGCTGATTGGAACGAAACCTGTGTGGTCTTAATCCCCAAAGTAAAAGAGCCTGACAAGATGAAGGATCTTCGGCCGATCAGCTTATGTAACGTGGTCTACAAGCTGGTGTCAAAGGTCCTTGCAAACCGGTTGAAGCAGATCCTTCCCGAGCTGATTTCCCCAAATCAATCTGCCTTTGTTCCTGGGAGACTTATCACTGATAACATCCTGCTGGCCTACGAATGCACCCATTATATGCAGACAAGAAAAAAGGGCAGCAATGGTTTTGCAGCGGTAAAACTTGATATGAGCAAGGCATACGATAGAGTGGAGTGGCATTTTTTGGAAATGATGATGAGAAGATTGGGTTTCAACGAAAGATGGATCGGTTTGATTATGGGGTGTGTGAATTCGGTCCAGTATAGAGTAAAAGTCAATGAAAATCTCACGGATGTGATCTTGCCTGAGAGAGGGCTTCGACAGGGTGACCCTCTGTCCCCTTACCTGTTTCTTATTTGTGCTGAAGGTTTCTCGGCGCTGCTCAATCATGCCGAGGAAAACTAGGAATCTGCCCCAATGCCCCGAGCTTTAATCACCTACTCTTTGCAGATGACTCGATGGTGCTGCTGAAAGCTACTGAACAGTGTGCACAACATCTGCAAGAAATCCTTAATTTATATGAGAATTGCTCGGGACAAACAATCAACTTTGACAAGTCTGCAGTTATGTTTAGTCACAATACACCAAGAGAGTGTAAAACTCGTGTGATGAGAGCCCTCAACATCACGTCTATCGCCTGGAGTGAGAAGTACCTTGGGCTGCCGGTGTATATTGGGCGCTCAAGGGCAAAAACCTTTGAATACCTAAAAGAAAGGATCTGGAAGCGCATCCAAGGATGGAAAGAAAGGGCCCTCTCGAAGGCTGGAAAAGATGTCCTGATTAAAGCATGTGCCCAGGTATTCCAACCTTTGCGATGTCCTGTTTTGACCTGACAAAATCCCTTTGTGACCAGATGAGCACAATGATTTGCCGATACTGGTGGGCGCAACAGGAAAACGAAAACAAGATGCACTGGTTGAGCTGGGAAAAGCTTACAAAGTCGAAGAAGGAAGGGGGGTGGGGTTCCGTGACCTTCACAGCTTCAATATTGCCATGCTGGCTCGTCAGGCTTGGCGCCTCCTCATGGCACCCGAGTCTCTATGTGCCCGGGTCCTGTCTGCCAAGTACTTCCCGAGTGGCAATGTTCTTGATGCGGTTCCTACTGATGGGATGTCATACTCGTGGCGCAACATCTTAAAAATAGTGGGGCTGCTTAAGGAGGGTCTGATATGGAGGGTGGGCAATGGTTTGGACATTAACATCTGGACGGACCCATGGATCAACCGGGAGGGGCTGCGTATCCTGTTTACCCCAAGGGGCAAAACCTGGTCACCAAGGTTGCTGATCTTATTTGCCCTATCTCTGGTACGTGGGATGAAGCCCTTGTGCAGGATACCTTTTGGCCTGTGGATGCTGCCATTATTCTTGCGACGCCTATCCGGGAAGAGATGGAGGACTTTTGTGCCTGGTACCCTGATGCAAAAGGTGTTTTTACTGTAAAATCAGCCTACAAAATCCATAATTTTCAGCTGCGTGCTGCTAGCGGCATTCCTAGGGAGGGGAGTCAGCCATACCCGATTTGGGAGAGGATCTGGGCTCTACCTTGCCCAATGAAGATCAAACAGTTCGTGTGGCGCCTTACTCATGACAGTTTGCCACTGCGGATGAATATCAAGAGGAGGAGAGTGAAGCTTGATCCGATTTTCCCTGTCTGTCGTAGGCTCGATGAAGTGGGGGCACATACCTTTCTCAGCTGCAAAGTTATGAAAAAGTGCTGGCGGATGCTACATTTGGAGGACACTAGGTTAAAGCTGGCTGATTGTGCCAACGCTAGGGAGATGGTTTGGACCATGCTGGACCTGAACATTGAGAAGAAATTGAAGGCTCTGATCTTATGTTGGCAGTGGTGGGATGCAAGAAATAAGATAAATGCAGGTGACAAAGCCAGAATAGCTGAGGCGGTTTGCTCGCTGGTTCATAGATGGGTGAAGGAGTCCAAGGAATTCTTCCTAAAGGGCACCTCCACAACTGAGAAACAGGCTCTGAAATGGAAGAAACCTTTGGGAGACACCATAAAGATCAATACTGATGACGCATTTCCCTGGTACAAATCACGGTGGCTGGGGTTTTATTGCGCATGATGCTGATGGAGATGTCCGGGGGTCTGTTTTTGGACATTTGAAGAACATCAGAGATGCTCTCAGGGCTGAAGACGAAGCTTGCTTAAAGGCCTTGCATGCAGCTGCTTGCTGGGGTATTTCCAATCTGCATATCGAGACGGATTCGACCACCATTGCTGAAGCTCTCCACTCTTCCAAGTTCGACCGCACAAATGCGGGAGTGATCTTCAAAGATGCCAGAGCCTTTATGCGGCTTAACTTTGCAACCTGCGTCTGCAGTTTCAGTCCCAGAACGTGCAACGGGCGTTGCTCATAAACTTGCTGCTATGGGAGCCTCTAGCGACCCAGACTCCTGCTATCTGCTGGCTGAGGCTGCTCCTGTCGATGTTAACAGGTTATTGGCCAGCGATCAGGCTGGTTCAATTGTGTAAGGGAATCTTGTTGTTCCATTTCAAAAAAAAACTTCCACCGAAATCTCGCATCCTCGACCTTGATGGGGAGAGCGGCGGGGGCAGGGGCGGCCGGTAGTAATCCACCCAGCGGCTATTACTTGAGGAACCGACGACGCAGCAGAGAAGACAAGTCGGTCTCAACCTCGAAGAAACCTACTCCGGAGGGGTCAATACCCCGTAAGGCTATGTTTGTTTCTAGAGTTTTTTTAGGGATTGGTGGGGATTATCCCGGTCAAATCCCCAAATCCCCACATATATCAAAACATCGTTTGTTTCTAGAGTATTGGACAGGTTTTGTTCCCACCTTTCCCCAAACTCTAGTTCATTTTTCTCAATCCCCTAGGGGATTCAATACACTACCCCTAGCTAGTGTATTATCCCCACCAATCTCTTAGCAGATTAGGTGAAGTTTAGGGTTTCATCCAATACACTAGAGGATTATCCTCACCAATCTCTAAAAAAAAACTCTAAAAACAAACATAGCCTAAAGGTGAGCCACCCGCCTCCCGCCGTTATCCTCCTCTATCAATCCCAACAACCTCAGCGGGAAAAACAATGAGATAGAAAACCCTAGAGCGTTTTCTTTGACGGGAAGATTCTAGAGCGGTTGTAGAATCACATCCATGCCATGTGGGGAACCATGAGGGATAGAAGGATCTGGCGAGGTGATTTTCGATTTGGATTCGATCCCACAGACTCCCAACACCCTGCCCTCCCCTTCCCTCCGTCGGCCAGTTAGGTTAGGTAGGGTAGGGGACGGATTAGAGAATGGGCCTTCAGCCTCTGTCGGATCCATATCTGCTGTCATGCTTGATATAGATTGTTCTAGGCGCGCTATTTCTTCTAATGTTAAATTTTCTTACATGTTTGCAGATCCCAGCTTGGCCAGGTATGCAAGTGAGGCCCTAAAAAAACCCAAGAAGTATGGAGGTGAGATCTTGGTACTGTTTGAGACGCCCTCTGGCTTCGCAATTTTCTGTTTGAAGGAGTACTACCTCAAACAACCAAACGCTATGGAGGTACAACTTGCTTTTTTATTTCTACCCTGCTCCTCGTGTGCTTGCTTGCTCGTCTCTTAACTTGTGGTCGGCCTAGCTGATTTTTGTATCTCCTCCAGAATATCTGGGCAATCTTTGGCAAGGATTATAGGTCACGAGAGGTTAGCCCCCTCCTCTGCATTCTTTCCTTCTGATTGTCAGTTTTACTATTCACGATCTTCATGTTTATTTCAGTTCTGTTTTAGGGAATAATAATATGAGCATAAGCTCATTGTTCACTGTTTCTTTGTTAATTAACAGATTCACCACTCAATTTTTATCCGCAATGCTGTGTGTAAATCATGCAGCATGATATTGTTCCGTGTATGCATGCACCATCAAGAACTATTTTCATCAGCACTGGTAACGAAGTTGTAAAAGAATGGATGGGCGCAGGCTGAAACATATGCAATTCACAGTTCTCTCCTTAGCTGCTAGCCAAGGATGATTGGGCTGTAACTTAATTTGAATTGCACTGCAAGACCTCGAGGACATGAACACTGTATCTTTTACTATTATTATTAGTGTTTCTTGCTAGTGTTTCAAAAAACAGTGCTAGGTAGGACATTTGAAAAGAGGATCACTGTGAACCAGGCTAACCAGTAACTGGGCAGAGTAGCAACGCATCATTTAGAACCTAGGCTTCGCATCTACATGTTTTCCTGCCTATAGCAGTTTAGGGCATGGTCTATGTAGGTATGTGAAGCAAAATGGAGATGAAGATGTTACATGGTTGTGATTTTCTTTGATCTATTATTCCAAATTTCCACTATTTAACATGTCAGTACTCTTGCCTGCTTGCAGAGTGGATAGCTTACCACTTGTTGTTTTTCTGTAAACATTGATTGCGATGTACCTCCTGAATTGCCTGCCTCATGATTGGAAGACATGTCGAGATATTTGATTACTCCTTTTCTTACACCTTAACAAGCTCGTCCTTATTCATTTCTTTATCAGATCATTTGGCTGAAAGAGTTTCGAACTTTCAAGGACAAGTCCAGTGCCATTAGTCATGGTACTGGTGTCAGTAAGGAGCTTAGTGAGATGATCTCGCGCCATCACAGACCTGGTCAGAAATTGGCCGTTGGAAAACCTGAATATAAAAGAATCATCGAAACAAGCTTGGTTAGTGTAAAGCTCCCTTGTTTGCTTATGATTGTGGAAAACTTTGAACATCTATATTGCTGCCACTTGTTTCAGGCGGATGTACCTTGCCTCTTCGACAAAACTGTGATGGAGGTGATGTGGGGCCTCAGGAATCTCATGCATAGTTTAGTTCCCCAAGAAGAAGTGAAGCTAACGAAGGAGGACCGCCTGCCAATGTGCAGGGGAATAAAAAAGTTCCTGGATCGTCATGGTTTTGATGTCAAACCCGAGATGGTTAGTTAATGCTTTGTGCTTTATGGCTCCGTTTCATTTATTGTTACACCATTATCCGATAGTTGTGCAGTGTACTTACAATACTTACCTGGCCCTGCCCAAAGCTCTTGGTGCAATATGTAAACCCTTTTTTCACTTCTTTAAGTGACACCACATTATTCTTTTTGGACCCAGGTTAATGAGAAGGTTGTTGTGACGGCATGCATCTTGTTTGATGCTGAATTGATTGAGAAGAAACATTCTAAATCCTTGCACTGTGCTGCTGACAAGCTGAAAGGTGTGTCTGGCCTTCACTTTGAAAGCTGGGACAAAATAAAGACCTCGAAGGCTCTGAAGATCATGTTTAAACCTCTAGAAACAACTGAAGCTGAAATAGAGGTAAATGTTCTGTAAGTGCTTAACATTTTATGGAAATTTCACTCATGTAATGCACATTTATCTTTCAGATGTTTACTAAAGAAGAGTTACTAGCGTTTGTGGAGGATCCATATAAATATGATGACCTGAGTCGTCAAGTCGATATCCTGAAGATCCACAATGAACTTGTGGCGGCCGATGAAATTAAGAGAGAAGCCCTGGAAGTACTGGGCAACTTGCTTAGCTAGCAGAAGAAAAGCATGTGAGTAGCCGATCCTATATCCTAGTATAAGAAAGAAGTGGATTGGAAATTTGATCCTGGCTGTCCAGGCTGCCATCCACCCCGGACCAAAGTGTTGAACATCTATGTTTGTATTTTAATAATCGACTCTGCAAAGTCACTAGTATTTTGACAGTGTCATCGATCGTATTTTGATCTAGAAGGACACCCTGCGCGTTGCAGGTGGTTCTCTTAAGAATTTTATTAAGACGCATGAAACATGAACTTGACTAAAGAATATGCAAGATCTATTATATTATTAAAACAACAAACAATTAACGTTGAAGATTAACCACAGATTTAACAACCGTGGGGAACGGCTCAGATTTATAAGTTAATAATGCTTTGGATTTTTTTTTGAGGGTGATAATGCTTTGGAATTAGAACCGACCAAAAGAAGTTTTTTCCCCTAACCTCGGTTACGGTTTAGTAGTCCTCCGGCGGCGCCTGTGCCCCCGTGAGTTTTTCCATCCGTTGTTTCTCCGTCGAATTCCTGGCGATCGCTCCCGTTGGCTGCGGCCTAGGTCTCTGGCCAGCTCGTAAGGATGAGAAAACATGGGGAGGCAAGCAGTTTGGCAAAACCGAGGCCGGATCGTGTGGAAGATCTTCTTGGAAGATTGAATCTCCAGGAGGAGGAGCCGGTTGAATTCATATGGGAAGTGGAGGTGGAGGAGGCAGAGGTGGCTGCAAAGTGGCTAGCGATCGGCAAAGTTCACACGCCCAAAGGGTTTAGCCCTAGTGCCTTGTACGGGGATATGAGGTCTGCTTGGAACCCGGCTAAAGAGGTAAAGTGGAGGAAGATAGAGAATAATATGTTCACGGTCCAGTTTGGGTGATTGGCCAATTGGAACATGGCGATGAAGCGAGGTCCATGGCTGTTTCGTGGCCAAGGTTTGTTGATTGAAGAGTATGATGGCTTTGAAAACCCTAGGGGGGGGGGGGGGGGGGTGATCCTTGACAGATTAGAGGTTTCGGCTCGAGTGCTGAAGTTGCCTGACAACTATCTCAAAGAGCAAGTAATAAAAGGTATGTGCTCAACAATTGGGGAGGTAAGGAAGTGCAGATAACTTTGCCTGCGGGTTTTGTTGGTGAATTCGTTCGTATAAAGGTGCGCATCGAGGAGACATAGAGAAGGAGTAAGGTGACAACTGCATACCTCCTTCTCTATGTCGACGACATCATTCTTACCGCATCCTCCTCCAACTTACTCCGGTCCATCATCAACACTTTCAGCAACGAATTCGCCATGAAAGATCTTGGTCCCCTTCATCACTTCCTCGGTATTTCAGTGACTCGCTCTCCACATAGTCTTCATCTTTCGGAACGACAATATATCCTTGAGGTTCTTTCCCGAGGAGGTATGAGAAACTGTAATACAAGTGCTACACCGATAGACACAAAAGCAAAACTACCATCTTCTGCTAGTGCTCCTGTCGCTGATCCCTCTCTATATCCCAGCCTAGCGGGTGCACTCCAATACATCACACTCAGACGACCAGACCTCTCCTATGCTGTTCCACAAGTCTGTTTACACATGCATAATCCCCGTGAACCACATCTTTCTCTCATCAAACGTATACTTTGCTATCTAAAAGGCACACTTGATCATGGTCTCACTCTCACTTCTACTCCATCACATTCTTTGGTTGCCTAGTCGGATGCTGATTGGGCAGGATACCCTGACACTCGCCAGTCTACGTCAGGATATTGTGTGTTCTTGGGTGACACCTAGTTTCTAGGTCTTCTCGACGACAGCCAACGGTCTCTCGGTCTAGTGCTGAAGTCGAGTATCGTGCTGTGGCTACTGCAGTTGCAGAGACATGCTGGATTCGGAGACATGCTGGAACAGAGACCAATCAACAACGCCACTATCGTTTACTGTGATAATGTCAGTGCGGTTTACTTGTCAGCTAACCCTGTTCAGCACCGACGTACAAAGCACATTGAACTGGATATTCATTTTGTTCGGGAAAAGGTTGCATTGGGCGCTGTCCGTGTTCTTCATGTTCCCTCAACCTCCCAGTTCACTGACATATTCACAAAAGGACTGCCGTCTGTTGTATTTCATGAGTTCAGGTCCAGTCTTCACATCGGTGAAGCACCGAGTTCAGACTGCGGGGGCGTGTTACGGATACCGACTCGATCACATGAAATATTGCCTACTAGTTTGTTAGGATCCTTTCTTGTAAAGCAATCTTGTAAACCGACTTGGACACCAAGTCATCTCATGTAATCTTGCATATATATAGAGGATGAGTTGATCTCGTGGCAAGCATCAAGCAGCCCGAGCTTATACAATTACAGGCAGCAGGAGCATTTGCTTATATTGGTGCAGTGGGCTCCGTCGACGTAGTTGCACATTCTACTGCACCTTTTTTTTTTGCGAAACACAGTACAACGCAGACGCTCATATACACGCGCATACACTCACCCTATGAACGCACACATGCACACCCTACCCCTATGAGCACCTCCGAGAGACTAAGCCGGCGGATCAGGTCTTGAGATTTGACGAAGTCACCACAGGCGCATCGCTGTCGACGGGAACGTCGCCTCCCACTGAAGAATATTCCGCCTAAATGAGAAACACAAGCGTCAAACCTGGGGTTTGAATTCTGGTGGGCTGGGGGTACAACCACCCTCCTAACCATCTTGCCACCTGGCTATGTTGCACCCAAGGAGAGTCCTCACGCATACATCACCTCGATCTGCATGTTTTGCATCCATGCCCACAACAATTAAGATGGTTAATACCGTGGAGACTTTCTATAGCCACACTACCAGATGCACCGGCACGGCGGCACACATATGTCCAGTTTCAAGATTGCAAGAAAATCAAGTCGGTACAGCAGTTATCTCCTCCCTCCCCAGCCTTATCTCTACAGTAGAGATAGGCGAAAAGGGAGGCGCTCTTCCGTCCACCGTTCCCCGCCGCCGGAATCGGTGGTTTCCCTCCCTCCACTCGTCGTTTCGACGGCGGGAGGGTGGGGGAACCGCCGATCTCCTGGTCTGGCGTGTAAGTAGTAGGTGTAGGTGTGTTGGGGTCTTCGTCTCCGTCGCAGGCAGCGAGCTGGAGTGCTTGCCGGCGACTTTGGAGAATAACGTCTCCCCCTCCTTTCTCCGGCCTGGCGGTGATGCCGTCAGGGAGGTCGTGGAGTTTTGTGTGTCCTCCTTGCAGGTGGTCGTCACGGTGCTGGTGGCTGCTGTGCTCGGTTGGATCGCCGGCTGGCTCCCGGTGCTTGGCAGCGACGCCGGGGTCGGATCCCTTCTCGTCTGCAGAGTGGATCCATGGTGGATTCCTTGCAGAGTTGATGAAGATCGAAGCCGGGTTCCTCTTTTCGCTGGCTGTTTCTCCTGCTTGGATGATGGCGGGGTGTTCGGTGCTCCTCTTCCGTTGGCCGGCCGTGGCGGTGAGGAGCGGAAGGTGTGCCGCTGCTCTTCCTCAAGTTCGTCCAAGTTTTTCTTGCGGCTTGCCCTCTGTTGGATCGATTTCGAGCTGTGTGGCTGGTGCTTCGTGCCATGTCCGGCTCCTAATCCTGCGCAGGTCGGGGCGTGTCCCCCGCCGACGGACCATCCTCGTCGCCAAGGTCTTGCCATGTCTGGCGAGCGGCACATGCGGCGAAATCAACGGGTTTTGATTCCCAAAAGGCCTGGGCAGTTGTCACAGCAGTCGTCCGGGCTCTCCTCCTTCTCCTTTGCGGCGGAGCGACGGCGAGTTCTTCGACGACGGCGGAGTCAGAGAAACAGAGCTCTCCAGGGTTGCGTGCGTGTTTTCTGTTTTCATCAGGGGGTTTTCTGTAATTGTAGGGCAGCTGTTACGTGTCTGGAATTTTCCAGTGTAATCCTTGGTTTTCTTTGTTAATGAATTCCAGAGACGTTGTATCAAAAAAAAAAAAGATTGCAAGAAAATCATGTAAAAATTAACATGGTACGATCGAGGGAAGAATGGACATCACTGATGGTCGACATGGCCTTGGTCTCCGTAGCACGACGACGGGACGGTGGCCATAACCATGAGAGCAGCCAGGCACAACAATGCCCTCACGTTCTTCAAGAAGATTGCCATGATCGTCTCGGGCTACTTATTTGTCAGATCTGGTTAGCATCGATCTCCACCTATATATGGTAACGGTGTTTATATTATAGAAAGGCCTGGGTTATCGAATGTTTATTTCCTACCTAAAGTTCACGATAACCTAATTAATAGCAAATTAATGTTTTATTTGGTGTGTTTTAATACAATACTTATCTTACATATGGATGACTACCAATAATTACAAAATCTATTTACTCCCTCTGTCCAGGTGGAAGGCCATAGGACGAAATCATTGAGACCTAGGCGATGCCTAGTGGCGTAGAAAACCGGCAATAAAAACCACCTTTCAGTGAAAACCAGGGAAAACCACAAAAAAAATCATGTTTAAAAGTTTAAAAAAATTCTCAACAAAAATGTATTACGTGGGAAGATAGACTTCTATTGAAGTGCAAATTTGCAAGTTATAATTCAAAATTGTTTAGGAAATGAAAATAACTTATTCAGCAATAAATAGTAGACTCTAGCAACATTACTATTCATTGCTGAATTTGTTATTTTCATAGTTACTAAACAAATTTGAGTTTCAACTTGCCAATTTGCATGTCTATAGAATTCCACCTTCCCAACGTAATGTATTTTTGTTGAGAATTTTTTAGAACTTTGAAATATTTTTTCGTGGTTTTCACCGGACCGGTTTCACTAAAATTTGGTTTCTACCAGATATTTTCTCCGGTCTGGCCAAGCATGGGTGAGGAAACCATGGTCCGCGGGAGAGAGAAGAAGATGGAGTAATTAATGGAGGGCAGGATACGAGAAGAGAAACGATCGAGAGAGAAGTTAGGGGGTTGGAGAGGGAGAGATGGGCACTGTCTTTTTTGGTAAAAAATGTCTCCGCCCTTTCAAAATCGAACAACTAGTATTTGCTCTCTGGCCTTTTAAACTCAAATGGAGGGAGTATCTACAACCCGGCATAATCCATTTTAAAATATCTTCATTGCTAGAATCAAAGGTGTTTCCAATCTACCCATAAATTTAAATGCATTTGGAGGGAGGTCATGTTTTGTATGTTGTTTGTCCATTAATAGGTGCATGGAAGTAATTTTCATTAAACCTTTCTCATAATTTCAATACAGAAAACATAGTACTCCCTCCGTTCCTTGATATAAGGTGTCTAAGGTTTTGAGAAAAATTTCAAAATATAAGGTGTCTTGCAATTTATGGGCAATTTTATCCATCAAAAAACGAGTCACAAAATGGAACGGAGGAATTTGAAAGATTGTTTTCAGTTTGCGTCTAATCGGGACTCTTTTTTCTCGATGTTTTCGGTATAAAATTAGTGCACCGCATGTAAAATACTGGTGTCTTAATATCCGTGTCAAAACCTTAGACACCTTATATCATGGAATGGAGGGAGTAATATTTTAATCAAAGACTAAAACTTAGACTATCTAGGGCAGAATAGAGCCTCTCCAATGCAGGTTTATTAGCACAATTTCATAGGTATTTTGTTGATGTGACATAATAGTAGAAGAGAGAGATGGAGGTTCTATCTTAGCTAACAAACTGGTCAAAGACGATAGAGAAGTCCACTTAGACGTCCAAGGTGCTGTTCGAGCAAGGTGGGTTTGAACTTTGAACTGATCCGTCCAAGCCGTGGGTCCAGGCCATGAACAATGTGGGTTTGGTTTCACCGTTGGCTCGCGCCATCCTCGACGCTTTGACCAAATCTTGCTTGACAATGGTGCGGCTCCTTCCTGCTCCGCCTAACGGCCGGTGCTCTTCAAAGGCACTATTTCCCTTCCCGGTGCCTCTCTCGCCGCCTCTCTCGTCTAGGATTATGATACGCCGATGAGATGCAAGTTCCACGCTCGGCTGACGCTTAGGGAGAGGTGCTGGTAGGAGGATTGGTTGCAGCGTCATTTTCTGCCGTCCCATGTGGAGAGGTGCCCTCTTTGATCTATTTCTAACGAGTCGCTAGACCATCTGCAACTGTAATGCCCTTTCGCCAGCGCCATTTGGTTTCACCTTCTGCAACATCAGGGATGTCATACTCATGCCTGCATATGTGACAGTGCCCTTACTGCTTGGTGGACCAAGGCCATTAGTGTTTCCCTCGGGCTGTACGTCATGATGTTAACTCCTTCATTCTACTGGTCCTGTGAGCACTTTGGCTGGAGCGAAATGCGCGTGTCTTTGATCGCGCTGTGACGCCTATCCATGTGTTGCTGGAGATGATCGACATTGACTGGATTGGTTGGGCAACCTATAGACGTGGGATCATTAGAGACAACCACTAGTTTCTGTCCTTGTGCCAACCCAAAGCAGTTGATGATGTTTTGTTTCGTTTTTCCTTTTCCCCTTTAAACTTTATTTGCCCCTTTTAAGCTTAAAATAAAGTGTATCTCCTGTGAGTTCTCGAAATTTAACAATGAACTTGTTATATTTTTCGCCCATTACTTTTTATAACTCACGATGTTGTATCTTCTCTTGTGAATGTATTTTGGATCTTCTTCTCGTTAACAATGTGATATATGTATGGTCTGGTTTGATGGCAAACAACAAATTATGCCATCCTACGGGAATAGCCGAGGGTTCTGAATATTGCCTACTCAACTTGGATAACAACCAGAGGATCCAACTGTGCCCTAGTCGGTCTTGATGATTGAGTGGACTAGAGAAATATAGTCGATTTACCAAAGAAATCAACTAGTGAATTTTGAAAATTCAAGTCCGTAAAATTCCAGAGGCCTGGCGGAGGGAGGCGATGACCCGGGGCGGCGTGCAGCGGATGCGGCCGGCGGAGGCAAGCCGGGAGCAAGATCTGGGTGGAGGCGGATCCTCTCCGCCACGCGCCGGAGAAGGACCCCCCGCGTTGTACAGTGGCGGATCCAGGGGGCGAGCGGTGGCCAGCCCCCCCTCCCCCCCAATGCTTCGGCCCCCCTCATAGATATGTAGCAGGGTCCAGTACTGTATATGCTTGTATTAACACTCCGGCAATGATTTGGGGTCAACCTACCGCTCGGGTCGCTCCCTCCCGGGCGACTCTGGCGGCGCCCCTCTCCAAAACCAGCGCGGCCGATCCCATCTTCCGCCGCCTGGCCGCTGCCGCTGCCCTCCCCCGGCGGTGGTAGCGACTCCCTCCGCGTCGACGACGGCGGCTGGGATGGCGAGGTGCGGATGCTGGTGGTCCTTGGGAGTGGGGGAACGCCGGTGGAAGCGCAGGGGCGGCGCGGCTGTTCCGGCCGGGGCCTGAGGCCCTCCGACGGTGCGGCGGGAAGGAGATGGCGGGCGCCCTCATCGCGTCTAGGCGCATGGCGGCGAGCTGAATCGGGCAAGATCTGGGCTAGATCCAATCGGGCCAGAATTCGGCCACGGCCGGGGCGGCGGGTTTGGTGGTTCTTTGGAATACCGGTACTTGCTGCCCTGTGCCTGGACTTCCTTCTTCTCCAGCCAATTCGTCATGGAGGCGACCGGCGGTGTGGGGGCCTGTCGGTCTCGCGAATAATGGCGGTGGTCCTTGATTCTTATTCGCGCCAAGATGAAGATCTGCCGGATGTTGGTCACCATCGAAATTGCTGGACGGTCGTGTTTCGGAAGGCTCCGCCGGCGAACTCCACTGGGCGATTCATGCCTGGAGATTGCTGGATCGGATGGTATTCGATCGTGCGTACCCGTGTTTTTTCTCTGACCGTTTGGTTTTAGAGGGAGCGCTTCGAATCTCTGCTGGCTGTTAATATCATGGAGCACGCTTTCTCGTTCCATGGTGCTGGCGGAGAAGGACATGGAAGGCGAGATCTGAGGACTGGCAATGGTGTTTTGATTCTTTGTGCTGTTGAGGAATTGGCTTGGTGTTTCATGATTTGGAGCAGCGGCATGTAAGTGGGGGCGACAACATACGTGAAGCCCAACGTCCTACCTTTCAGGGTGAAAATCCAAGGTCTGGCCTTAATTGGTTGTGCCTGACAGTGGTTTGTTGAAGACACTGTTCTGAGAGCGAGGACTATCTTCAGGGTGAAAACCCAAGGTCTGACCTTAATTGGTTGTGCCTGGCACTGTTCTTTTTGAAGGCGTTGCTTTTGAATAATTGGACATCAGGTGTTGTTTTGGTGGTGGTTGTGCGGCTGCTGCAAGGACTGTAACTCTTTAGCGGGACTTTTCTTTTTATTTCTTCTTCTTATTGTCTTTTGGCTGTGTGCATCCGTAATGGCTTCGGTTATTGCGTTGTTGCAGAGGCTGGATGCATGTTGTATCGTCTCGATATTAATAAACACTCTTTATCTAAAAAAAACACTCCGGCAATTAGCACAAGATGTAATTTATGCTGCCCAGCCCAGCGACTCGACCAGACAGCTGATTCAAATGGGAAGCCCAATGCAAGTAAAAGGCCTGGCGCAATTAGCCAAGGGCCTGAGGCCACGATGGCATACATACTACTATAGGGCTAGAATCGATGGATTGCATGTGCACGATCGCCTAGCGGCCCTCCTGTATATTGCACGCACGATCCCATCTATACTCGATCTTCTCCGCCATTGTCGCCGCCAAGCCAATTGTGCATCGCCGCCGGCCTGCCGCCAGGAAACGCCACATGGACTCGATCCAGGATGCGACATTCCCGCGCGACGATAGCTACGACCTGCCGCCGTCTCACGAGCCACGCCTCCACGCTCAGTTCCTAGCCTGATCGCGCAAGGTATTGTTGTATACGTGTGTGCAGTTGCTACGTGCTAGCTTGATCGAATCCAATAATTGCTTGATCAATAGACAATCTAGTTTGTTTATTTCTTTATATGCTCTTAACCATTTCATTAGTATTTGTTTTAGTTTCTCTGAATTTATATGCCATGTTAAGCTATAAATTTAAAAGAAAGTCGCGCTTTGATAAACAAAATAAATAAATAAATAAATAAATATGATCTATATGGGTTGTCATCCTTCAAGAATCCAATTCGAATAGTACTCAAGATCCTCTGTTTTCGATTATCGAATAAATCTTTTAATGAAAGTAGATTATTTTCCTATTAAGTTTACAACTTTTATGATCTCTTCCCGAACCAAACATGAATCTTTCGATTCATTTGGCTCTCACGCTCCTTTTTTTCTTTTTTTTGCTTTTGCTATAGCTATTTCCATAGCCTTTTTTGTTAAGTAATGAGCCTATCCTCTATCTTCTCTTTTCTGTTTATATTTCAATATACTGAAACCTATATAAGACTAAAATCTCTTTCATTAAATCTCCACCGTGGGTATATCTTAACTTTACGGTGGTAAATCTGGACCGCTGATTGTTTGTTGTTTTAATATTGCACGCCTTTCATAAAATCTCTTTCATTAAATCTCCACCGTGGGTATATCTTAACTTTACGGTGGTAAATCTGGACCGCTGGGCCACAAATCCTTTTTTTCCCTTTTACAGATTAACAAATCATGAACCAAGGCGTCCTTGATTTGCAGCTAGCCGAAGAACTAGAGAGGAACCAGCGCCGGTGGTCTAGCTCGCCCTGCTCTGTCTTGTAGATGTGCTGCCTTCACCGTCGACCCTGCCGATGCAGGTTTCACCCTCTTTCCTAATAAGCTCCCTCGCCGGCTCTTTTCAGCTATTTCTCTTTCTCCGGTAGTCTTGGAAACGAGTTCTGAACAGAGGACAAAAACTGATAACTGTTACCTTACCTGAAGATCATCTTTTAGCTGTTGGGCACTTGGACAATGGCGTCGCTGCTCGGGGACGGCTGCCGTGACTCAAGGGGAGTGAGCTCCGAGTCGCGCCAGCAAGGGACCACTGGAAGGGGGCAGGCGCCGGATGCCGCCGCGTGCCATGCCGCCATGGTCGGCTGCTGCGGAACGCCGGCCTTTGGCAGCCGCTGTAACCCAAGCTTCTTATATACTTACGTTTCAACGAGGAGCCGAACTGTCGCCACCTCGCCGGAACGGAACGGCTTCCATGGATGCACGCCACCGAGGCGCCATACCTCCAAGCGCAGCTGGCCGCGGCGGTGCACGCGCTCAACCACGGCGCGCATTCCTCCGCGTGCCTTGCCGCCAACCACTGGCCCCTCGGCCACCAGCGCTCGCTGCAGAATCGTAGCACCAACGAACGGCCACCCTACTATACTCGGTTCGAACTCGCGAAATCTTCCACAACATGGCAGCAGCCGGCGGCAGCACACAATGTAATGTTCATCAGAAGCTTCATCGACTTCTTTTGTTTTCTTAATTCTATGCTTGAGTCCTATTTTTCCTGAAATTTTTCATGTTCCGTTTCAAAAAAAAAATCATGTTCTGATGGCATGTTCTGTGCAAGCACGAAAGACATGTATATATGGATTATAGTGACCACCATGCACTTCATACGAGCATCGATGTCGACAACAATTTCGTGCTTCACTTCTCAAGCTAACTCCTGTTTGTACTCTGAGGAGAGTTTTTTCCGTCAAAAAAAACTGAGGAGAGTTTTCCTTTTAGAGGAGTGAAGATAGAGACAAAGACACTAAGGCAGGGAGTAGTTAGCAAGCTAAACCTTTCATGTGGTACTCATGGTTTTTTAACACGATAAACGAGATTGGAAACTTCAACTATAAGCTGCTTGAGAACACTTTGACCTTATTACTGAGGTACTGAATCGATATTCCATGAATCACCATTTTCCTCGTACTCATGTGTGAATTATTCATAGGTTTCGAAGATAAACATGGGCAACATGGTTCATTCACATAAGCGCTTCTCGTCCCTTCCACCTCTGCTACAGTCGAGAGAGGCGAAAAGGGAGGCGACTCACTTTCCCCTTCCCCTCGCCGGAGCGGGGCCGGATCTCGGCCTCCTTCCGTCGCTCCGGCGGCGGGAGGAGGTGGGGATCTCGTTCCTCGTCTCCTGGCGTGTAGATAGGGTAGGTTTAGTCCCCGGCAGCGGCGAGTGGAAGGCTCGGTCGCCGTTTAGGGTTAATAAGGCACGGCTCTCTCCTTCTCTTGGTGAAGCTTCCGGCGGCGTTGAGGTGGGAGCGACGGAGATCTGCCTCTGCGCTTCGGCGAGAGGCCTTCTATCCCGCCGATCTGTTGGATCGTGCGGTTTCCTGTCCCTACGCTCTGCTGGCGTAGGTGTGTGTGTCCGGGTCCTCTTCTTCATCCTTCCTCCGGCCGGCCGTGGTGGCGAGGGGAGGAGGTGGTGCTGGAGGGCGAGTCCGTTTTGCTGCTGGTGGATCTAGTGGTCCTCTCCTTTGATGGTTCTCTGGCCGGCCATGGCGGCGTGGGGAGTGCTGTCTGGAGAGGCCTCTGGGTTGCGTGGTTTTGCAGGTCCACGATCTCTTGATCTGTGGAGTTTTTCCCCGGGTGGACGGCGGATCGGCGCTGCTGTCTTCCCCCTGTGGGGTGTTCTGCCCTCCGGCTCGTCGGCGTGCTGTTGCTTCCTCCGACGGAGGCATGAGGTACGTGAGGTGTGGTGCCTGGAGGAGCTCCAGTTCTTCCTCCCTTCCCGTTGAGGGAGACGTCTTCGACTCAGCAGCGCTCTGCTCTTCTTCCCCGTCGGCGTGCAGGCATGGTGACTTCTCGTCCGTGTTGAAGCTTCCTCAAGATTCAAGGTCATCGCTGGCTCCAGGTGGGTGCGGCGGAGGAGCTGCGGCGGCGCGTCCCCGGTCTGCGTCGGTGGTGGCAGAGGAGTGGGTACCCAGGGACTTGGTTGTAATTTTCTACTTTGTTGGGTGCGTTTTTGCTGAGTTGGGTTAATGTAACTGGAGTTTTCGCAAAAAAAAAACATGGTTCATTCACTATTTATCATTTTATTTATATGAATTATTCGGTTATATAGAGAGTATGATGTGTCAGATGTCTTCTTGTTTTAGTTGGTACGTGCTAGCTTGATCGAATCCAATAATTGCTTGATCAATAGACAATCTAGTTTGTTTATTTCTTTATATGCTCTTAACCATTTCATTAGTATTTGTTTTAGTTTCTCTGAATTTATATGCCATGTTAAGCTATAAATTAAAAAGAAAGTCGCGCGTTGATAAACAAAATAAATAAATATGATCTATATGGTTTGGTGTGTCATTGGATTGGATTTGTCCATAAAATTATGCATAATTACCCACCTATGCCACCCATAAGTTAGAAAAATGTTTTGACTACCTTTTTAACCGTTTTGCCCTCCCACCAAACCACGTATTACAGCCATTGCCATCGCGTTACTTAAAATAACCGTTCGTCGCCTTTGCTTTACCGTCCGTGTCAGCAGCAGGCCAGCAGCCCATCGCATCGCATCTCTCCTCGCGCGTGTCGGCCTCATCACCTCACGCCACCACCTCGCCTTGGGCCAAGGCCACGCGCGGGGCAGCCGCTTGCCTCTCCTCGCCGTCGCCCCCCCATCTCTCCTCCTCGTTTTCCGTGTTGGTTGTCTCACCGCGGATGCGCGCCTAGGCACCGCGGAGCCAGCATCCAATTGGGCCGGCGCACCGCACGATAGCACCAGCTTCCGCGGCCTCACCTGGCAAACAGGGGAAATATGGATAGAGACGGTGAGCTCGTTCATTGTGGATGGGACAGTAGCAGTCGGCGCACAGGATGGCCCTGTCCTCCACGCAGAACACATCCCAACCCGCTCCTGCAATCCAACGATCAGATACCAGAATGAACAGTCGGCTCAGCTCGCGGGAAGGAGCAGGGGCGTGGACCGTGGAGGTCGGGGCTGCGCCGGAGGTCGAGCTGTGAAGCGCCGTGGATGCGGCCGAGCACCGCCGTGGTCGAGCGCATCGGCATTATGGTCGACTGATCTGGCGACTAGCGCAGCTCTACTTCGTCCGCGTTGAGAATTAATTTGGGGAATTTGACCGGTCAGACCCGTGTTGCTACATCCTACCGTAGCAGCCAGGTGACAGATAGTAGAAAGGTGATCTGGAAAACGGCAACTAGATCAACGAGCTTAGCTTCATCCAATTTTGATATGTTTTGGCCGAGGCAACCCAAGAATCCAAGATGGTACATCCAATCCTAAAATAGTCTGATTATCTACGTGCACCCCGTCAACAGCCACAAAGTACATTTGTTACTATGTGTTATTTGCCTTATTTTCCTTTTAACATGATGATGTGATAGAAGAAGTGTTTTGGAGAACCTTTCTTTTCAAATCGTGTGATTCTCTACTTTGAATCTGAGGTACGGATGAGCTAATTTGTTTCTGTGTGTGCCTACAAAATAGTTAAAACGAAGAGGCATTCAGTATCTTTCTCTTTCCAAAGCATGACAAGGAAATGTCTTTAATGGCCACTATATTTAAAGTTGGATCCACAAATGTTTTGAATATTTGTTGTGCCCGCCTATTAGATGAATACTAGTTGAATTTAGGCGCGCCGCCACGTCGCGCCCTGAGTGGATATTTCTGTAAATATATATATTTTTTGGTTATGTAATATATTTTGTGAATATAAATGGTGAAGTTGTTTGTTTAATGCATTTATCTTTGCATAAATGTTAGAACTTATTGAGTTATTGTGAAAACGAAACAATAGTTTTATTGTTTTAACATAGATAAATTTATATGTTTTTTGCAAATATATTAAAGCAAATTGAAATTGGAAAAGGGAATTTATAATTGTTTTGCAAACTTAAATGTGTTTTTTATCATTATTGCAATGTTATTGTAATGCGAAGCAAAAGAAAAGCAAGAAAAAAAACAAATAGAAAGATTTAATTTCATTTTTTTACAGCTTTATTACAACAAACTGGAAATTACAGTTGTTTTGTAAGCTAAAATGTGTTGAAATTATTTGGCTTCATGGTGATTATTATTATGATGTTGTTTTGTTGTAAACCAAAAGAAAAAAAAGAAAAAATATATTGTATTAATGTTTATTAAATTCAATCCATCTGTAGAGGAGCTGAATATGTGGTTTCTTTAAGAATGCATGTAGTCAAGCATTATTTATGTTGTTTTGTTGTAAACCAAAAGAAAAAAAGAAAAAAATATATTGTATTAATGTTTATTAAATTCAATCCATCTGTAGAGGAGCTGAATATGTGGTTTCTTTAAGAATGCATGTAGTCAAGCATTATTTAAGTTGTTTTGATATTTGTTCTGTTGTGATTTGTAAAATTAAGTTTACACTTATAAGTTATTCGAATTTTTAAAAAAATTAAAATTGAAAAGGTATTCATGTTTGCATTTTTTTAACTGATACGGATTGTTTGTCCGATCTTTCACCGCAAGAACCACCGAGATAACTATTCTTCCAATCACGTGAGAGATACACGTAACCTGAAGAACTTGATAGTAGGCGAGCAACATGAAAGATAAACAACACGCCTCACGCCAAGCTCGACAACCCTTGACAGATTCAAGGACATTCTTGCCACGCACGATAACTCTTGACAGATTCAAGAACACTCATGCCTCAATTTATTGGATAACTAACGAACGTCCGAGACGCCGTCACGCCGGTCCCTTGGGACGGAGGCAACCTTGAACTTTTAGTTCTACATAATTTTTAACTCCCTAAAACCCTAGCCGCTGGCTCTTTTATATAGGAGGCCAACACCTAGTCGGTTGGACAGGCCCAAACCGAAACCTATTGGACTCCTAAACCTAGTTGGACTCGAACCGGATACAAACTGACCCGTGGCGGGTTCGGCCTAACATGGCACGCAGGTCTAGTTAACACTACCTTAGACTTTTACATATCATTTAAATATGTCCTAGCGTGTCAACCAACCAACACGATGCCAACGATACCCTCATCATCCTCCCCTTCTTAGAGAGGCGTTGTCCTCAACGCCGAAATGTCTTCTCCAGCGCTTGTGGCGTTACATATGCAAATTCGCCACGCTTCTTCTCCATCCTTAGTCTTCGCCGGCCTGTCACACCACATCCTCCCTCTCGGCTAGCTAGACTTGCTCTTGGTGAGACACAAAAACTTTCGGACTGCAGCATGTAAACGCACCATGCGAATCACCCAAAACGCAGCAGAACAACTCCTGTACGCCAATGATCCAAATAAGCTGAATACGTCGTGCATGCAATCTGAAATTGTAGAGGTATCGACCGAGTGCATCATCCAAGACAAACAACACAAATTGCTGCATGCCAAGGATCCAAATGAGTCGAGTTCACCACCTCCTGAAATTAAACCAGCGTGTCTTCCTTTTTTTTTTCCTCTCGTCATGCCAATCGTTGACTGAACTGAGTTCACGTATAGAAATGTAAGCCCAATCCTGGTCCACGATTGCAACCTTTTTTTTTACTCCAATGGAAAACCAACCAAATCTGGAAAGTCTAGTCACATACGAAAAAAAATTGCACCAGAATTCTAGCAATCCGATCTGCACCTTCCTTATTCGATGCAAACTTTGCCCTTTTTTTTTAAATTCCGTTGCAAACCCGGAAAACGATCTCTGATCCGAAATAATAGGACTTCAATTTCCTTTTCTACATCAATCAACCCGATCCGAAATAAATGAAACCTGCCTTTTATTTTTCTTGGTACGCACACAAGCTGAACCAAATCCGGATCAATCTGCTCCTTGGATACGAAACGGAAAAACTCCCAGAAAAATCGGAACTGATTCTTTCCTTTGCTGGACCGTATTAACTCCAGCCCAATAAAATCCGATCTGATTATTATTTTTTTCTCTCGCAAGAATTCCAAGCCGTGGACGGAACAATCCAAACCGATACTTCCCATCGGTCACCGATACCAACTCGTCGCCTTTGAAGAAACACGCCGAGATCGGAAACTGAAACGCGGCCTTGTTCTTCCTCGCCAACTCCACCTCGCCGAGCTGCTGCAACGCTGCCAACTCGCCGTCTTGCTTCCTCTGCGCGAAGATGCAAATCCTTGCCAACTCGTCGCCTTCCACCAACAACTCCAGCAAAAACAAATCTGACAATCTATTACAAACCTGCAGATCGATCTTGAACTGGACGAACTCCCTCGCGGTGATCAACCTGGCGCTCTGATACCAGATGATGTGGATTGTTTGCCCGATCTTTCACCGCAAGAATCACCGAGATAACTATTCTCCCAATCAGGTGAGAGATACACGTAACCTGAAGAACTTGATAGATGTAGGCGAGCAACATGAAGATAAACAACACGCCTCACGCCAAGCTGGACAACCCTTGACAGATTCAAGGACCTTCTCGCCACGCACGATAACTCTTGACAGATTCAAGAACACTCATGCCTCAATTTATTGGATAACTAACGAACGTCCGAGACGCCGTCACGCCGGTCCCTTGGGACGGAGGCAACCTTGAACTTTTAGTTCTACATAATTTTCAACTCCCTAAAACCCTAGCCGCTGGCTCTTTTATATAGGAGGCCAACACCTAGTCGGTTAGACAGGCCCAAACCGAAACCTATTGGACTCCTAAACCTAGTTGGACTCGAACCGGATACAAACCGACCCGTGGCGGGTTCGGCCTAACATGGCACGCAGGCCTAGTTAACACTACCTTAGACTTTTACATATCATTTAAATATGTCCTAGCGTGTCAACCAACCAACACGATGCCGACGATGCCCTCATCATTAACGTTTGTTAAATACTCAGATTTGAAAGTCATTTTAGTTTGAAATAATCAAATTTGGAGTTTGATCATATGCCACAAATAGGCAACATTTATTTTTTCGTGTTCATGTTGATATGTTAAGGGGAAGTTATTCAAATTTAAATTGTTTTAGTGTTTACAAAATGATCGTGTTTGAAAGAATCAAATTGGAAAGTTGCTAAGGTTTGATTCAAATTGTGGTGCGGCATCACGCCGCACTCGTGGCGATCAGAAGTTTTTTTTTATGTTTGTAAAATAGGTAGTTTCGGAAAGTATTTAATTATTTGAAATATTTAAATGTGTTTGACATGTATGTGTGGTAAAATTTGTATTTGGAAATGTTTACATTTGGTGATTGTGCAGGATTAAAAATTATTGGAATGGAAATAAAGTTTAATGATAAAAAATGTTTGTATTTTGAAATTTGTATTTTGTGTGTTAGTTATGATATTATTTTTTTCCCCGAAGCATACGCTGTGTTCTTGTGGTAAAATTTATTTTTGGGAATGTATGTATTCAAAAATGGCTTGAAGTTTTAAATTATGCATACTTGAATTTTGATTGTATGTTATAGTTAGTTACCATTTCTTTTTTTAATTTGTTTAAGTTTTATTGTAAATATTTGATTTGAGTTAACAATGGGGGTACTACATTTTGTTAGCGTTTGATAAGTTCAATTAAAATTCAATCTATGTTTAGAGGAAATGAATTTATAATTTTTTTCGAACATTTATTTGTCCACGTACCTTTAAAAAATTTAAGTTTATACTTGGAGAGGTTTAAGTTATGTGAACATTAAATATGTTAGCTTAATTGGAATGATTAGGTTTTATTTTACTACAATTTTCTTATGTAGTACCATAATTAGAGGAACTATATTATGGTTATGAACAAATTTTTTTGTTGTACATTTGTAATTGAATTTCGTAGTTTGAGGAAATATTTTGTATTGTCTTTTGTTGAATTAAGTTCGTAATTAGAGGGAGTGAATTTGCATTTACTTTAAATATCATTTATTCAAACATTTTTAAATTTAAGTACACAATTAGGAAGAGTTTATTAATATTACATCTAACTAGCAAAGTGCCCGTGCGTTGCTACAGGCTCTCAAATAAATAATCGTTGTGCATGTCGCATGTGTAAACATAAAATGCACACAAATATTAAATCAGCCTCCCTATCAGACACGGATACATGTCGTACGTCCTGGAAAGAAAACAACACGCGACAAAAAAAAAGACCAGAAAATGATGTAGTGCGACAATTTAAACTTCATCCAGTTAATTTTTTCTTCTTCGTCGGTCACATCCATTGTTCTATAATGTTTTTACTTTCTTTCCGTGATGGAAGTGATCGTTTTAGATTTTTCCTTTAACCGTGCAGTCCAACAATGTTTGTGTCGTCCATGTTTCGAGGCAGTTGTTTTGGACCTTTTAACTGCGCCTGTCTAATCGTGGATGGGAAACAAGACAAGATAGTTAGCATCTCGTACACCCTGAAAACGATTGGATGCGGTGCTGATTACGATTTGGATTTGGCGATGGAGAACAGATTGGTGTTTTTTTTATTTGCATGAGACCAATCGCTCGTTGCGATTCTGATGACAATATGGACGGTACGTGATGGAGTTGGATTGTTTTTCTTTTTCGGTTTAGGTGAGACCAATCGCTTGAAAAGGACCGAGGCCCAATGGTGGTTGTATTTTTGATCGTTTGGGTATTTTTTGACTGGGCCTTGCGTGCAACTTGACTGGGCCGTGCGTGCGACCGTTGGAAGCAAGGCTTACGACCGGCACACGCGACGTAAGACTTACAACCGGCACCCTTACTCGTGGACGATGTACCAAACCAACGTACGAAAAAACGAGAGGAAGAAACATTAAAATAGTGAAATATGTTTTTCAATTTGTTATAAATATTTTATGTAAATTCATAATCAAATGAAATACATTATGATTGTATCAAGAATATTCGCCAATTTGATCATTTATTAAATTATATTGTTTTTTTAGAGAGATTTTAGTTATAATTATCTGTAAACATGACCCATTTTTATATAGTATAATATTTTGTAATTTGTCTTAAATAGTGAATGAAGGTACGCAATCAAAGGAAATACAGTGCGTACGTATTTTTTCTTTTAAATTCAAATCCATTTAGTCAGAGGGAATGCATTTGGGTTTTATTTAAATTTTTGTTAAATTTAAATTTTCAAACAATGTTTGTAATTTGTTGTAAGTAGTTAGTAATTTTTTTTTATCGTTTCGAATTTTTTCCCCATTTTTTTGTTGTTGAATAGGTTGTAAACTATTGATGTTGCATTTTTGTTTCACATATTACTATATTTGGGAAATTAGGTTTGAAATAATTTGGAGAAAGTCCAAAAGCATTTGAAATGACTATTTTGTTGTGTACATTTCTTAAAAAATTGGTTTGAACTGTTTTGGAGTTGTGTTTGGAAAACTGCGAGGATCATTTGAAGTAAATTTTTATTTTTTTTATAAATTTTTATTTTTTTTGGTTGAAATATATTTTTCTGGGGAATTTTTTTTGGAATATTTTAGTGAAGGTCTCGAAGCATTTGGAATGTTTTGTTTGTTTTTGTACCTTTTTCTAGAATTTGGGTTGGTTTAATTTAGAGTTGTATTTTAAATTGTTTTTAAATTTTGAAGAGTTGGAAAAAAGAACTAAAGGAGGAAAAAAACTGGGCTGTGGCCCAGCCCAGGCCTGTTGTGACGTCACCGGACGGTGGAGCTACCGCGGCGGCGATGCGGATGCCGGCGTCGAACGCCGGCGAGATAGGACGCGCGACTGGGCGCAGCTGACGCGCCTCGACGCGGGCAACCCGTGGGTGGTGGCGTCGCCCCCTGTAGGTCGCCGGAGCGGCGGCTGTGGCGTGTGGACGCGGCGGTGGACCTCGAGCGCGTCGGCGTCGATTCCGGCGAGGCGGCGGCGTTTCGGGACGTGGCGCTCGGCGAGGAGGGAGCGAATGCGGCGGCAGAGCTTGTCATGTCGCCCGATTTGTACATGGAGGAGCACAGCGACGGCGGCAAGCGTCGGTGGCGGCGGCGGCGACCGGCCCGCGCGTGAGAAGGAAGAGACGGGGGGATTCTGTGGCATTTTTACGAAAAAGATCCTGCCGTCTCATGTAATTACAAAGAGGTCCTTCGCCCCGAGGAGCTGTGTGCTGCGAGGGTCGAATGGTGATTCTGCGGAAATCCGAGAACTTTTTTGCAAAAAAAACCTCCGGGCACTGTTCAACACTGTTCATCTACAGTGCTTATTGTTGCTAAGCACAGTAGCTCGGTCGCTGCGGTGCCGAGAAATCGGCCAGCTTTCATATAGTTAGAGATGATAGCATCTCCACCTGTGTTCCCAATAGAGCGTCTGACTATAATATTGTCGACAAATGCCATTGGCAGCCGGCACATGTTTTTTTAGGCTGGCACATGTTGCTGGCCTTGGGGTCGCCTCCCCCCACCGGCTGCTCGCAATAGAGTATAGCAGAATGTGGTGGAGAAGGACAGTGCCTCTCGGTTTTTTAGGAAAGACTGCCTAAATATTATTTTGCTATGCAACCGAGGAACTCAACTATTGCACGTCCAAACTCAAGGAGAACAATCAAGGTTAGCTTTTATAAAACATTAATTGTTCAATATTTAAGAAATGGTGTAGCACTTCATCGGACACATGTTCACACTTTAAATTTATGAGTGAGCATTGATCTCCCTTCTCTCATCTATCATCCTATTTTTTTAGTTCTTTTTTAGTTTGTAATTTGTATTTTCTCAACTTATGCATTATATGAATATTTATTATGCCGTTGCAACGCACGGACATGTTTCCTAGTGCAAGTAAAAGGACTGGCGCAATTAGCCAAGGGCCTGAGGCCACGATGGCATACATACTAGTATAGGGCTAGAATCGATGGATTGCATGTGCACGATCGCCTAGCGGCCCTCCTGTATATTGCACGCACGATCCCATCTATACTTGATCTTCTCCGCCATTGCCGCCGCCAAGCCAATTGTGCATCGCCGCTGGCCTGCCGCCAGGAAACGCCACATGGACTCGATCCAAGATGCGACATTCCCGCGCGACGATAGCTACGACCTGCCGCCGTCTCATGCGCCACGCCTCCACGCTCAGTTCCTAGTCTGATCGCGCAAGGTATTGTTGTATACGTGTGTGCAGTTGCTACGTGCTAGCTTGATCGAATCCAATAATTGATTGATCAATAGACAATCTAGTTTGTTTATTTCTTTATATGATCTTAACCATTTCATTAGTATTTGTTTTAGTTTCTCTGAATTTATATGCCATGTTAAGCTATAAATTAAAAAGAAAGTCGTGCTTTGATAAACAAAATAAATAAATATGATCTATATGGTTTGTCATCCTTCAAGAATGAAGAAAAGACATCAATGATACATAACCAATTTGTTCATGAGTTTGATACTTGTAGATCTACTATTTAGTAATAAGATGTCCATTTTAGTATTTATATATGCAATGTGTCCAGCAAAAAAAAACATGATATTCATTATCTTGAGTTTCTATTGTCTTCTTCGCCCCCCTATGGTCGAATCCTGGATCCGCCCCTGGCGTTGTAGCCGCCCGGCTTCCCCGTCGGGCTCCTCCCTGCACTCCGTTGCCGAGCAGGATCCGTCTCCGCCTCCGGTCGCCACGCGTGGACGCCAGTCCTCATTCCCTCAGGTAGGTCAGTGCCCGCGTTTCGTGTCGCCGGTGGAAGGATCCCGTCCCGCAAGTGCGCTTCGTCCCGACTAGGCTGCTTGTGGCCTGGTCGCCTTGACTACCGTGTACTTCCTGCGCGAGGAGCAGTTATACTGGTGGCTGGTGGGGTGCAAGGATGGGGATCCTGGGAGGGGATACCAGCGGTTGGCTTGGGATAGAGAAGGGAGGAGAAACGGCGGCGTGCAGGAAGGTTGGCGTCTGCTTTACTGCTGCCCCCGAGCAACCCAAGATCTTGCCATGGCCGATCTTTCACTTACAGTAAACTCTACATTTCTTTCAAAAAATGGAACCCCAATTATCTCCCGATCATGCCCATACCACCGGTCGCCATTCGCGAACCCTGAGGACGAAGCAAATCTCGAATTCCTAGCAGGCAAAGTTCTGAACCTGAACTGATTTTCTATGTTCATTCTGAACCTGAACACTGAACATGTTGTTCTGTTCAGTGTTAATTCTACTTCAATCAGATCCGTAGATGACATGTGCTCATCAGGGAACAACGGTGGTGGATGACCTGTTGAATAGTGAGTATGTCCACTACATGCTCGAGGCCCTGGACACTCTTGGGTTCTCCGTGGAAGCAGATAAAATTGCAAAAAAAAGTCAAATATATGTGCTAGAGGTGTTGCACCACGGGCTTTTTTCGGTTCGTACATTAAAAAACACTTTTCTATCTTATAATTATGCATCTAAATTTATACTGTTCATCAACGAGTTGATTTCTGAATGTAGCTGCGTTTTTCATGAAAATGTGTAAGCTGTCATGGTGGTCGCAACTCGCAACTTGATTTGATGGGAGTTTGCTTTACACAGATATTTTGTAAGATATTGCTCCACCTGCCGAGCAAAGGGCATATGGTATTTGTGGTCTAGATAGGTTAGGGTCCCTGATTCAAACAAACATTTGTCGAAAACCAAAACTGTTCACATGCCAAATGAAGAGATTGGAAAACTTCAAGTATAATCTTCTTGAGCACACTTTGACATCAGGTACTGAATCGATATTCCATGAATCACCATTTCCTTGGTTCTCGTGTGTGATACTATTCCTAACCTTTCAAGGTAAACAAGGCCAACAGAAGCAATATGGTGTATTGACTATCTACCATTTTATTTATATGAATTATTCTGTTGTATAGAGATTATGTTGTATCAAATGTGTGTGTGCTTTCTCTAGGCCACCTTTTTAATTGAAAATCATACCGTAGGGGCTTCCACAACAGTTTTACGGTAAAAAAAAATGTTTGTGTGTTTCAGATAAATTAAATGTCACACCTAATTTTAACATTTGGACCCGTTGCAACGCACGGGCAATTTGCTAGTCATGACAAAGATCGATGAGCTCATCGTATTCAATCAGTATACGTATGTTATCTGTAATGGGGGGCAATGGGGCTAAGACTCGCTTCTGGGAAGACACCTGGTTTGGTTCTTCCCCCTTAGCAGTGCAATTCTTCCCCATCTATGTTATCTGTAACGAACAGGGGGTTATGGTTGACAAAATCTGGGATGGAGTCGACCTCAAGTTAACTTTCAGGAGGAACTTCTCAGGGGAGCTTATGCAGCTCTGGCATGAGCTGAGAGAGATTGCCTCTAGTATCTCATTCTCTTCGAATGAAGATGCTATGCTCTGGCAGTATGAAAATAAAGGAGTTTACTCCTGCTCCTCTCATTATGCAGTAGTGAATTTTGGAGGTATTCAACTGGAATACATCCCTTCGGTATGGAAGCTTAACATACCACCTAGAGTCCACATCTTCCTTTGGCTTTTAGCACACAACAAGCTAATGAAACGAGACAATTTGAAGAAAAGGAAAATGAACAAACAAGAGGATTGTGTTTTCTGCTCTGAAAATGAATCCATTCAACACCTTTTCTTTGACTGCATCGTTGCTAAACTAATCTGGCAGGAGGTCTCTCATTTTTTCGGTGAAAATTTGGGGCATGGTTATATCTCTGTTGCTAGATTCTGGGTAGCAAATAAAAAGCATGTTGTCCTTAATGCTGTTAGTGCTTGTGTTTTGTGGAGTATCTGGAAGACTAGAAATGGACTAATCTTTGATGGGCAAACTTGGCTTGGTCTCTCTTAGGTTTGGAGACTAATCCTGAGCTCACTGAAGAACTGGGACCTTCTTTTCAAGGATCCCATGAAGGAGATGGTTGGTTCGTTCTGCCAGATGGTGCGGAACACTTTGAGGACATGGCCGATTTTCGAAGGTGGCTAAGCAAGACAGACCTGACGCCCTCGCTGGGCAGGGAAGATGAACCTCGATCTCCTGACTCGAAGAAGCTCGCTGGAGCAGGAACGTGGAGTACTACTTCGACTCTGGGATCTGCTCTCGACTCCCCAAAGGTCGCCTGTTTGGTGCTGTCGGGACCGGTTGCTCGCCAAGAGTAGTTATCAGGCCTTTCCCTTTTGTTTTTAGTTTTGGTGCTCGATCGGTATGTGTTTGCAGAGTTCTGCTTGGAGAATCATTTAAGACTCCTAGTTTTTTGCCGCTTTACCTTTCGGTATCTAGTCTGTGTTCGTGATGTCTGTAACCAGCCTGAACCTGATGGTTTCATTAATAAAATGGAACCGGGGTCCCCTGTTTGTCTAAAAAAACGTATGTTGACCTGTTGAAGGAGATCACCGACACAATGTCAGGAGCTCGCTGCTGTGGCCGCACCGGACTCCGCCTCCGGCCACCGAGACGGTCAAGTCAACATGTTGGAATTGGACAGGGTGGCGCCGGCAACATGTTGGAATTGCTGAGGCTCATACCCGAGCTCGTGCAGTAACGTCCTCAATCACAAGTCATTCTCGAAGCATAGAAATGGGTAGGCGACAAAATCATATGTATGTGCACTGAACCTGGACAAATTGGCGCTCGTGTGTCCAAGTTTAGTCCTCGTGACACACGTGGAGCTTTTCATACTCAATCAGTATACGTATGTTAACGTTGGCAGTTACCAGTCATATATGAGCAGGATAGTGTTTCCTGGGCTCTAAAGCCTTGGGGTAGTATATCGCAAAATCTTATTACAGACTGAACAGACATCTATCCTACCTTCTTTTGGTCAGCTAAGATGCCGTTTAATTAAGATAAAGATTTTCTTTTGACAGTTGGCCAGGAATCGTCTTCCTTTTAGAGAGCAGATTCTCATAAGACACGGCCCCTCGGATGGCAAGTGTGCACTATGTGTTCGAAACCTAAAGTTAATTCTGTCGGCGTTCAATCAACTATCAGGTCTAAAGATAAAGTTTCATAAAAGTGAATTGTTTTGCTTTGACACTAGTACCGAACGACACATTGGAAACGGACCAAAAACCTCATCGAAAACGAAGAAACGGTCCGTGTCCCCGCCGAGTCACTGATGTGAAGAACCTTATCGGCAACGGAGAAAATAGCCGTCACCGATGAAGCCGTTTTTTGGCAACGGTTGTGCACGTACCTCCGTTATCTCAATGTCGAGCTCATCAGTAACGCAGTTTTGAATTTACCCATTTGCATTGAGGTTTGTTCACAAGCCTACAATACGTATTTAGATGCAACTGGACATTTAAAATCTCACAACACAAGCGCAAAAATAACATCAAATTCATTCATAACGTGTACCGAATGTCACCATTACATTGCTGTTACACTTGCGTCACTAAACCTATCATTGTCATGCCTTCCAATCTATTCCACTCTTCTCAAGCTCCACCGAGGTTCCTCCTCAGTTCGCTCATCCTAACTAAATTAAACTTATCCTTGTCATTTATAACTAAACTTATCTTCATGACTTGATGTTACATTTGTCTCACAACTTTGGCAAGTTCATGAATTCAATCTTCTTCTTGGACGGTGCCGCCGAAATATAATAACGTCACCGCTGTGATATTTTGGCCACATTATCCAAGACACTCTTAATTAAAAAAATGTTTTGTACAGTGCAGCGAAACGTCACAACAGCGACAGTTCACGGATATGATCCCACTTTTTATTTAGCTCATTTAAACCTTGTTTGGATCTGCATGACGTTTCTGCATAAAAATACATGGATGGATAGTTAGAAAAGAGCCAAATCTAATGCTACATGACATAACCACATGGTTAAGATGAAAACAATTTACGGCTCAAGCGCCAATATCCGCGTGCTTGCAGTCTGATCTAAACGATTTGGAGGCAAAACTTTAAGGCCATGATTTCTTCAACAGCCTCATCATTTTTATGCATTGTCACCGAAATATACATTACTTCATACACTTGCAAGTTAGCTACACAAAACCATAAAGAGGATAAGCACATTGACAAAAAGTTCTCAAACAAAATAGAAATAAAATAGAGTATAAGATCTAGTAGTACTACAAAGAGTTAAAATTAAATATGCTAAAACAGTATACGTATGTCAACGTTGAGCTTTTCGTACTCAATCAGTATACATATGTTAACGTTGACAGTCAGGAGTCATATATGAGCAGGATAATGTTTCCTGGGCTCTAGAAGCCTTGAGGCAGTTTTCGGATTCTTTGCTATATCGCAAAATCTTACAGACTGAACAGACATCTATCCTACCTTCTTTTGGTCAGCTAAGATGCCGTTTAAGATAAAGATTTACCTTTGAATTGTCTTCCTTTTGGAGAGCAGATTCTCATAAGACACGGCCCCTCGGACGACAAGTGTGCACTACGTGGAAAGTGGAAATTTTTAACCATATCTTTTTCAAACGTGTCTTGGAAATATTTATGCGGAGCGGCCGGGATATACACCATGTTGTGTGTTCGGTGGAAACCAAACTCTTTCGCTCATTATTGGACCATTTACTTCAGTTGCCTCTTAAGAAACACAAGTTTATTTGGCTCTTATTTGCGTCTTAAAACTGGGCGATTTGAAACATCTGAAATAAATTTTTCACTGAAGGCGTTTCCTCCCACCAACCTGCCGACTGTATTATCAAAATTGGCCTTTTACTGTATCATTGGCGTCTTCTATCAAGCTCTAAGGTCCAAATGATCATTGATAATCTTCTGGTGGTTTTGCAGCAACTCTTCAGAGACTCCGACATGCCGTCACCTGCGCGGGTTTAGTTTCTTTGTCTTATGTCGTTATGTGTCCCTATCAGCCAGCTGAAGTGTTTAGCTGTTTATCACTGGGACAGAGGCCGTTATGTAAGCTTAACTTAAGTTTGATGTGCTGTTGTGAACCTTTTTAGGGCTTGATTAATTTAAAGTCGGACATGTGATATGCTTTTTATCTAAAAAGTCATTTAAATCCATAGACGAGTGAAGTGGCTTGCGCTGGGTAGAGTTCTCACGAGGAAATCTTTCAGCGCTAACTCGCTCGTTGAGACCATGAATATTGCATGGTACCCGGCGCACGAGGTGAGCCAAGTATCGTGGAGAGTAATTTGTTCTTGTTCCAAGCTACATGTCTGGGTGATTGGTGTGAAGCCATCGTATTCTGCTAAAATCAAGCCGTATTCTCTGAGAATCCAGGGGCCCCTCCTCCAAAGGATACCATCTCTTTTCCGCAAGGCGGATGCGGTGGCTGATCTATCAAAGAGGATCCACAAGGTTCTTCGTGTGGAGATGAGGGCTGCGGAACCACAAGATTACGTGCGGGTCAGGGTTCTGTTAAACGTCAACCAAGCTGCTGATCCGCTTTGTCCAACTGGAGAATGAACGAAAACGAGCCCTAGGTTCAAAGTGTTGTATGAGAATATGCGGAGTTCTATGAACTTTGCGACCTAGCAAGGTGATACGCTCCTCCGGTGCTTTGTGTAGTTGATACACAGCTCCAAGACCTATGTGGAAGTCTATCAAGTTCTTTAGGTTTTGATAAAAGCTTTGCGAGAACTTATCGGCTCCAAGACCTATATGTGGAAGTCTATCAAGTTCTTTAGGTTTTCATACACATCTCCAAGACCTATGTGGAAGTCTATCAAGTTCTCGCCGCATATTTGTTAGCTAAATGCCCGTGCGTTGCTACGGAATAAGAAAATAAAAACATAGGATATAATATTATGAATGTATATATCGACAGAAATGTAAATGGCATATACCACATCACAACAAAACATCATTTTTCTGTCTCTATTTGTTGCTATCTTTCGCCAACTATCAACTCTTAATGTTTATTTGTCTCCCCTTAGCTCGGTTCGTTGTTCTTCGGTCACTGCATCGCCTAGCCTTGTGTTGCTACTCTGTCTCAGCTCCAAGGTATGACAAACGTGTGTACTCAAATTCCAAAGAAAAAGCCCGTTTAATACATGTAGTTCCTCATGAAAACCTTGATCGGCTCCGACCCGCCTACAATATTTATGTCGTTTAGCTATCAATCATGGAACACCAGAAAAAACAGGGACACATATGATACTACCATTTTAACAAATTTTACGGACGCATTGCACAAAATTCATATACAATTAATTTGATTTTATTTATGTGTCTAAGGGAATATTGATTTTTCCAGGATTTTCATTATTGTATACCGATTATGTACAAGTTTGTCAATTTGTCAGAGGCCAAAAGATCAGTAGACTTGACAGGAAGAAAGAAAAAATAAATACAAGAAAAAATCTACAAGTTTAACTCATATATACTCGAATGTCCAGGGCCACCCCAAGTCTAAGAGGCATGAAGGTCTCACCTAAACCGGCTGGCTGGGAGGGTTCCTTGGCTATGTCCATCGTGCCCATGATAGGCTTGCCAACCTGCGTGCTTCATCCCCACTGATGTCGGCTGCTGTTCCCTGTGGTGCATCACCTAATTTGTGATCGCAGTAACGACCGATAGTGATTTTATTTTTGGGCCATGGGACTACGAAAGTTTGGACCTGGGATTTGGGTTGCTTAACTGGCCAGGAGGCATCAAACGAATCCATAATTCATCAAAATTATATGCACCGGTGACTCATTAAACTCTACGACATTGGTGACAACCTTTTGTTTGGGCACTGATTAAATTTTATTATCCTGAAGAAGAGTCCTAAAGCTGCAACCAAATTCATTTTCGACACCGGATGACAATAACATAGATAACCATTCAAAATGCTGAAACATTGAAATATGCAGTTTGGACTTATCTCAGCGCAGATTTTCAGTAAACAATAGTAAGTCTTAAACTGGTAGTATTTGAGTGTGGAAAAGGTTAATTTGTACTGTAACCATTCGGCGCTCTCTTGGAAAGCAATATATGTTTTTTAGGATTTTCTTTTACTGCTATCATTTGCATTGCAGGTATAGAAATTAAAATTTCTCGGCTAGTAAAGCAAACGACAGCAGCACATAAGTATTGGTACCTTGAATATAACATTTGATTTGGCATGCTATAAATGGCTATGAGGAATATGCAAATTCACAAAAACGATATGTAAAATCACCTAAGTATTGAAAAGCTAGCATCACCACAGCTGGGCATGAAACAGAGCCACACTCACAATTCTTTTGCTTAACTCAACCCTTGCAAAGACAAAGGGCATCACTGCCTGTAGAAAGAAGCAAGCCAAAACCGGTAGGTACCATCATACACACAAATTAATCGAGGGAGGGAACTAACAATTTGCAGCTTCTTACAGATTCACAATAGTAATGCAACTATCACACATTGTGTAGGCTAGCAAGGTTCAGAATATAGCACTCTGAAACATAAATGCTTGATTAAGATAATCTTAGTGGAGTATTTTCTATTTTGATGAAGTGCATAGACCATAAGGATCTGACAATTTCAAGTTAATTACTACAGTGAGGAACACATCAGAAGTATTGGTGCCTTGAAGATGTAGAGTAGAAAGCTTACTTCTTTTGTCCTTCCAAGCCAGCAGGCATGTGATCCAATTTCTGCGTTTGTTGCTCCTGCCCCATCCTTACAATTGGTGATCTTGCAGTGAGGATGACAACATTACTATATAGTGAGAAAGGTAAGGCAATGGGGGTAAATTACAACCAGAAAGATAAAGACGATGACGGAGTGGCATTTCTACTTATACTAATACATTATTTACAAGAGTTTTAGTACTAAGAAACCAATGAACACATAGATTTTGCAGATGAATGGATAATACATCATTTGGTCCAAAAATACCTCCTCAAAACTGACATAGAGTGAAAAGTGGAGGTTTAATTATATGAACGCACCAGGTACGGTCATAGACTACATTATTTGTCCCCTTATTTTTATCATCGATAGATAACTTGTATTTTAGTCCATTTGAACTATAAACATCTTCCTGCCGGAATCAAATCACTTTACCTATTGTTGAATTGCTATGGTATAAATGACCCAATATAAATGTTTCAATCAGAAAATATTTATGGGGCAAACAATCCAAATTCTCAGGAATAGAATATGTCCTCTAATCAACTCGGGTATAGAGCGTAGCAGGAAGACACGCACCTACCTTGTGCTCTGTAGTGATGGATAGGAGCCAGTCGTGACAGAAGTCGTTGATGATCCAGTCTGGCCTCCTGCCACCGGCGACGGTGTCCGTGAAGAACGCAACGAATGGAGCACCACCGCCCATGTCCTTCTTTGGGATGTCTTCCATCCCGGCAGCACGTCAGCAGTGAACTCAGCACCTTCCGGCAGCCGGGCGGCACGGGCGGGAGTTTGGTGAGGTTCCACGTGTGGAGACGAAGGCGGTGGTGTGGCCCATCTCACTTTTGCTACGGGAGGCAGATCCCATCGAGGATCCGATCTCGGGAGGATCCCGTCGTGCAGAGAGCTGCCTGTCCTCGTGCAGCATCACCGCGTGCTTCTCAGCGTTGTGTGGTGTTGTTTGTGCCCGCGCCGCCGCATGCTACAGCTGGTCATGTCGCCGCCGCTGCTCATCGAGGTTCAGAGACGAAGGTCGTCGGCGGTACGGGTACAGAGGCGACGTGGAAGGCGGGCAAGATGTGAGCTCGGGAGGCCCATCTGGAAGGACGGCGGCTCCTCCGCCGCACACGAGCTAGAGGAAGATAAGGGAAAGGAGAAGGTTTTCGGGGAAGTGAACGCATCCTGGGCTGCTGGGCCGTGTCCGCTTTCTTGATGGCCCACGCGGGGAGCGATCGGCAGAATCAATCGGCAGAATTTCTGCCAGGACGTACCAACGTACGAACTCCCATTTAATAGTAAAGATAAGCATATATGGGAAGAATGGCATGATGGGAGCCTGGCCAAGTCAGTGTATCGCCAAACGCAGCTTCCAGTAATCTTAACGAGAAGTGTTATGGTCGTGTGTGACCTACCGTACGTTGACGGCTCCGTCAGATCAAACCGAACAATTTTCATCAAATGGCCCATGGCAGATCCGCACCAGAAGGCTTCCAAAAATCTAATCCCGTCCACTACCTCTGTATAATGGAGAAGGAACAACCGTTGGAGAAAAGACACTCGTCAACCATCCCTCCATGAAGTGCTGCCACTGTCACCACTACATCTCCAACTCCATTCCCCTAACATATCGATAGCCATAGCCATACTTGTAATCTAGATTTATTCACGATTGGAGACATTGGAAGTCCATCTGTAATTCATATATAATTTCTATTTCTTACAATATTTTATATTGAACTAATCGTAATGTGTGTGTAGTCCACTCGGGTTAAGGGGTCAGGCCTCGTCTTGCAACGCATGGTGATTTTAGATATGTGATACTCCCTCCAATTGGAAATGATTGACACAAATTTGTCTAAATACAGATGCATCTAGACATATTTTAGCATGTAGATATATCCTATTTTGACAAATTTGTGTCAACCATTTCCGATCGAAGGGAGTATTAGTTTAATTTAATTAAGTATGTTGCATATGTATATTATCTTATCTATACCTCGCTCCTAGGAATTGTCAGGTACCCAAAACCCCGAAGTGTGATCAAGATAGAGAAATGAGCAGAGAAGAACATAATGCTTTGTGTCAAACCTTGTGAGAGGAAGGTGAGTATAATTGGAAGCATTTTTCTGGGGAACAACAATGACATCACATAACCTAATGTTTTGGCATGTTTATCTTTATAATCGAGGTATGTAAGCACGACGGAATAAGACTGAGGTTGGAAAATTCAATCCATAGTGCCGCGGAAGTAGGCTATGGTTCCCGAAGGACACACTGCCCTCATATATCCCTTTTAACACAAGTATCTTTTATCGCTAACATTGCTTAATATTATCTTTGTTATCCCATGACCTGTGTGTCCAGCTGTAGGCAAAACCTTCGCCCTAGCCTATTTTTCTTCATTTCTAAAACCCATTAAAAAGAACATAATTGGTACGGTAAACAAAAACCTTATAGACTTTAGTAGACTTGCTAGAAGTTACCTTTCCAAGGCTTACTTCTTGGATAAAAAAATCTAGGTCTTCAGGGCAAAATCTCTATACCACATTTGTAATGTTGTGATTGCAATTTCTAAAAATGGATAATAAAGTTTATCCTGTTTACTAACTCACTCTCGAAGTAGAAGTACCGGACCAGGTAACCAGAAGATAAGGCAACTCGGCAAGACTGGACTAGTTTAACACGGCTATCTAGTGGATCGAACGTATCAACCCTTTTTATGGCACCATTGTCACAGAATGAATTTTTCTACCCTGATAAGGTCATTAGAGTCCGCTTTAGTTTACTTTATTTTATTTTTTATTTTTTCTAAGTTTATTTTCTTATTCTTAGTTAAAACTATTGTTTCTTATTTCAAAAACCCAAAAAATTAGCTCTCTTTTGTTCTTAGGTTATTATTTATTTTTATTGGAAACACAAATAAAATTAGTTATATGGCAAACAAGAAGCTTGGCGAGTTTGCTAAGCCCAATGATAATTACTTGCGTGCACCCATCACTCAACCCGTTATCACATCGAAGAACTATGAGATTAAACCTAAGTTATTGAATTTGATTTAATAGAATTAGTTTGGAGGTTCAGCCTTTGAGAATGCATGTATGCACCTGAACATTTTTACCGATCTATGTGAAATGATGCTCATAAAGGATATTGACTCTAGTGCGATCATGCTGCATTAATTTCCCTTTTCAGTTAGAGGGAAGTCTCAAAAAAGGTTACTAGCTTTACCTAATGGCACCATTATTATTTTTGGGATAGTTGGGGAAATATATTTATGACCGTAGCAAAGAATGAAGGAGTATGGGCGGAACTGTCATAACCATGGGCGAGAATAATTGCTCATACTTCGTTTATTTAATCATGCTCTTAACCCCATGTATGAATCAATACTTGATACTGCGGCAGGAGGCACATTCATGGGAAAAGAAATTGAAGTAGCAAAGAAAATCCTAAATCATATGCAATATAACCATGCCCAATATCACGTATCTATGCTCCGTTTGGATGTTCGCATTGAGAGGCTAGACATTATATTGGGTTGAATGTCCAATATCCAAGATATTGATATTGAGGATGAATGTCAATAGTTTTGTTTGGATGTGTTAGATATTCAGACCCAGACAAGATATTGAGTTTGAATATCAAATGTTGTTTGGATGGTATAAAAGTGCTGAATTGCAGTTTTTCGAGATTTTGATCATTATACTGTTATTTAGTGCCAAAATTATACAAAACAGCCATAGGGTGACTTCTTTTGGACTTATGCTTATGCTAACATAACATCAATTAGCACAAAAAATTAGCAGTGAAATGCCCAATTGTGAGCACCAACATATCAAGTAGAAACAAGATGATCAACACAGCACAACACCACCATTATCCATTACACAATTTGGCCATTAAATAGTTCGAATTAGCACTAAAATTAGCAGTCAAATGAGCATTGAGCAACACAACACAGCACCACCACATCCAGTACAAAATTTCAAAGAAAATCGAGATAATTACTGGTGGCTGTAGCTCGATATCGATCTGCCTGAAGTGAAGGGGATCGTAGGCAGAAAATGTTTTTTTTTTCCTAACAACGATAACCTTAAACTAGCCAGAATCTATTACTATGCAGATATACTGTAACGGAGGAGATCGGTGTACATACCCTTGTAGACCGAAAGCGGGGATTACGCTCCCGCACAAGCGTTGTTGATGAAGCCGACGACGCTGACCTCAAGGTCGTGTAGAGGAAGAAGACGTACTTCCAGTGCCACACGTGTAGCACCTCGTAGCTCTACACACATACGGTGTAGACGACGACCTCCGGGCTCCAGATCAAGCGAAGCAGCGAAAGCGCAGACTTGGACCCAGCAGCACGGCGGTGTGCGTATGGTGGAGAAACTTCTCTCCTCATACGCAGCTCCGGAAAGGAAACCACGCTCAAGGTAGGAGAGAAGAAGAAGGAGATGGATGAATTCTAGGCAAAGGGTGCACCCCTATATAAAGGAGGAGGAGGGCTGCCCACCCCGCTGGCTAAGCCATGTGGGACTATTCCCGCAGTCCCACATGGCTGCGCCGGCCCTGGTGGGCCCATTCGGCCCAGCCAGGCCGGCCGGCCCCTCCCCTTTTTTCCTTTGGGGTTTTCCTCTAATGGGCCTCTAAGGCCTATCTAGGTGGAAATGCCTTTAAAATTCAAAATTAATAAAAAATATATTTAATCATTAATTACACTAATTAATATTAAATACATATTATTTAATTTATTCGAGCTCCGAAACTTATTCCGTTGCCCTCCGATCATCATCGGACATGACCCGGAACACTTCCAGTGTTCTCCTGAAGTTTCTTCTAATATCCAATTTTTATAAAACCGTCGCCTACCCTTAAGTGTGCCACCCTACGGTTCGGGATCACTCCAGACGTTATCGAGACACGTTCTCCGATCAATGACTATCAGCGGTGACTGGACTGCCGTGATAGCCCCTGTGCATCCACGAATGTCTTTTTATCGTTTGAACCTTGGACGTCCAGTTTCAACCTTTTGCCTAGCGATACTTAGATTGTCCGAGACTCGTTCTCCGGTATCACGATTACCGAGCTTGATCTCGTCACTTGACAATTCTATCTTTACTCGTCTGTGATATTACATCCCCATGACCTAGTCACATGCTTGCAAGCTTATTGATGTAATCTCACCGAGTGAGTTCAGAGTATCTATCTTGCTATGTGAATTGGCAAATCCCGCTCTTGATCACTCGCCTCGACCACTTCCTTCGGATACCCGAAAGGGACACCTTTATTGTCACGCTAGATAAGACATGATGTTTGATGCAATCAAAGCACCTTCCAGAAGCAGCAATTGAATATGATCTCACGGTCAAAGGTATGAACACTACGTTTCTATATATTTTGGGTGTGTGTCCATCACATCATTCACCTAATGACATGAATCCATTGTCAATTGACATAAATGTCCATGATCATGAAACCTTGATCATCGGTTGCCCAATGGACTAGTTAAGAGGCTACTAGGGATCTGATTGTTTACATGCCACACGTGTATTAATGTTTCCGCTTAATACAGTTATAGCATGGTACAAAACGTATTATGAACAATCAAGAAATGATAAATAAAATATCTTTATTAATTGTCTCTAGGGCATATCTCCAACAGTCTCCCACTTGCACTAGAGTACAATTTAATCTAGTTTACAACTTGGTAAAAGCCTAACACCCATAGCAATATGGTGCATGCTTGTCTCGTGGAAGAGGAATTCAGTCAACAAATCTCCCACAATGAGAACTGTATGTGCTTTACAACACTTTTATGGCACCTAGTTTGACATCATCCCGTATCTTATGATAACAGTGGTATACATGTTTGTCGATGAAGTGAGACTCAAAACTTCGCATAGCATGGGACTTAAAAGTCTAAGAGATCTATTAAGGGAAACCACACATGCGCAGAAAAACCGCTCAGTCCAATCACACTTGCTACTTCTGAAGTAGCCATATATTCCTATACCTAGTAGATTATGCGATAGTGCATTCATATGCGACTTCGCAAGCTAACCCCGTCTTTCTTCAAAACAAACGACTTCTCCTGTATGAGATTTCTTACCGTATGGGTCAGTGTCATAACTTGCATCATCGTACCCTTTTACGGCAAGTTGTCTTTTCACTCTTAACCCATACCAGAAAACTTATCCTCAGTTCTCTTTAGACACTGAAGGATATACTTAACGTTTGTTTATTGATCCGTCTAGGGATCACTCTAGAACCCTTTCTTCAACCAAGAACTTGGGTCACACCAAGTCGAGCTTTCAGTCTGATAGAATCTATGGCTAAGACATACAGGATGTCGGACATCTTTTTCTCTCAATAACTATCACTGAAATGCCAAGATAATCTTAATATTTTACCTAGTCATACAAGTAAGAACCTTTTCTTTGCTTGTTCTATTCTGAAACATTTCAGAATCTTAACCTAGGAAAATATTCCGACCTAATGTTATTAATCCCCTTTTGATCTATACAAATTATAGACCTGAAGCCTAATACTCTTAACTTCACTCATAGAAAATTTAATCACTTAAATAATCATTTATACTTTACTAGAGTATCTGTATCATTCTCAACATGTCATTACATATAAAATCAGGAATGACACCTAGCTCCCACTTAAATACGCCATCCGTATATAAGAACAGGGAATTTCTTTTAGCTCCCACTCAAATATGTCATTCATATATAAGATCAAGAAAAACTACTTAGCTCCCACTCACTTCTTTGTAAATGCAGGTTTCTTCAACCATTTTGGACGACTCCAAAAATCCTTTGATCACATTATCAAAGTGAAGATTCCAGCTCCGATATGCTTGCTTTAGCCCATGAATGGATAGCTGAAGTTTGCATACATGTCTAGCATCCTTAGGATTAACAAACCATCTCATTGTACTAGTTACAACTCTTTTTTAATGCTACCATTAAGAAACATGGCTTCTTTATCCATCTATCAATTTCTCAATTCGAAAATAATTGCTAGAACAATCCTAAACAGACTTTGGCATCGCCACCTGAGACAAAATCTCGCTGTGGTGAACTTTTGAATTTGTCAAAACTGTTTTGTGACAAATCGATCCTTATAGACGGTTGCCTTTCCGTCAGCGTCTATTTTGTCATAAAATTCCATTTCTTTCAATGCCTGGAGGCCATCAAGAAGATTTACCCAAGTCATTACTTGGCAATCGTATATGGATTTTATCTCGGATTATATATGGCTCATAGCCATTTCTTGGACTTCAGGTTCACCATTGCTTCTTTGTAGTTCGTAGGTTTGTCATGTTCCATTAACATGACGTTTATAACAAGATTGTTCTACCACATAGTGCGGAACACATTCTCGTACGCCTACGATCTTAGTATGAGCTCAGAGCATCATGATCATTATCATCAGCTCCCTCCCAGTTGTGGAGGATGGTACCGGAACATTTTTCCGTTGCGCCACTCTGATGTCTGGAGAGGAAGTTCATTAACTTCGTCTTGCTCTACTTTCTTTCCCACTTATACTCTTGGATAAGAAACTATTTCTTGAGTAAGGTATATTTCGGCAACAATTTTGCCTTTGTTGTGAGACATGTACCCAACTAATTCTTTAGGTACACTACAAAGATTTATCCGTTTTAGGTTTGATCATATCAAAACACTAAAATATCAAAACGACAATCTAGGCTAAAATCCATGCCATCACTCATATGGTATTGCCTCCACGGATTTAGATGGTTTCCCTATTATCTAACATGAATGTTTTGTTTCTACCATATGACTTCAATGATCACAATAATTAGATAAGAGATTTTATTTACCACACACTATCCAATAGAGTGTGATTACGATGTCCTAACACACCATAACATTGTGGTGTTCCGTGCGGCGTAATTTGTGGAACTCTTCTCACAAGTCTTCTAATGACATGCCAAACTTATAACTCAAAACTTTTTTTCCTTGATCAGTTATCGTAGGAAATTTATTTTCTTGTTAAGTTTATTTTACTATTTCACTCTGAACTTGTTTGATCTTTATCGAACTTTTCAGACCAGCATTTGTTTAAGTGGATATACCCATATCTACTCAAATCATTGGTGAAGTTTACAAAATAATGATTTCCACTACACGTTAACATACTTCATTGATCCACACACATCATTATGTATGATTATCAATAAGTTAAATGCCCATTTCCAGAAAATGGTGTCTTAGTCATTTTGCAAGTGCCAAAAGATCAAAATCTAAGAACTTGGAGGTCCATCTGAATGGAGCTTCTTAATCCCTATAACATTGACATGACTTAAAACGTCAGTGTCACAATAATGTGGTGTCATTATTAAGTTTGTATCCTTTGATATTAATGTTATAAATGTGGGAGCTACTACCATCTGGATTCATATAAGAACACTTCATTTATAATCGGTGTATGATCATTAAAGATATCACTCATAAATGTAGGACAAAGTTTTTGTCACTGACATATATGAATAATTGTCTCACTAGAGGCAAGACACACTTATAATGATCATGCTAACAAGCGATTAAAATGAATTTGTTCAAATCCAAATTAATCCAAAATGGTAGATGCAGAGAGAGTGTCTATGGCCATCACAACATATTGCCTGCCATCATCAACAAACATTGTCTCCTCATCCTTCCAAGCTACTCAACCAGAAAAACTTGTTTTCATAAAACATAACTAGTATCAAAACTTAGTCACTGCTGACCATATCACATTGCCCCTACAAAATAAAGTCAGACGCTTTCTACTTTATCTTTTGCATGTTTTACGTGGCTGCTAGGGCTTTCGTAAAAGAACCGCTCTTACCTACGAATATACAACCACAACAGCGATTAAATAATTGTCTCTATTACACCCCTTTCAGGGCCCTCCATTGTAAATGCAATATCAACTATTGTAAGAGAGACAGACACCTGCCAGCCGCATATATGGTACAAGCCATATGTCAGTTGCGGAACCAGTCTCGCGTAAGAGTACGCGTAAGGTCGGTCCAGGCCGCTTCATCAAACAATGTCGCGATATAAACAAGTACACGCTAGAGGGTAACAAATATAGAATCGATGCCCACATTCAACATGTGTTCTAAAACCGTACAACTATATCTACGCATAGATCGACTCTGATACCACTGAAGGGGATCGTAGGCAGAAAACAAATTTTTTCCTAACAACGTTAACCTTAAACTAGTCAGAATCTATTACTATGCAGATATACTGTAACGGAGGAGATCGGTGTACATACCCTTGTGGACCGAAAGCGTGGATTACGCTCCCGCACAATCGTTGTTGATGAAGCCGGCTACGCCGACCTCAAGGTTGTGTAGAGGAAGAAGACGTACTTCCAATGACACACGTGTAGCACCTCGTAGCTCTACACACGTACGGTGTAGACGACGACCTCCGGGATCTAGATCCAGCGATGCAGCGAAAGCCAAGACTTGGACCCAGCAGCACGGCGGTGTGCGTATGGTGGAGAAACTTCTCTCCTCGTACGCAGCTCCGGAAATGGAACCACTCTCAAGGTAGGAGAGAAGAAGAAGGAGATGGATGAATTCAAGGCAAAGGGTGCACCTCTATATAAAGGAGGAGGAGGGCTGCCCACCCCGCTGGCTAAGCCATGTGGGACTATTCCCACATGGTTGCGTCGGCCATGGGGGGTGCACTGGCCCTAGTGGGCCCCATTCGGCCCAGCCAGGCCGACCAGCCCCTCCCCCTTTTTTCCTTTGGGGTTTTCCCCTAATGGGCCTCTAAGGCCCAGCTAGGTGGAAATTCCTTTAAAATTCAAAATTAAATAAATAAATAAATATATTTAATCATTAATTACACTAATTAATATTAAATACATAGTATTTAATTTATTCGAGCTCCGAAACTTATTCCGTTGCCCTCCGATCATCATCGGACATGTCCCGGAACACTTCAGGTGTTCTCCTGAAGTTTCTTCTAATATCCAATCTTTATAAAACCGTCGCCTACCCTTAAGTGTGCCACCCTACGGTTCGGGATCACTCTAGACATGATCGAGACACGTTCTCCGATCAATGACTATCAGCGGTGGCTGGACTGTTGTGATAGCCCATGTGCGTCCACGAATGTCTTTTTATCGTTTGAACCTTAGACGTCCAGTTTCAACCTTTTGCCTAGCGATACTTAGATTGTCCGAGACTCGTTCTCCGGTATCACGATTACCGAGCTGGATCTCGTCACTTGACAATTCTATCTTTACTCGTCTGTGATATTACATCCCCGTGACCTAGTCACATGTTTGCAAGCTTATTGATGTAATCTCACCGAGTGGGCCCAGAGTATCTATCCTGCTATGTGGATACCCGAAAGGGACACCTTTATTGTCATGCTAGATAAGACATGACATTTGATGCAAATCAAAGCACCTTCCAGAAGCAGCGATTAAATACGATCTCACGGTCAAAGGTATGAACACTACGTTTCTATATATTTTGGGTGTGTCCATCACATCATTCACCTAATGACATGAATCCATTGTCAATTGACATAAATGTCCATGATCTGGAAACCTTGATCATCGGTTGCCCAATGGACTTGTTAAGAGGCTACTAGGGACCTGATTGTTTACATACCTCACGTGTATTAATGTTTCCGCTTAATACAGTTATATCATGGTACAAAACGTATTATGAACAATCGAGATATGACAAATAAAATAGCTTTATTAATTGCCTCTAGGGCATATCTCCAACATGAAGGTCACCGCGGTGACCTTCCGGGGTTCGGGCCGGAGGAGTACGATCCAGCGGCGCAACGGATCGATCTGCCTCGCAGCACGTGGAGAGACGGTCGGGTGTGGGTGGAGAGGCCGGAGCAGGCGAGGATGGAGGTGGAGGCGGGCGTTGGGCGCTGGGATCCTCGGAGAGTTCGGAGCAGGCGGGGACGGAGGTGGAGGCGGGCGCGAGGTGGCGGCACTGGGATCCACGGGGGGGCCATGTTCGGCCGCCAGCGGGAGGAGGTGGCGGCGCGAGGAGAAAGCGCACGGGAGGAGCGAGGAGACGAGGGCGGAAGGAGTTAATCACGCACGGGAGACGAATATCGCACAATGTCGAGCTGTTGGGCTCGACATTCGCTGGACATATTTTGGCACTAGCGACCCCTCTCTCGATATCGAACGCGAATATCTCAGTTCAATATCGAGTACATCTAAATAGGTCAATTTTAGATATTTGGGATGGGAGGGTTCCGAATATCCAATATCTGGCTTCAATATGAACATCCGAACGGAGCAGTAGAAATATCCAGGCAAAGCTGAACTCCATCACTAGGAAAAAATAAAGAGCTTACAAAAAAAGTATATGCGTTGATTGGTATAATCATAGATAAAGGAGAAACTCAAATTGACGCCATCACCGATGCTAATATAGAAGGGAAAAATTCAATAGCTCGTAATACTTTAAACCCTGCATGAAGGACCCAAAACCATGGCTCAAGTTTTCACAAACCATATAACCATAGACACTAGTATAGAACGACACATCGGAAACGGGCCAAAACCCTCATCGGAAACGGAGAAAGGGTCCGTGTCCCCGCCCCTATCACTGATGTGAAGCCTTTCAATGGCAACGGAGGTGATTAACCGTTGCCCCTCACATGGGCAACGGTTGTTATATTAGATTGTTACTGATATGTTCCACATTGGACACGAAGTTTTGCTAATCACCGTTTCTAATAAGGGTTACAGGAAAACAAAAAAAACACGGTGACATGTTGTGCCGTCGATGGAGCCCCTCTCCATGCGACTAGACGGCCGCCCGGTCGTCACTGTATTCCTGTCCGCCCTGCTTTACAAAATTTCATCGGTGCACGTGGCTGGAGCTCTGCTCCTAAGTCTTCACGGCTGCCAGATGATCATCGACTGTCTTAATCCTATTGCACAAAATGTACTGCTCTTGGTGACGGCACCGTGTACGGAGCCCTGCTCCTAGGTCTTCACTGCAGCATCATCATCACCAAGCATCCACCAAGCCCTTGACACAACGAATAATCTTTGTTAAAAGTAGCTAAACAGAGCAAATACATAGCAGCTAACAGAGCAAAACCAAGTTAAATAAGTAGCTAACAGAGCAAAACAGAGCAAACCAAGCTAAATAACTCGCCGACAGAGCAAAACTAAGCTAAATAGTAGCTAACAGAGCAAAACCTAGCTAAATAAGTAGCTAATAGAGCAAAACCTAGCTAAATAAGTAGCTAACAAAGAAAACCAAGCAAATACATAGTAAAAAGAGCGGTCGCTTACCTTAAACGAGGCGGGGTCGCTTTCCGTCGCGGATTGCGTCCCAGGTGCCGGAGTCAGTGTCAGAGGAGACGTCAGAGGAGACCTCATCCTCCTTGAACACCGGAGCGTCCTCCTCCTCCTCCTCTTCCTCCACCTCCTCCTCCTCCTCCGCCGCCGCCTCCACCGGCACCGCCTCTGGACCAGGGCCCTGGCCAGGGAGAAGAGACCGGTTTATGGCCTCCCGGAGCTGCGTCTGGACAACGCCTCCTCGGTGACTTGTATCACATGCTCGGCGGTGGAGATGCGGACTGCTCTCTGCATCGCAGATTCCTCAATGTCGCCGTGGGCGCGGTCGCGCTCGTAGGCGGCGCGAGAGAGGAGGAGATCCGGGCATCGGGGGCCACCGCCGCCGTGGATCCGGAGGGGATTTGATGGCTCCGCATGAACTCGCGAGACCTATCGCCGTGGATCTCGTCCCAGTTGTAGGGGAGATCCGGGCTGCGCCTCGGAGGGTGGGAGGAGGAAGATGCTCCATCCTGACTTCCGTCGACGCCGGAGGGGTTCGCCATCGATGGTGTGAAGTTCGTGGAGAGAGTGTGCGGCTAGGGTTAGGACCTGGTGTCGGGGAATACTTTCTGGATTAACCCGCGGCCCAGTGCGACTTAATTACTCGCACGGACGAAGGCCCACTTGGGAGCAAGCCCAATATTGAACCGCCATAAGGGGAAAGATCTAGAAGACATATCCCGGAGGACGTGAAGACCAAGTAGTCTCCGAGTAGGCCTCTGTGGATGTATTCCTTATGGGGAAGTTTCCTTTTGTAACCTAGCGAGCCTCTGTGTATATAAAGAGGACTCGCAGGACTTAGAGCGGGTCAAGCTATCAAGCCCCAAACCCTAGCTCATACGGCGAGTACCAGATCGGATCGCCTCCATTGTAACACCTCGATTATCATATCAATACCAATCTAGGGTAGGCAGGAAGTAGGTCTTTTACCTCACATTGAGGGGGCCGAACCTGGGTAAATCTGTGTTGATCTTTGTTCCTGCGATCCCAAGCTCGGAGATGCTTGACTCGCATAATCCCACACCTACGAAGTCATCTATGACACCTGACGTGACAAACCCACGACAGTTGGCGCCCACCGTGGGGCCTGCGGTCAAAAGCGTCACGTTCCGCGCAGGATCGAAATCAGGCTTCAAGGACATCGCCATCGGCCAAGTTGAAGACATCAATGGGGTCCCCTTCATCGACGACTCAGAGTGGGGACCCGAGGCAGATCGCATCGAGTTCGGATACATCGTTCCCATCGGATCAGTAAAAGTTTTCGTCGGATCCGTCAGTCGCAGATCTATGGACGCGACTCAAGGAAGCGAATCGGTGAAGGAGCTGCGGCCGGTCAGGGTCCGCGTGTTGGAGGAGCTACAACAAGCTACGGCAAGATTGCCCATCCCCGTCCCATCAAGACCTGTTTGGGGATCTCTACCAAATCAGGAAGGAGACCTCAAGATTGAAGAGATTGAAGCTATCAGGACGGAGCTCTGTGAAGAGGCACAAAGACTCGCGGCTGAGCGCGAAAAACTCCAAGAAGAAGGCCGACGACTCCGCCGCTGCCAGCCGAAGCACCAGGCGGTGCGAACCAAGCGACATCTGAGCGCAAGAAACTCCAAGAAGAAGAGTGGCGACTCCGTCGTTGGCAGCAAAAACATCAGATCAAGATGGAGAGGAGAGAGAAATCACAGTTCCACGGCGACCCAGAGAGCAACGTGCACGCCGCGATAGGGATATTGTCAAAGATAGCACCGGTTGGAGACACGCGAGCTGATAAGGAAGCTCGCTATGCGATCGACCTACTGCAAACTGCTGCTTTACAACAAGCAAATATGTATGGAGTCACGCCCAATGAGCCGCAAAACGAGGTATCATGGGGAGGAGAAAGTACAGCGTCGAAGAAGTGGTCAACCAGTTAGCAGGTTTGCAGGTATCATTGGAAAAAGAAAAGAAGATAGAAGGCGAGTCGCGACGTCCGGAGCGACTCAGCCATCCCAGATTGAAACTGATTCAGATGAAGATTCAGCGCCAGTAAACTCCTATTCATTATTGAAAGGACCAGCATGTTTTGGAGAGGAAATACGGCTCACTCGTTTCCCCCCGAACTTCGACGAGTCGCAGCGAGTCACCACCTATCGCAGTGACCAAGACCCTGCCTTATGGATAGAGGATTACGAGGCAAGCATAACAGGGGCTGACGTGACTCAAGAAGTACGTGCGAAATACTTCCACTTGGCAATACAGGGAGAAGCTAGGGATTGGCTGTTAAGGCTGCCATCAAAATCAATAAGCACATGGGAAGACTTGAAGGACAAGTTCATCCGCAGATTCCAAACAGAAGATATGAAAAACCTTAGACAATGCATTCAAAAAGAGGACGAATCAAGCGGCGACTGGATCAAGAGAATCGCGGAGATCCTTGGCTCCGCCAAAAACTTAACAGTACAAGCTGCAATACAAGCTATGAGAAAGAACTGTAGATTTGAGCCGTTGGTGCACAAATTAAGTCGCGCTGAGCACAAGATTGATAGTTTCGACCAGCTTTTGGCAGTAGCTGACAAGTACGCAAAGACAGATAAAGGGGCAGGCGGCTTATCACAGAACCCAACAGGGAAATTACAAGTCGCGAGATTGAACGCGCACACCCAGATACAGGAGCAAGAGAGTGATAAGGCCTTTCCCTAATAACTGCAAGGGGATCTTCGACGTGCCTTGCGACTTACATCGCAGAGAGATGGCAGGCCAGCGGGTCACACAAAGGCGCAATGTCACTATTACCGGAGGTGGAAAGAAGGCGACACGCCAGACACGGCTCGCAGCGGATCGATGCAGCACAAGAAAATCTAGCTCTCGTCAAGGGCCTGACGTTTTACCTAGAAGAAACATAGGACAGTTTCATACAGTGGAAGTACAAACAACGGACGGAAGCCGGAAGAGCGGTCAGATTTCAACGCCGAAAGGTATCGTCGCTGGACAGAGCAATCGGTTATTTGGAGTCGCGGCGATCACCCCCCAGAAGTAAGAGATCCAGGACAGCCAGCTCTGGTGGTCACGCCAGAAGTCGCGGGATACAAGTTAAGTAAGGTTAATGGACGGAGGAGGAAGAGTAAACATCCTATATCAAGACACGCTCCGAAGAATGAATATACCCGAGACAAGGCTGCGACCATCCAGGAAAGAAATTCAAGGCATAATCCCAGGAGCTGTTACGCGACCAATCGGAAAGATAACACTTGAAGTTAGCTTTGGAACAGAGCGGAACTTCCGCACAGAGCTCCTAGACTTTGAGGTTGTAGCAGTCAAAAGCTCATATCATGCGATCTTTGGAAGAGAAGCCTATGTCAAATTTACCGCTCGCCCCTGCTACGTCTACCTACAGTTAAAGATACCAGGACCAAACGGTGTTATTACAATATATGGAGACAGACAGAGAGCGTTAGAATGCGAGAACGCAGGCTCAGTACTCGCAGAAGAAGCTTGTATCGCCAACTCTTCACATGGGTATCAGTCGCAGATCGGTGATCGCAGCTCAAAACGAGTCGCGTTGGAGGTACCGCGGAAGCGGCCAACAGGATGCAGCCACCGGATGGTAAATACCCACCGAGAAGTCGCGCATCAGCAAGATAATGCCCCAGAGGTCGCCTTGATACAAAAAGAAGACAAGAAATGGCGCATGTGCATAGACCCAGCCTCGATCAACAACCCAGCCAAAGGGGCTCAGTTATCGTGAGACCTTACAAAGCAAACTCAACTCAACATAAGTCGCAGCTCAGTGCGGCTGATCGCCCAACAGTGCTTTCTACTTCAACATGAGACATACATCGGAGCTATCATGCTCGACCCGAGTCGCTTTTAGCGACTCAAAATTGAACCAATCAGGTGTTCAACCCACTCCGTTAGGAGTATTAATTCGCAACTAAGTGCGATGAGTATCAAGTATGCATGGCCTGCGGGGAATAGAAAACCCGCATTAAAGGGCCTGCATCATCATGTAACACCCTGTAAAACATCGAGTGATTATGAAATAAAGCCGGCACCCTTGACATTCAAGGGTTTGTCGTTTCGCCTCAACTATCATTGAGTCGCTGAGTCTTTTGAATTTCATATATCACTGACCCTTGAGGGCTCCTTACGAGCATCGCGAGTACCAATCGCACCTCAAATTTTGCCAAACTAGTGGCAATCCTTAAGCTAGAAGCGTCTTGCATTATGCGACCAAAGTACTGGGGTGTGGCGTCAATCGAGCTTGATTGCCTATCATGGCCGCTCTCGACCCTGAACACACATGTTCCTAGGAAATACTGAGCCGCGCGAGCGTCTACTTAATGGAATTATCAAGAAAAGAACCTGCTTATAGGTCACAAAAAACTGTTTATAATACATGAATATCTTACAGACTAACGGGCATGTCCCACATTATTTATTTTTCCTCTTCCGAGCAACAGGAGTGGGAATTGGCGCGGCTTGTCTCGCAGTTGCAGTCGCAGGTGTCCTAATAATCAGGGCGCCGCCAGACGAGCAGAAGGGCCACCAGATACTGTTGCTGGAGTGGCAGCCCGAGATGACTCAGCTCCTGAGGACTTTTCCTTGACACCTTGCTCCCATCAAGATTGAATTTATCAAGATAAGTGCCCAAGTCTAAGTTATCAACAAATTTTGTGGCATACCCGCGCATCCCTTTCCAGATATCGAAGTACTCGCTTATTGGCAGTTCAGTATCATCTGCGCTCATCGCCAGGCCGTGGCGAGCAACCTTGCCAACATCTATCTCTGGATAATATGCTCGAAGCAATGTCAAGACATGCGCGGCTCCGGCGCGAGCAGAGGATCGTTTCCAATCAGAGACATAATGTGGAGCCTTGAGCAGTTTATTTATCCAATACTCGCAAGATGTTGGGCCATCAGTCGCAGGAGTGATTACCGTCATAACTTCCTTGGTAACCTTTAAGAAGCGCTGGCTGAGGTCAGACAGATATACCAGTTGATCCTTCAAATTGGAGCGGGACACTGGGGCCTCAGGTCCTATGTCAAAGAAAGAAAAGGCAAGAAACAAGTCAGAGACTAACGATTGGTTACCCAAAATATGTATGATTAAAGGAATACAAGACCAACCAGCAAGCTGCAGGACGGCTGATTTGACCATGGAGCCAAAACCCTCAAAGGCTTTGAGCAGCGAGTTATATTTTTCATCTCGCGCGGCGAGTTCCTTTGCGTGGTCCCCCTTCAGGCGATCAATCAATTCAGTTTTAAGAGCCAGTCCTTCTCGCAAAGATCTAATGACCTCGTCTTTCTCCATGAGTCGCTGCTGCATATCAGCTTCAAGTTCTTTAAATTGCTCTTCGCAGGAGTCGAGTTGACCTTTGAGAGATTTTATTTCCTGATCTTGGTCCCTAATGACCTCATTATGCTGCTCCAGGCGAGACTGCATCATTTCAGGATGGTCTATGGAAATGCCTTTACCCTTTATTGAGCCAGAAGCATCAAGCAAGGACAGTTCACGCTGAAAACAAACAGAGCAAAACGCATAGGTAAATTATCCAGGAATTTGGGGGCTCGAGATTTGAAGCAGGAAAAGAATCAACACCCCGTGCGATGACACAAGGTTTTGATCCTTGGGGGCTACGGTATATGTACCTGGCGACTTGAAGAAAATTGCTCAACTAAGCCGCGCAGCAGAGCAGCATGCTTGTCTCCAGCAGAAATTATGGCATCTGCGATTGACTTAGAACTATTTCCTGGAGCTGGAATTCTATTTTCAGTAGATATCCTACCAGCAGCAGGAGTTGTGGATGGAGCTGCGGCTGGAGTCGCGGCAGGAGCCGCGTCTGCAATACCTTCCTCCAGGGAGGGCCTTGGTTGAGTCGCACCATTACTGTTTCCCACGTTTTCATCAGCAGCATCATCCTCGCTCATAGCTTGCTGAGAAGAAGTGGGATGGGAATTAGACTTGGTAGCCTCTTCAGACATGCCCTGCAAAACATTGATGGGTTAATAAGCTGACCTAGCAGAGCCGCAACATTGAAAAGAAGGCGAACCATACCCAGAGGCGACACGGATACTCTTCATCAGGCAACCAGAGGAAGGAGAAGATAAACCTTGCAAATCTGAACCTACAGAGTATGAAAAGAAGTAGTGATCAGCAATTCCTTGCCAGAAAACGTAAACACAAAAAGAAAAGGAGAAGAGTCGCAAACAATTACCCGAGCTTATTGAAAGCAATCCTTTGCAACAGCCTCGGAAGAAAAGTAGCCTTGTTGGGATCAGCGAGTTTTAAAGATTTGGCAGCTCTTGTTTCTGCTAGTAACGCCAAGGCTTTGCGACGTTTCTCAGGCTGCGGGGTCTTCTGAGCTCTGGCATAAAATACGTTTCGAGGACCTGCGAGGCACCTCAGGAAGTTCCAGGAAAGGGTATTTGGAGTCGAGGACAAGAGCGTCGGCCATTTGTTGTTCCTCTTCAGAAGCACTACCCTCGTGCATAACTGTATCTTCGCCAAAGGCTGCGGCTTGTTTTGACGACTCAGCCGCGGATCCTTGGTTCAAGTCGACGTCCTCTGAGGAAGAACCCAGAAATAGGGATCGATCTGAAAAGGAGCTCAGGTCAGAAATAATTAATTTTGGAGAAGGAATTTTCGAGGAAACAGTGACAAGTAAACATTACCACAAAAGGCTTGTGCTCAGCCCAGAAGGGAGCAAGTCCGACGTTGTCATACGAGTCAATATCCTCGTCCGTCACTCGGCGAATGAAATTTATCCACTCCCCTTTGTCCCAATCTTCAGGGCAAGTACGATCGACGTCGTTTGCATGACAAGTGAAATCCACCATAAGCCGCGAGCGGCGACTCACAGGCTGAACTCGCCACTTAGTCCAGCAAGATATGAGATCTAATCCAGTGAGACCATGGAGTGTCAGCGCTCTCACCTTGTCTAAAGGGATTCGACAAAGGGCAACGAAGAAGGATCAGGTTTGGAAGACAAGCATCGGTAGCCTCGAAGGGAAGAGGAGACCAAAGAGGAGAGGAATTTCACCCTCAGGAGAAGTGTTTTTACAATAGAAGAATGTCCTTTGCCACTCCTTGATTTTCTTGGCAAGAGTTAGTTTTGGGAAGATACTACCCCTACGGCGTTGGAAGGAAATGGCGCCGCATTGGAGAAAAGGACCATCTGTGGTTTCCCTTTGACTATTGCAATTGAAAAGAGCAAGCCAGAAATCTATTGAAGGCGGGATACCCAGATAATCTTCGCAGAGGACGTGGAAGTTGCTCACTTGCAACATCGAATTAGGGCCAATATCATGGAAGCGGAGACCTAACCGCTGCATCAAGGAGCGGAAGAAGAGAGAGCCTGGGGGCTTGAACCCGCGCTCAACATGCTCCGCAAAAATCACTATCTCTCCTGGTTGAGGATTGGGGATTACCTCCTCACCGCCGCCCGCCATTCGCATTGATCTTTTGGCGGAAGAAGGCCCCGTGCAGATAGGGATTCCAGGAAATCTTCGTCGACCCACGAGCCTTCCCAGTTGCACTTGCGGCGAGACATTTTTCTCAGATCGATGGAGATATCCACCGAAGGATTGTGAGTACGAGAAGCGAGATTGGAGGCGGCGGAAAGGAGTAGCGGATGCGTAATGCAGGACTTGATGCAGAACGCTGGGGAAAATGATGAGTCAAGATAAATAACCCAGACGGAAGACGTTTAGATCTGAAAATCAACCGTCAAGACAGGATAAGTCGCGTTCTGAGCCGCCAAGAAGAATTATAAGCCGCGAAACAAGGAAAAGCACGGCCTAAGCATTCAAGATCAAGAAATACTATGAAGTTCAGGCCATGCTTGGGGGCTAATGTCGGGGGAATACTTTCTGGATTAACCCGCGGCCCAGTGCGACTTAACTTACTCGCACGGACGAAGGCCCACTTGGGAACAAGCCCAATATTGAACCGCCATAAGGGAAAGATCTAGAAGACATATCCCGGAGGACGTGAAGACCAAGTAGTCTCCGAGTAGGCCTCTGTGGATGTATTCCTTATGGGGAAGTTTCCTTTTGTAACCTAGCGAGCCTCTGTGTATATAAAGAGGACTCGCAGGACTTAGAGCGGGTCAAGCTATCAAGCCCCAAACCCTAGCTCATACGGCGAGTACCAGATCGGATCGCCTCCATTGTAACACCTCGATTATCATATCAATACCAATCTAGGGTAGGCAGGAAGTAGGTCTTTTACCTCACATTGAGGGGGCCGAACCTGGGTAAATCTGTGTTGATCTTTGTTCCTGCGATCCCAAGCTCGGAGATGCTTGACTCGCATAATCCCACACCTACGAAGTCATCTATGACACCTGACGTGACAAACCCACGACACCTGGGGAGAGTGAGTGAGAGTGAGATGTACTGGAGTGGGTGATATTTATATGGGCACCGCTTAATGGGCCTTCACATGGGAAACGGAGATTTACATATCTCCGTATCTGTTTTGGGCTTATCGGCAACAGAGTTTCTGTGCACCTCCGTTTGCAATATGTTGGCAACGGAGTTATTTTGCTCTCCGTTACCATTGTGTCGGGCCCATCGACGGATTCTCACGCGCGCACTCCCGCGGAGGCGCGCGGAACTCATTTCTTCCGTCGCCTAACTCGTACCGTTGCCATAGAGGGGTATCCGATGTGTCGTTCTGTACTAGTGAGAGGAGCTCAAAACAATAATAATTATGCTAATAATAATAACAAGTGTGAGGAAATAACAAACCAAAAAAACAAAACAGGATGTAAAACACAAACAGAACTAACCCGTCGAAGAAACAAAAATGAAATCAACCAGAAAAGCAGAACTCAGCCTCGGAAAAGCAAGCAACGAAGTAACCCACCTGCACAAATCACAAAACGAACAACCAGAACAAAGGACCACCAACAAGAGCGTCGTAACAAACAGCCGCCGAGCACAAGATCAACCTTGTCCACCGTGGTCCCAAACATAAACCAGCGAAGAACGGTTACACAAAACATACACAATTCGGTCAACACCATGGGCAAGAACACACACCGTGACCAAAAAAGAGGAAGCACACACGGAAACCCACAACACAACAAAGAACGAATGGCAACAACAAAACCTAGCAAAAAGAACACGAAGAAGAAGAAAAACAGCTGCGGAAAGAAGAAGCAAACACAAATAACCAAAGCTAAACATGGCATACAAGTAAGCAAAACGGACAAACAGAAAGCGCACAAAAAACCCACAAACAAACGAATAACGAATGGCAACAACAAAACCTAGCACAAAGAACACGAGGAAGAACAAAATCAACTACGGAAAGAAGAAGCAAACACAAATAACCAAAGCCAAACACAACATATAAGTAGGCCAAAATGGAGCCAACATAAAGACGTGTAAGCAACCACCTGCCAACGGAGCAATCAGTATGGATGGGCGGCACCACGACGGCGGCTGCTGGTAATTGGCCCTAACCATATTGGGCCTAAGCGTGGGTTGGACTAGAAACCATAGCATACCAAAAACGGAAATTCCGTATTAGCGGAAACGGAATTTCTGTTTCCGTGGCCGTTCCGTTGGAATACGTCCTACCGTATTTTTTTGTGTTTCCGCAAAAAAAATTCCCTTTCCGTTCCGCAGAATTTTGTTTCTGTTTCCGTATTTTCAGCCCGTTTCCGTTTTTTCCGCGGAAAAGTCTGAAATATTCCGTTCCGTTTTCATCCCTACCTGACTGGCCGCCAAGTGGGATTTGTGCACCCTGTGTGAATAGTAAAATCTAAAAAATCTAACTTAAAGAAAAAAGTTTTTTTACAATGTACATGTTCCTGTATTTGACATGTCTACAAAGTTTCATGAAGAAAATACATAGTTCTCTAAGAAAATAAACAAAAATGTTTGTTGTGAAAAGTAATTTTCGGAGCACTGAATTTTTGTTTTTTATCCAAGTCACATAAATGTCCTTTTATTCTTTATATTTTGCTGGGCTAGCTCGTACAACAAGTAAATCTACGAGCATGATTTCTTTTGGAACCTTTTGACATTTGAAATGCCTCTTTTTAGCCGTGTGCAGATGCACCTGAACTCACCAATTTATTTATAATTCAATTAAACCTACCTATTTACTGTGACGCAAGCAACTATTGTAAGTAAGAATAGGACGCGTTCGCTGGGCCGAACGGCCGCCCAAAAAGGCAAGTATCTGTCTCCCCCGACCCAAAAAGGAAAATGCCCAAGTCGCGCGCGGCCGCTCGGTGGGTAGGCCTAGCGTTCATCGTTTCCAGCGGAACAACCCGGTCCACCCCCAACCTGCTAGACTCCCTCCGAAACAACCCAGAGCGCCCCCCATCTACCCGCAGCGCCGAGACCGGCGAACCGCGACATCGCTCGCGCGGCCGCCGCAGCCCTCCTCGCGCGGCCCCCCTCGCCGCTGAGGCGCTGCCCTCCACATCTCATGGGGAGGCGTTACCATACCGCCGCAGCCCTGAAGCTTCCGGCTTCCCCGGCACGCGCTACGGGCGTCGATCTCCTCGCACAGGCCGCCTGCTGTTTCTCCTCCGTGGCGACAGCGCCTTGGCCAGGAGCAGCAGCTCGGGGCAGTAGGCTGGCGGCAGCAGGTGGAGGAAGCACGGGGCTGGAATGGCGTCTCGCCGGTAGGGAATTGGGGGAGAGGAGGCCAGCGTTTCCGCGCTGCCGAACGACGGCAAGAGAGCAGGGCGACGGCGGCTGGAATCGGCGGCGCGGGCATGTGTTGATGTGAGGATAGAGACAGAGAGACGTAGGAGAGACAGGGGCGGTGGAGGAAGAAGATAAGGGTGAGCGAGAGGTGTTACCGTTGGCCCCACGTGTAGTTGTTTTGGTTTTTATCCGATTGTTGCCCAACAACATATATTAGTTGCTTAATTTCACTAATTTGTTGCCTAACATATCACAGACACTTGCTCAATTACGTTGTGCATATTATTTCACTGATTTGTTGCCTAACATCACATATTAGTTGCTCAAATTCTGCTATTTGTTGCCTAACATAATAAAACAGTTGCTCAATTACGTTGTGCATATTATTTGCTTATCTGGCTTGAGACGTGCAAAAAGTTGTTTTACGTATATATCGCTATCCAAAGTAGTATAGATTAGTTGTTTATTTGGTCAGATTGTTGCCTAGTAATATACATTAGTTGCCTACATTAGTTGCCTAGTAATATACATTAGGTGCTCAGATGGTTGCCTAGTAATATACATTAGTTGTTTATTTGATCAGATTGTTGCCTAGTAATATACATTATTTGCTCAATTATATTAATTCTATTGCTTGACAGCATATAATAGTTGCTTTGGAACAACGATAGACAAATTTCAAACCTCCGAGAAAACCCCGAGTTGCACGGGTACATCTGCCTTTTCGTCACTGTGGTCTCGCCGATCCAAACCTCCTCCTCCTACTCCCGCTCGTCCTTCGCTGCTGTGGTAGGCAACTTTAAGGGAACAGTATGTAACTTTCAAACAACGGTAAACAACTTTAGAATAACGAAAGGCAATTTCATAATATCATAATAGCGGTAAACCAACTATAGGCAACTTCGCAACTTTTTATCAGATAGTTGCCTAACAACACAAAGAAGTTACTCATTTCGTCAGTTTCGTCGCTAAACGTATTAAACCAAGTTTGACAAGAGGTAAGCAACTTTTTTGTGCGATGAGGTAACTTCATAATAGCGGTAAGAAATTGTAAATAAATTAAAACACAACTTTGGTATGAGGTGAAACACCTCTAGTGTGTGCTGAGGCAACTTCATAATAGCGGTAAGCAACTTTGGTGTGCGACGAGGCAAGTTCATCACAATGGTAAGCAACTCCAAAACAATGAAAATCAACTTTGTTACGAGTGATGCAACTTTTGTGTGTGTTTAAACAACTTCACAACAATGATAAACAACATTGGTACGAGCCGAAGCAATATTGGTGCGCGTGAGGCAACTTCACAAGCACGTCTAGTGTGTGACAAGGCAAATTCACAACATCTATAAGTAACTCCACAACCAATAAAATTAACTTTTGTATGTGGCGAAACACCTTCTGTATGCGTTGAGACAACTTAAAAAATATCGATAAACAATTTCGGTGTGCGATGGGGTAACTCCACAATAGCAATAAAGCAACTCCACAATGATTAATTAAAATAACTTTGTGTGCGTTGAGCAACTTCACAAACAACCTTAAGCAACTTTCATAAGAGCCGAAACAAATTTGGTGGGCGTGAGGCAACTTTTGTGGACGCCGAAGAAACTTTTGTGGGTGAGAAAGCAATCTTTATTGGCTCCGAAGAAACTTTTGTGGACGTCGAAGAAACTTTTGTGGGTGAGGAAGCAATCTTTATTGGCTCCGAAGAAACTTTTGTGGACGTCGAAGCAACTTTTGTTGGCGACGGAACAACTTTTGTGGGCGTCGAAAAAACTTTTGTGGGCGACGAGCCAACTTCACAATAGAGCTAAATAACTTCACAACAATTAACAGGAACTCCGATACGACGCAGAGAACCTTTGGTATGCCTTGAGGTAACGTCACAACTACTATAGTGCCCATCGTCACCCTAGTGTGATGGATCTCGAATATGGCGCGTGACAAGTCAATGAGAACGTAAATAGCTTGATGACGATAACAACGACTATGACATGAAGTTCTGTGTATGTGCCAGTGGCGACAACTTTGCGAGAACGATGGGCAATTTAGCACCAATTAAAAGCAAGATAGAAACTTCACAACTACATTAGGCAACTTCACGACAACAGTAGGAAACTTCACAACCAACTGCGGGAAATTTCACAACAACGGCAGGAAAATTCAAAACATGTAGGCAACTTCTATACGAGGAGACACAACTTTGGTGTTCCGAGGAGGCAATTTCACAAACAACGCTAAGCAACTCCACAACAATTAAAAGAGAATTTTACTACGAGGTGAAACAAATTTGGTGTGTGTTGACCGTTGAGACAACTTCATAGAAGTGGTAAATTTGGTGTGTAAGGAACAAATTTACAACAGTGCTAAGCAACTCCATAATAACTGGAAAAAACTTTGCTAAGAGGCAAAACAATTTTGGTGTGCGTCGAGACAACTTCACAACAGCAGTAAGCAACTTTTGTGTGCAACGAGGCAATTTCACAGCAGCGGTAAGCAAATTTCCTAACAATTAAAAGCAATTAGAAGCTTGTACATCCATGTCTATGCCTGCAGCAATTTCACCCGAAAAAACACCACAAGCAAATTCAGCATCTAAACTTCTTCTACATCTGAAGGTCCTCGCCGGAAGGAGCACGTGGTCGGCTTCTTCGTAGGGGAGTCGCACGATCCTTCTGTTCTGCATATAACTGTCGTAAGTCGATGCGCCAAACACATGTCGTCATTATGTACTTGTTTTGCCTAGATACCACCACTTCAACTGTAGAGAAAAAACAGACAAAAAGTAAGCAACTTGTATGAATATAAGCAAGAAAAAATTGAGATGAAAAAAAGAAGAAGCTAATAGCTGCAGTAGTGGAAAATTTTCTCTACAGAAAAAACTTCAGATAAAATAGAGTGCATGCCTCCGTATTGTGCACTGAAAAAATAATGGCTTACAGCTGCTAGGCAACTTACCTAAAGCTACCGGGCAAAATTTATAAAGATTCTTGGCAACTTCTCTACAGCTACTGGCAAAAAACCTAACGGCTGCTAGGTAACTACCATACATCTACTGGGCAAAAAAGAACCCTGAACAAGAAAATCGGCAACATAATGGGGGCGGTAAGTTTTAACTTTGTTGATCAGCAACGTAAGGTGCATTTTTTTTATAGCATCTTGCCTTTTTGTATTACAAGAATTGCATAATCAGAAGACACAAGTTGCTCAATATTACACAATAAGTTGCCTCCCAGAAATTACCCCCTTTTCAAGTCTCCAGTAGTTGTGCTTGCCACAAACTTGCCTAAAATATAAATAATATTGTCCAGTTGCACAAATTAATTTGCCTAACCAATGGTGTAAAGTCGCCATGGCGGTGGATTTGTGGAACAGAAAAAAATGTAGCATACTTCAAAAAAACAACAACAAGACCGGAGGGGGGACTCCACCCCGGCTTTGTCATTAAGGTAGAAGTGAGGACTCGAACCCGGGACCTGGCCCTTATGCGCATATGCACGGCTACCACTAGTCCACGGAAGAGTTCTCAATGTAGCATACTTCTCATATGGATGGAAAACATAATCAGGATGCACGGGCAACTTCCCATCTTAATCTAAGCAACTTTCACATATGGCTGTGCGACTAAAAACTGATGGTCTGGACAACTTCCTCTCGACTTATGGGGCAACTTCTACTGAACTTAGGGTAACAAAACTATATCCCCGGGGACTTTCCATTGTGGTCTGAGCAAAAATCCACCGCTGGTTGAGCACTACAGAAAACATTCCCTGGTGTTGGTGGCTGGTGCATTATGCCTTTTTCCATGCCCTTATCAAGCATGCAGCATTGCAAAAACAAAACAAAAAACACCATGCCCACCGTGTATCACCCTCTCTCTTTTCTCTCCTTCAGACCATCTCTACACAGTTGCATTCATATTTCTCTGGATAATGACTTCTACGCAACCAACGCAAAAAAATTGGGCAACTTCATGTGTTGGTGATGGAAAATTCCCATGATCCTGGGCAACTTTAAACTGACAAAAAGGGGCAAAAAATTCCCGGTCCCTAGGCAACTAAATTTTGTCCATGCTAGCACTGTCTAACTCTCCCATCCCACCCTGCCTACGAATCTCCAACTTAATCTAGATCAACCGAGGAGTAATCAGGGCAAAACACTCCATCCTCACCAACAACAGAAGAAGTACGCATCAGAAGCCCAGATCGGGATCATCCATGACGAAGAGGATCTAGTAATGGTGCCGTCTGTGCTCTCTCTCTCGCCCAACCAGCCAGTCCGATGCCAAACGCATGTAAGGATTTCGAGATGTGCTCACCAGCGGGAAATCCTACGCCGAATCTGGTCCGCACGCTCGCTTGTCGCCGTTGGTCCGCACCGCCGCCTGTAGCCGCTGCACCACACCGCCGCCCCTCACGCCGTCGCTGTACTCCGCACCTTCCGCATGTCGCCACTGCAATCCGCACCCCCTCCGCCTGCCGCCGCTGCTATGCACCCCCCCCCCCCTGCCTGCCGTCGCAACTACGCGCTCGCTTCACTAACGACGAATCCCGGCAGCGGCGCGGGTGGTTTATCCTTTCCCTAGCGCAAAATGGGGAATTGCCGGGCGGTGAAATCGGAAATGGAGCACGCAATCCTTGCTACGTCCACGCGACCACGTCTCTGTCTCACTGCACGTGGGGTGTCCCGACCAGGTGTCACCTGGCACGAATCGCATCGCGCGCCTGCTGGATCGACGACGCGCAGCCGGCCATTCGGCTCGACGAGATAACACACGCACGTTTGGAAGTTTTTAGTAAGTAAGAAATAATGTCACGTAAAAAAGACGATAGCCAATCTCACAATTAATGTTGCTCCATCCAATGAGTCGTCACGTGGTGTACCATGTTTAATTTGTAATTCTTGCATTGTTGATTGGCACTTTCCAAATGCATCGTTTCCTCTTATGCACAGTCTTCAAATATAAAAGCTCACCTTCTAGGAGGTGATAGCCTGATAGGTGATAGGTAAACCTTATCAGACCTAGACCATTGAGTCAAAAGGAATGGACAATCCAAATTAGTTGAGATCATCTTAAAAATTTCCAGACACGGTTCAGTATTAGGAGTCATCTTGTTTTAAAGATGAGCGACAACTCGATAAGCTAAAACTTGACAGAATAAGGAAAATCATAATCATATAAGGAGCAATATTATTATTAATATCTCTCGATCCAGGTCCATGCGAATGAACACACAAAGCTAATCAACCGTAAATTGACATTGCTCCACAATCATTTTTAGTTCTCTCTCGATGGGTGATGGATCGACGGATGGGTGGAAGTCCAGCAAGCTAGCAAGTAGCCGGCCATGGTGGATGCGTCATACGTGACAGCAGCAGTAGTCATAGTACACTCCTGGCTTGCAGTACGTCTCAAAGTTCTTGAAGTTCATCTTGGAGCAGTAATTGGAGCACGTCGTCTCGTTGCACGGCACGATCTGCCGGCAGTAATCGCCTGAAAATCATATCATCATGTTCTCAATTACCATACGCAGAACTAAAGAAGAAACTACGAGTAAAATTTACGCAAAAAATTGTATGTCAAGTATTCAAGAACATGGCGACATGCTCACGAGAGTATATAAATTAATAGACAAATTACATACATGGGCTACGAGATACGGAGTACAAATATGTTTTTACCTTGTGCATTGCATGATGACAAAACCATCATAGCCACGGCCATGACGGCAAGAACCGCTAGTAACAGAGCCCTGACATCCTTGCTGAGAAGAAGGGCCATGGTCGAGGATCTAGACGGAGGAAAAAACTTAATACTCCTTTATTATGTTTTTGTGTTGCTAACAACCCTTCTTCTCGTGTTCCTTGATAGTCCTAGGTCCATTTTATATAGGGGCGAGGGGAAATGCAAACCTGCTAAACAATGATTGGCCACATTAATTTTCAGCATCGTATTAGTTAATTTGTTTCCTTTTTAGCCAGATTAGTTGCCCCGGTTGCAATGAGCCAAATCTTGTTTTAAATGGTTGGGAATTCTTCAAATCCGGTATCAGATCTTTGGATGTAAGTTATTTGCTGCTATATATAATTAAAATCCTGACATGTTGGCCTTTTAGCCGGGGATCCCACAAGGAGATGGTAGGCGCGAAGGTGGAATTAAACATGGGGCGCGCTGAGCGTCCCCCAGAGGATCCATCCGCGCGATCCTCCGCCTCGCGCACCATCCGATGCAGTGAACATATGCCGTACGATCGGCTTCTTCGACCCACCAAACGCGAATTACCAAAAAAGCAAACGATCGTTGTTGGACTACTGATTCCCGTCCGACGTGGGTGGGTCCCAATTCTCACGTCGCTTTCATCTCATCTGTACTCACAAGTCACACCGGCAGAACTCAACGCACAGGAAATCACACGGACACACGCATACAGCTAGTAGCGTCGCCGCCAGGTCCAGGTCCTCGCCGGAGACACGGCGGTCGCCGGAGAAAACGTCGCCGCGTCGCTGGGAGTCGCCGATGCAGTATCCCTCCTCGCTCTCAGCAGCGTCGCCGCTCGCCGTAGCTCCGCCTCCGGCCACGTCCGGCAGCAGAACCACCAACCACTTGTAGCAGTGCTGCTCGATGCTGGTACCACCACCGCTGGCTGATGGCAGCAGCGCCGCCCAACATTGGTAGCAGCGCTGCCCCACGCCGGTAGCAAATCCGCATGCCGCAGGTAGCACCACAAATTGCCCCTGGGAGCAGCGCCGTCCAACGCCGGTAGCACCATGCACCGATTGCCGCCGGTAGCACCACCAATTGCCCCTGGGAGCAGCGCCACCCAACGCCGGTAGCAAATCCACACATGCGCCGGTAGCAACACCAATTGCCTCTCGGAGCAGCGCCGCCCAACGCCGGTAGCAAATCCACACATGCGCCGGTAGCACCACCGATTGCCTCTGGGAGCATTGCCGCCCAACGCCGGTAGCAAATCCGCATGCCGCAAGTAGCACCACCGATTGCCCCTTAGAGCACCGCCGCCCCATGATTGGTAGCAACGTGGCCCGCCGCTGGAAGCACCGTCGATTGCCTCTTGGAGCACCACTGCTGGACACTGGGAGCACCACCGCCACCATCCTCGCAGCAACCCGGCCACCATCCTCGCAGCTCCCCATTGAAACACAATGGTGCGCCGGTCGTCGCCGAGGTTACAGCGAGGGAGGGGCCGTCTCCTTCACGAATTTGCTGCAGGAGGAGGGGAGGCAAAAGGAGCAGTGTGGGGTGGAGCGTGGTACTGGCGGAGGTAGAGGAAGGAGAGGAAGAAAAAGGAGCAGCGCGGGCGGCGCATGGCAATGGTGGTGGCAGAGGTAGACGAAGGACAAGGAGCAGGGCGGGAGCCCATGCGCGGAGCTGCTAGGCGGGGTGCTGGAGATAGACGAAAGAGAAGGAACGAGATTTGGGGGAAAATCCTGCAGCGGTGCGGAAGGATAAGACTGGAGGGCTAGGGTCGCATGGGTCCACTAGCGACACGCGTCGCGCGATGGAAGAGGAGGATGCGAGGGTTCCATCCTCCGGGGGACAAACATCGTTTTCCATTAAACATCCCACATGCATAGGTTTGCCTCACTTCCCGCATTGAGCTGCCACCCTGAGCAGCAAATCAGCCGATTTTAGGAAAATAAAATCTCCTTGATTGATGCAATCATCCAAATTTCTTGCTTCCTTTAAACTAAGCCAAATCTAGTTTTTGACTGTTCTTCCGTCGGAAATCTTTTCAAGATATCCTTTTTTTTTAGGGAAACTTTTTCCAGATAGTTGCTGCTATGTTTGTTTCCAAAGAAAGAAAAATCTTGGGTGAACCCTTATTTCGTTGGGCTTCCGTGACAGCTCTGCAGCTATTTCTGCTTGGATTCTCCTCTGGTGTATCACCATTGAAGGTTTGCATTGATAGTGTTTGTCCTTTTTCTTTGTTGCAATGGCCTCATTTGCACTGCTTGGAAAAGGACGTTCCACTTCCACCATGTCCACATCACATGTAGGCCGAGATGATCTGTGACCACTGAAGGAGGAGGTGGGAACCCACACAGGACCGACGATGGAATGTTGGAGGTGACCCATAACCAAAAAGCTTTTGACTTGTTTCAAAAAAAATAACCCGAAGGGTTCGCTGCCTCATTATCCGCAAGTAAAAATTAATTGTGAAGGTGCATAGAAAAATGTGTGTAAAATGAAAGAACAAAACTTGTACCACCACAGATATGTAGTATCACATTCGGGATTGTGCCCCGTGCATTCAAACTGCTCGAATGCATATCCATATCCCACACCTCTCATATGATACCATAATGCCACTTCTAAAACTTTAAATTTGAAGTTCCAAAAAAAAATTGTGGGTATGTCAGATACGCACAAAAAATTCAGGAGTTGCGCGTTTAAGATTCCAAGAATTTGTAGAACCAAATTCGAAAGATACGCACATAAAAAAATGACAGATCCATCATGAATAATGTCACAAAAGGACAAAACACAAAATGACATTATTCACTCAATAATTTGTTTTTTTATTTCTCTGTGTGTATGTCGAATTTGGTTCTGAAAATTTTAGAGAATATAAAAACACTTCTTGTGAACACTCACCATTTGCTGCAGATTGTTTTGACACTAGTTTATTTGAATTTTCAAGAATGGCATCATGGTATCATTTAAGCTCTAGTATCACTAGATATTTTCCCCACAGACTGTACCTGTTGCACTCAGACTGCTGGATGTTTTCGTTGTTTTCCTAAGGACAACCTTTCCTTTGTTGAGTGTGACGGCAGGGAATAGGAGCGTACAGGTGAAAACAGGGGAAGTTCAGAAAAAATAAAGATTGCTATTTCTGGCCATCGGATCATGTACCAAGTTCCAGACCGTGATCTCGGTCACACCACCAATCACCAAAGCACATTTAGCCCACGAATCACCATACAAATTGCTAACTCGTGACCGTGCAGGACTGCAGCGCTGATTAACCCGAGTTTTGTAGGAGTAACATATATACTGCAAAATGCTAGGAACTAACATCAGATATCTTATTTAGATTTTGAGATTTCACATGCGAAAAGGGACAAAGAGTCACAAATGAGATCACTCGGAACGACCAATCTTCATTCAGTTCAAATTTGTAGCAGCCGGTGGAAAAACCATAAATAGCATGTATGTTCACTATCAGGGTAACTATAACATTGCAACAAATGATCGAGCTACTTATTCCTACCTGAACTCTGAAATGAAATGTCTGATGATGCAAAAGGAGCACATAGTAGTTTTTTGGTTTGACATCAAGGACCATGTAGTAGTATGCCAGTGAAGAAACCTATTTGTTTTTAATGCAATATAAGCATTGGGGGTACTGAAGTCGTGACATTCTCCTTCTGCCAATTCAGAGTACGTCCGGGTTCACGGGGAGAAATTTCATTCAAATTGTTTGTTTTTTGAGGAAGTGAACCGTAGTTGTTCTACGGTATATTTTCTATTATGAAAAATATGTATAAACCAATAATACCGAACCAAAATTAACCAGCCGTTTTCTCTAACATGATAAAGACTCAGAAAAAAACCTGGAGTACTATGGAAGAACAGCGTCTATCCAATCCTTCAAAACTGAATTTCATTTATAATATAATCGATGTTATCATGGGATCTGTAGCAAAACACAGTAAGACTTGCGCTCTCATGCTGCTTTTGTCCAACAAGAAAAAAGAAAGAGTGAATTAAATCTTTAAATGCTGCATGGAGTCACTCGAACTTATCATCTCAAGAATTATCCTTAATTATCTGCAGATGCATCAGGTTCCGAGGAGGGAGAGACGACAGCAGGGGCGGGTTTGCAGCAGCACTGGCTGACTCTGGGGCCAAACGGTTTGCAGTATGCTACTAAACCGTCGCAGTTTTGCCCCCACCCGTCATATACACAACACCGGCGTGACCTGATTCATTCGCTATGGACAGCGACGACGAGTTCATGTTTTTTCCAAATGATGGCGGAAGATGCCGCCCTCACGGCCGACGATGACGAGAATGAGATGGTCATGGCCGCTATCCTAGATGCGGCAGTCGAGGCAGAGGCCCTGTCGAAGCGTGGAGGATCGGCGAAGGGGCGGATGGCCAACAAGAATCGTCATAGAGCAACGAGGCGCATGCTTTTGTACACCGACTACTTTACCGAGCAGCCGACAAAATTTCCTCATGAATTTCGACGACGCTTTAGGATGAGCAGGGAGGTGTTCAGGAGGATCGTGCATGGCGTTCGGGGATACGACGACTATTTTGAGCTGAAAAGAGATTTCACCGGCCTCCTTGGATTTTCATCTCTTTAGAAATGCACGGCTGCCATACGGTGCCTTGCTTATGGAGTTCCCGCCGATTCGTTAGATGACTATCTCCGTATGTCTGAGTCCACCGCCGTCGAAGCCACCTACAGGTTTTGCAGGGCATTTGTTAAAGTGTTTGGAGTGGAATATCTGAGATCACCAAATGAGGCCGACACAGACGAGCTCTTGGCACAAGGCCAAGCAAGAGAATTTTCGGGAATGTTTGGAAGCATCGATTGCATGCATTGGAATTGGAAGAACTGTCCATTCGCTTGGCAGGGGATATACAAGTCAGGACATCATGGATCATGCAGTGTCATACTTGAGGCCGTGGGATTAGGATCTTGGATTTGGCATGCATTTTTCAGCACGGTCGGTGCACACAATGACATCAATGTGCTCCCACGCTCCCCGGTGTTTCAAAAACTTTGTCAAGCCCTAAGTCCACCATGCAACTATGTGATCAATGACCATGAGTACAATAAGGGGTACTAACTTGCCGACGGCATCTATCTTACTTGGTCAACATTTGTGAAGACTATCCGTAACCCTGTCGGCGAGGCAGATTGCCATTTGTAAAGACGCAAGAGGCTGTCCGCAAAGATGTGGAGCGGTCATTTGGTGTGCTCCAGGCTAGGTTTGCCGTCGTCCGCTACCCTTGCCGACGCAGTATTCAGAATTTCTTGCCATACATCAGGAAATTCGTGATGGAACAAGGCATCCGCAGCTATACGAGGATCTCGTGACACACTTGTGGGCGATGAAAGCAAACAACGTCCCAATCAGGCGGTTTGATATTTCCATGTCATGTTATAAACTTATCCGTGTTCGAACTTTGCATTCGTGTTTAAACTTAGCAAGTACCACCGCACTTGTGTTGTAATAATTTGAATTCCATGTCATTTTCTATGTTTAAATTCGTATTGAAATGCAATAACCGCCGTCGATGTGGTCTTTACAAGTTAGTAGATGAAAAAATAAAATTGGAGTTTGTCTTTGGGGGGCGCCGACACAAGTCCGGCACCCCTGGAGATGCTCTGAGACCAGCAGGACTAGCATTTTGCAAGTAAACACATCACAGTTCACATGCCCAGGAAAAGGGAGATGACAAAAAGGTATCTACGCTTCAGCAACTCACAAGAACATTCATTGATATATTACAGGACTGGATTGATGATGATTCTATCGAGCACAGCTAACGAACAGCAACCCTCAAATGTAGTACGTGCGCTCCATGTGCGCTCCTGCTCTTGTCGAGGCCGGATGCCGATGATTTTCAGCACCACCAGGGTTCCACAGTATGTCAGGTGCACCATCACGAGATCTTACCGGCTCCACATAGTGGTACTCAGAGTGTCTTCCTCTTCCTCTTCCTCTTTGACTGTCCTCATGCGCGTCACGGCCCCTCCCCAGGTGCCAGCCACGGCCCCTCCCGTGTTGTTGGCCAAAGCGATGTGGTGCTGGAAAGAACTGCTGATATTCCCACTGTTTCGTTCCATATCATGAGGTTTTCATCTGCGAAACTCATTCTTACATTGCCTTCCCCACCCTGCAGATCCACTCCCCCATCTACGTCAGCTATCTGAGTCGGTTTCCTGTCCAATCCCTGTGAGTTGTCCATGTCCAATAAGATTTGGTTAGAATCATGCAACCATTCGGAAACACCAGTCTTGTGCATCGCTTGAAGGATTGAAGATATATTTAGGCATCCAGCGAAACCTAGACTGAGCTGGTGATTCGTGGAAGAAGTGTCCCCTGCCTGCCCTCTCCTTGTAGCCGTAGCGACTCCCCGCATTTCTTTGGTCCTCAACATGGTAGCGCTTTGGACTGTTAGTTGCACGATGCTTTTCCCAAGTATTGCCAGGCGAGGGGCCATTTGAGTTAGTTCTGAATGGTCCACAGTACCATCATGGGCCTTGGACTCAAATTGCTCCGCTCCTTGCTGCCACTGATAGGAAGGCTCCTGTACAACATTTTCCACATTGAAGTAGTCAGCCGGTTCAGCAAGATTTTGCACCACTGGAGAGAGTCCATCACTCTTTTGTTTCCAAGAACCACGAGGCCTCACTTGATAATCCAAGGTAGTTTTCCTATCCAGCCAGTCGTTGAGCTCAGATGTAAATTCGGCTTTAGTACAACTAGCAGGCGCTTCTTTATCAAGACACTTGGTCTCCAAATTGGAGTATACCCTGTTATCATAAGATGTCATTTGGTTCTCTCCTGGCGATACTGCCCAAAGATTCTGCTGTTGCTGCTCTTCATATACACGCTTATGAACATACCGTCCTATTTGACTCTTTTTTGTTGTCGCCACTTTCTCCAAAGCCATGTTGTGACTTCCAGATGGTTCTATGGCAGAAGCTACAGCCATACCACTTGGACCTCCTTCTGCATGCTCTTCTCTCTGGCCTGCCTGTTTAATCGGCTTGCACATGACACTATCTTGAGCATGCTGATTCTTTTCTGATTTCTTGACCTGCTGAGGCCTTGAGAGGCTAGTGGTTGTATGATGTACTTCCTTGGCAGCTGCTGCCTGCTCCTGGTTTGCTGATGCGAGTAAAATATCATCAAGCCTTATACTACCCACAATAAGACCTGTAACAGAAGTAACCTTGGCAGGAATCACTGAACCATTGATCGCAACACATGGGAAATGGGTTTTATGCACACTAGAACTCTTCTCATTACCAAACACAGGTGTCGCTGCAGGCCTAACTGCACCAGAATTCCTCCTGCTGCTCATGTTTCTGGTCGAGAGGTCCCCATGAGATTTAGCTTCAGAACCCTTTGTGTCTGCATGAGTCTTGCTATCGGTTATATTTCTCTCACGTGAATCAAAATGCATTCGCCTATTCTCCATCTGCAAATGTTCTAGAGCACTGTTGTCATGTGACGGTGAGGTATTTTTTGGGGCATTGTGTCCTATCATGTTAATCTCTGTGTTCTTGGCTGAAGACATGACATTATGAATCCACGGGCCTTTACTTACACCCAAAGTATTTGATGCTAGACTAGAACCGACAGAAACTTTCATAACCTTGACTCCATTTCCTGGTTGAGGCACATTAAGACCATCGGCCGTTAAACTAGCACGTTTAGTAGTCCCATCACCGTGTGTTTTCTGTTTGTAGTGCAGATTATCTGCATCTGGGGGTGCATCATCGGACTTCTGACTCTGTATTGATTGATACCTCCTCAACTCTTCCATTTTTGCAATAACATTTGCTTTTTGTTGACTAATCCAGTTCTCTGCATCATGTAGTTTTTTGGCAGCTTGAGAAGACAAATATCTCATTCTGGATTGCTGAATGCATCAAAAGAAACACTAGTTAAGAAACAACCATGGCACAAGATACTCTTAGTCACATTTATGCAGTATTTCCTTGCCCATTTTAAATATTCCTTGGTCACTCTATTAATGGATTGCAGGTAACAGAAGCAGAATAACATTATAATAAAAACAATAATATGCCTAAATAAAATTTGCAGAAGTCTGAAACTATACATGGAACAAACAAACTGTGCACGGACAGAGTAACATTTGGACGGCAGGTGCCTACATTAGCAAGGTGTAACAGATATAAATGGATTTGCCGGGTAAAAAGCATTACTGGAAGGAGTAACAGAAACATCTCTTATATCAAGGTTTTCAGAAGGATTGGGTTCTCGAGTCTAAGCGAACAGCCATGAATTTCACAAAACAAACGCCACATGACAAAATGTGATAAAGAAACACGTCAACCGTTGTCAGGTCAATGCAGTGGAAAATTTTGTGCAGCAGAAGTGACATATACACTGAATAATCCATCCCGTGCAAATCCCCAGGATGCTCACTTGCCTACCCCTAGTATGAACATTTCCATCAAACATTGAAAAGGTACAGAAGAAAAGCCATGTTTAACCACGTTTTATCTTTGTATACATCTCATTACTCACGAGGAGATAACAACCACATACCTGGACTTCACAATCAAGCCAATTTGACACCTTCTCAGAAGCTGTCACATGTGCCTGCTGCAAGGTGTTCATAGAAAAAAGTTGGACTTGTTGAGCATCTGTCATAACAACTCCCCGTAAAGAGTCAACCATAGAGTGTTCTTCCCATCCATGTCCAGTAATACTAGATGGCATGTCCTGAGCAGAACAGTCGAGCCCATTTCTTGAGATATCGCCTCTTCCATATGGATAGCAATTAGCAGATTTACCAACTTTTCCAGGTTCACTAAATTCAGTAACTTGTTCTTCTGAGAGACCAACTACAATTACACCCTTAGCGGGCACATTTGATGGACTAGTCAGCACAGAATTGCTGCTTTCAGAAACAGAATTAAGCTTGTCAAATGCAGGACCAATCTCACTGGCGGCAGCACTTAAGGGAATGCATTCTGTCGCGTGATCTGCCTCGACAGGAATGTTTTTTGGGTGCTTAAGCTTGGATTCCTTGGGTAGAGATGAAGGTGGATTGGACAAGTTAAGGGCACGGAGATTTCTAGCTTTGATGTTCAGACACTTTATTTTCTCTAACAGGGCCACATCCTTCTTGATGATAGGTTGCTTCTCAATCTCAAGTACATCTGCATGACCATTCTTGACCTTCCCAATAACGTGACAAGGTTGATTTATGACACAACAATTAGCAGGCATGTGAGGATGAGATGGATCCCTGTTGTTTGGATAGTGCGCACCATGTCCAGTATCTCGCCTTGCTGCTGCCTCCTCGTTGAGTGCAAACTGACCACAGTGAGCAAGCGAATCAACAGAGAAGCCAATGGGGTCTGCATGCTCGTATGGACCATACAGTGCCTGTCCTCTGCGCAATATTCCATTTTCATCAGGGGGTTGATCAGGAGGAGGATGCCAGCAATCCAACCATGGAGGAGGCATACATATATTTGGAGCTTGGGGACCATGCAGTTGGGCCTGCTCAGCCCCCTTTGTCAACTTTGCAGCAGGAAGCTGATCACCACCTTTGCACATGTAGCCCATTCTTGAGATACTTTCATGCTCATAACTGTCAGACGAAATTACCTCACGAGTTCCTGTCAAACAAGAATATCTTGATTATTATGCCGTAAGCAAGAAACATATCACATCATATGGAAAGGAAATTACATTCATTGAATACAGATTGCTATGAGACTACGACGACTTGTGAGGTATGAAGTGTGAAAGAGTGGGATAGCCGATAGCATTCATGAAGCATGTGTATGGAAAGGAAAATTACATTCATTTACCACAAATTGCTATGAGCCTATTACGATTTGTGAAGTATGAAGTGTGAAAGAGTGGGATAGCTGATAGCATTCATGAAGCATGTGTATACCAGTTATCAGGTTCTTTCCTTGCTCATCTTGTGTCACAGCCATACCAGAACCAATAGTTGGTCGCCTTCCTGAATTATGTCCTGTAATAGAAAAGATAACGAGTAAGGAGAACAAAAGTTGTAGAGTGATTAACCGTATGGAACTGTTAAAGCTAATTAGCATAGAAAATCTCTGTTTAACAGAAGACCTATCCAAATAAGTAAAATACCAGCAGGTATCTATTTTGTGCCACATAACTTGGTGCCAAACAACACGTGTTTAGATACGACATGGTGTGAATAACTGAACTACAAACAGACTTTGTGCAAACCAAATGAAATGTTGCAGTTGGTCACCTTGTTGACTGTTTGACGCGGAGTTTTTGGATCCAAGTACTGGGAAATCATCCATACTTAGGCTGAAACCTTTCCCCCGTGATGCAGGTGCCTACATTAGCAAAATAAAGTATTAGATATAGCTCGGTTAGTTTCCCACTTGAGTTACAGATGAGGTGCATACCTGTCTGCCAACAGTTGTCAATGGTGCTTTCAGAACATTAGTGAAAGAATCTGGAAAAAGTGGCAAGCTCCCTGATCTTGTCTCTGTGCTTTGGGGACGACTTGCGGCAGTTGGCAAATGATATGATGGTACGTCGAGGAAGTCACTTCCAACTGTTGACGATGACGTCGAGCTTCCTCGGGAAGAAGGACGATCATCCATGTGGCTAGGTGAAACAGAAGCTCCATCATTCTTGTGATACAGAGGCCAAGGTGAAGCCCATGCATTCGATGCTGGGAGCGTTGATTTGTTGCCCCATGTGGCAGTGCCCCTAACATCCATACCGGAATTCCATCAGACGGCAATAAGAATGAAACATCATCTCAGCTTTGCATAAACAAGGTGCCTGGAATCCAACATGTCCCATGCCCCACGTTCAATTCAGGCTAGTGTTTCACCACCGAAGCTAGCTACTGATTTAATGTAAGCAAAAACCTTTACAGACTTACAGTTCTATCATCCAATTCCAAGGTACGCACACCTAATACGTGATGTTTCTGGCATAATTTCCTTTCTCAATCTAACTAACCAGATACCTGAACAAGTGAACATGCACGCATGCAGAAACCAGTCTATCTGCCCCGTTCTAGCAAGTAGCAACACCAAAAAAATTGTCAAAGGGAGAATATCTTACTTTCGAACATTCTCCTCGTTAAGGCTGAGGCCATCGCTGTCCAACCTAGGCAAACAAAGTCTCACCACATCAATTTCACAAGATACAAAAGAAGGTAGTACCAATAAATACTACAGAGGAGTAGTATATGACAGATGCAGATGCAGGAGGTTCGTCAGCAGACGCCACGTATTACGGTTAGAAATGCTACCTCTGGCTCGGCAAGTTGACGGGTTTAGGAGCCCTCGAGTCGGGCTTCCTCGTCGGAGGAACCCCCGGCCATCTGCACGCAGTAACACGATCACTAAACCCGTCAGGAATTAAATCACCAACTAAATCGCCTAAGAGATTCTTCACCCGGAAGAAGGAGATGAAAAGGAAGTAGAAGAAGATGGGACGGAGCGACGTACCCCTTGCCGCCGTCCGCGGCGGCGGCGATGACCACCATCGTTTCCCTCTCCTCGCTTCGAAGGCGAGCCGGGTAGTGGCAGGTGGCGGCGGGCTAGCACGCGCAGTCGAGGTGGAGGCGGCGCGGCGAGGGAAGAGCGGGTTGGCGGCGGTGGCGGACGACTGGAGCGAGTGCTGGTAAGGGGAGGGTCGGAGTGGGAGGTGGAGGAGGCGCAGGTGGGACCCACTGGTCGGAGAGAGCGGCGAAGAGCGAAAGAAATGGAATATTCTCCTATGTCTGCACGCCCGATGGCTCCTGGGCAAAGGAGAAAAGGTCCAGCGAGTTCTTTTTTTCGAAACACAGTACAAGCCAGACGCTCATATTCACGCGCATACACTCACCCCATAAACACATGCACGCATATCCTATTTCGATGAACACCTCCGATAGACTGAGCCGGCGGATCAGTTCTTCTTGAGATTGACGAAGTCACCACAGGCGACTCGCTGTCGACGGAAACGCCGCTTCCCACTGAAGAATATTCCGACCAAATGAGAAATACCAGCGTCCAATATGATATTTGAACTATGGTGCGCTGGGTACAACCACCCTCCTAAACATCCTACCACAGGCAGGCTCTCTAGTTTATTTATATATTTTAAAAAGAGTGAATGCCGTAAAACTTGTGTAAGCCGTTTTCCGAACCCCAACTACACGTAGCTCATTTCTTAAAAATAATCAAAATTTACAATTTTCAAGTTTCCAAAATTCGAGGAAAAAATCAAATATGTAGATTATCATATGATCTATAATTGTGCATAATTTCAATTCTAAATCCGTTATACAAACATGTGGGTGGCGAATAGTCAACAATTTTTAAAACTTCAAATTTTGTCCAATTTATCTTTTTTGTGTAGCCTGCAATAATATGAATTCTGGATTGAAAAATTGCACACTCGTAGATCTCGACACTATCTACATGTAAGATTTTTGTTTTGAAATTTCAAAACTTAGGACGCCGATTTTGATTTTTAAGAAAAAAGAGCTACATGGAGCTCGGCTCCATTTACACTTTCCAGTAAAACCTCACCTTCGTATAAACTTGTACTCCCTCTGTTTCGTATTATAAACCATTTTGGCAAACTAAATTTATGGAACAAAGGAAGTAACATTTTGTCTGAGCTTTTGAAATAAATTATTGAATTACAAATATAGAGTTAGTTATCAACACAACGCACAAATCCCTCAAATACCCACAGGCGGTGCCAACCAACTCCCTCCCTACAGATCTCAGCCGGTGAGGGCGTTGGTTCCCTCTCCCTTCGCTTGCCGCTATGGTGAGTCGTTGGGGGTGGTGGGAGCGGCGCCCGAGTAAGTAAATATGCCTCAACTCTACTCCCACACTGGCGGCGACCTTCACGACGGCGTCTCGGAGTTGATGGCAACGTTTGCTTCTCGGTCCTTCGGATCGACAGCTTGGTCTTCTCGCCGTTCTTCAAATCTGGCGAGATCAGTTTCTCGACGTGTCGCTAGCGTGTGTCGTTTTCTACGGCGGCTCTGGCGACCGGGGCGAGGTGCTTCTTCTGGAGCGTGGATGTTGGTCCGAAGGTGGTGGATCTGCCGTTCTTCTCCGACTTCGTCGATGGGAGGCGACGGATATTGGTCCAGACAACATGGGGACGTTCCCCATCGACGTGCCACAGCGACCTGTGCCTCGCTACATGCGGCAGGCCTGTTCATCGATTCACAAAGGCTTGTTGGTGATGGTACTTTTTTGGAACTTGGAATTGTCGAAGGCTCGGCATCTCTTCATACGTCCGTTTTGGCGGCGCTGGTTTTGGGTGCCGACCGCTAGCTATGGTGGTTGCAGGAAACCATATAGATTGTTTTATATTTCTCGATCTCTTAAGATTTTATCTGTAAATTAAGGATAATCAGTTTATCCTGGTCTGTCTTTTAGTTTCCATGTGTGTTGCTTCATGTAACTTGATTTTCGATTAATGAAATACATGGTTGCTCTAAAAAATCACTTAAATAATGACTAAACTAACATGTCGCACCCATCCGCTAGGAAAGCGTGACACTTAGACCTGCCACCGCCCTTCTAGTTTGTTTCAGCGCGCCGCCTCCTTTAAGGATGAAAATGGATAGGTATGATACGGTGGAGCAATATCATACAACAAATACAACCTATGTTCAGTATTATAAACCGTTTTGGCTAACTAATTTAATTTGCCAAAACGGTTTATAATACAAAACGGAGGAAGTAGTACACAAATAGTATACAAAAATACGGTGGATGAAAATGGATAGGGATGATGGGAATGAAACTCACATCCTGACATCCATATCCGATGGGTATTGTGTCCGTTGAATTATTAAATACTCCCTCCGTTCATAAATATAAGATGTTTTAGTTTTGTCCATATTCACATGTGTCAACATGTATGTCGACATGTTTTAATGTGTATGTACACTTATTTGGGTGTGCACCTAGTCAACATGAGAGTTAGTTAAAACATCTTATATTAAAAAAACGGAGGGAGTTATACACAAATAGTACGCAATTTCACATTCATTGTTAGCTTCTGTTTTAAATAGCCGGCTATCACCTGGCTATAGCCTTGCGAGAGGATCCACACTATAGATAAGGCATTTGAAGGATAAAAAGGTATTAGCCGCTAATAGCCCGGCTAAATGAATTTAGCCCTAATTTAGCCCTGTAGCCGCTATATTTCCGCTTAGGGTATCCAAAAAGTTTGGACCAAAATTTGTCCCGCTTGGACCAAATTTGTCCTGCTTAGCCCAATTCTGGGCCCAAATGTGAACCCTATCCCCCAAATTCTTCTCATTCTCTCTCTCTCCAAAAATAGAACTAGGAAGAGCGGCGGCGCAACCTCGCACTCCCGATCGCCCTCACCGCTGAACCCAACCTTTCTCGCCGCTAACTCGACCTCCTCGCCCCTCTCCACGCCTTTGAAGCTAGGCTCGCTCGTCCGGCGTACGAGGTGCGAGTGTGCGACCTAGGCCGCGCTTGGCTCCTCGAATTGTTGATATATATACAAACATATGTTGCCCAAAGCTTGTTTTTTTCTATTATTTAGCAAAACGGTTATAAGGCCATAGCTACGCTATAGCCTGGCTATAACCTTTCGTAGCTTCTGAAATTGCCGGGCTAAACACAATAGTCCGCTGTTTTGAAAGATTTGTTAGCACATTTCATTACAAAAATACAATTACCTCAGCTCAAATAACAGGTACATGACATTTTTGTTATTTGAAAATCACAATCTCATAGTCCTAATACATCATGAATACATGAGTCACATGACAAATTTACATTAAAGTTCTGTAGATCACAACGAGCCCCTGTGCAAGTGTGTTGTTGTGATGGGATTGTTGGCCTTCTGATCCTACGACTAGGGCTGTGGAGGTTAGGCCGTTGGAGTTCCGAAGCCTAGGGCACAAGGTTGTACTCGTACCCTTCCCAGGACTTAACGATTACGGCATGGGTAATTCTCAAGGATTAACAAAATGCTTCAAGGTCCTTCTCATACGGGGGTGCCCGTACGCATGGTTAAAATTTACATCATCGGGCTCCCCTTTGCTCCCTGACTACGACGATTGTGCGTCGACTATGGTCGTATGGAGCGGGACTTTGACATGTGAAAGTTGTTTGATCTATGAATTTAGGGACGGTGGAGCAAGAAAAAGGCTAAATCTACAGCTACATAAACAACCATGGTATGAAACCTAATTTCATCTGAATCGCCTGTCATTTCCAACAACTCGAAGAAAATGACATTAACACAAAACATAGCTATAAAGAACATGCTCTTTTCATATCAACTTTCTCTTATGTTGTGTTCTTTCGTGCTTCAAGTTCAATTCTTCTTCCGAGTAAATTGGAATCTTCAAACCATCCTGAAAGGACAAGGATGTCGCCTAGAGCGGGGGGGGGGGGGAATAGGCGATTAAAACTTTTCCGGTTTAGGCTTGCTAATTGCGGAATAAAACTAGGTGTTTAAATTAACAAGCCAACAACCTAAGTAAACTAGGTTCACCTATGTGCACCAACAACTTATGCTAAGCAAGACAAACAACAAGGTGATAGTAATAAAGAATACTTCAAGCACGAAGGCTATCGCAATGTAAAGTGCATAAGTAAAGGGCTCGGGTATAGAAATAACGAGGGACGCGGAGACGAGGATGTATTACCGAGTTCCTCCTTTTTAGGGGAGTACGTCTCGTTGGAGAGGTGTGAGGCACCACAAATGTCGATCTCAACGCCACAAAGGCTCACCCTATTCTCCGATGAACCGCACCACAAAGGTTTGGTTCACCTTCCACTATCGGAAACCTTCAAGGCGGGTTCCGGAGCCTTTACAACAACGATCCGGGGCACAACCCACAATTGGGTTGGGGGCTCCCGAACAGCTACAATTGACCACAAAAGGTCTCAACGACCACACGGGCGTCTAGGGTCCAAAGACCCAAGAGTAACAAGTTTACAAACTTCCAACTTCCACGAATCCTCGTGGAGAGACCAAACCGATGCAATACAATGCAATGGCAAGAACACAAGAAGTGCTCAACTCCTTCACTCTCAAATTCCAACAAAGCAACAAATACTTATGGGGGAATAAGAGAGGAAGAATAAACGAGGAGAAACACCAAGAAATCCAAGATCAAGATCAACTAGGTTCCCCTCACTTAGAGAGGGAATGGATTGCTGGAAGTGTTGATCTAGATCTCCTCTCACTTTCCCTCAAAGATATGCAAGAATCATGGGAGGGATTGAGAGGAAGGCAAGCTTTTCCAAAAGTCAACAATGGAGGTGAGAGAGGGGAAAACGTGCTCAAGAGGATTAGGGAACCTTTGGGAAAGAAAGCCCTTAAATAGGTCCCCTAAAAAGGTGACCGTTGAAGGGGTACGGGAGCCTTGCCTAGGGGCCGGCCTGAGGCCCGGCCTGGGGGCCGGCCTGCTCACAGACCCGCCCGGCCTGGAGCCCGGCCTGGGCCGGCCAGGGGGCCGGCCTGCTCACCGATCCGCCCAGCCTGGAGCCTGGCCTGGGCCGGCCTGGGGGCCGGCAGGGCAGCCGCGAGCACCGGCCTGGTGCCCGGCCTTGCCGGCCATGCTGTCGAGGCCACCTGCCCGTGACCCGGCCTTGGCCGGCTGGGGGACTGGCCACCCAGAAACAAAACTTCTTCGACCTCTAACTTTTGCAAGAAAACTCCAAATGGGATGAAACCAACGAGGTTGGAAATATTAAGGGTCACAAATATAGAGGAGATACCACACATGGGAAGGTGTGGACCTTATCTCGAGGAGGACCGGTAATATTTCCAACACCGAGAATGCAACCAATTTTTCATCCGGACTCCGTTTTCTATGATCTTGGGCTTGCTCCGAAGATAATCACAAGCACTACAAGATCATGCATATACATATCATAGTCCATCATGTGAGGAGGATAACACAAGAGGAGAGTTTGACCTCTCTACAAGAGACAAACCGGTAAAACTTCCAACAACAAAAACGCTACAAGATATTCAAATGAAATCCGTTTTTGATGAACTAGAGCTTGGTATGGAGATGAACACAAGCTCTAAATTCTCACATGGATAAAAGCCAAATAAGAACCAAGAAATATGATATGCCAAGTATGCAAAGGTTTGAACTCTCCACAAAGATGCGATCAAGTTACTCACTGGAGAGCCCCTCTTGATAGTACGCCGTCTATCATATAACCCGGTCTCCAAACTAACAACATGAGACCGGTAAAATAGAAACCCTATCAAGATCATACCTTTGCCTTGCGCATTCCACTCTTGCTAGAAGAAGACGATCTTGATCTCTTCAAGTGGACCACCTTTCTTGATTGCGCTTGCTAGCACATGCTTGATGAAGACTTCTCCAAATACTCCCCCATACACCATTATGGGAGAGTCTCGCTTAGCTCCGTCTTCATGAAGATGATGTCTTGAATCTTTCAAGACATATTTGCAATATGATCAACTCTACACATGACCATTCTTCATATAAACCCTTGAATAGAGCATTGATCATCATGTAATCCTCTATAGTCCAACACATGAACTCCAACCTTCTCCTATGGACAAGATCTATAAGAATATCTCAATGCAAACATTAGTCCATAAGGATTGTCATTAATTACCAAAACCACGCATGAGCAACACATGCACTTTCACATCCTCTAAGCCATCGAAGCTTGAGTTATAGCAAATATGGAATTTGAAGGGATATGACAAGAAAATATAATGTACAATGGATTTTTTTAATGTCTGTACCAATATCGCTAAATATGTGGTGAGAGATATTATTGCTAAGAAATCATCTCCTAGATACAAGAAGATAAATATTTTTATTTCTCTATACTCCAAATCACCATTTATCATACATCACACTTTGCATGCCCTAAAGTTAGAAGAAAAGGTAAATACTATGTATCACAGGCCGATGGGAAAGAAATCGTCGGACCGCTTCGATGCCGTCAACATCGTCTCCATCGAACGGCCTGGCGTAGCTTTTTTTCCCGTTGCTAACCCAGCGAATCAAATCAAATCCCGTTGGAAATGGCAGTTACCAAATCCCCAAATATCTCACCCGTACCGTACCTCAAGGCGACCGGCACCTCGCCTCAATCGGAAATCAACACGCACGTCCTCACTGTGCGCTGCCGCCCTCCTCCACACCCCAGCGACCCGCTCGCCGGCGGTCTGGTCTCCTGCCGCCTCCGCGATCGCCTCAACCTGGTTCGATGAGTTTCACGGACACGCGCGCATGAACCTCCGCCGCGGAGGCGTCGCCGAGGCTGCAATGACCGGCCGTCGGCGCTGCTCGTGTTAGAGGCGGCGGGATCGGTGGGTCGTATCGTTTGGATCATCGGCTGCACGGTTGGGGAGAAGGTAATTACATTTGATCTAGTTCTAGAAGCGCTCGTAATTTCTCCTGATTAAATCCCTTTATTTCTAGGACACAATGCATTCCTTCTCCATGTATGTAATCTTCAAATTTTGATTACCGTAAATGGAATGGTTCAGTGCCATGTATTTACCAAAAAAAATATTAATCCTCACGCCCCTACATTCCATTTGATGGATTTGGCAAGCAAACACACCAACATTCTACTTTGTTTCTCATTCAGGTTGCCATTGTACGGAAGCTTTGGTGCAAAGAATCATGCCTCATTGTTTCTTAGAGATGTTTCTTTCATATATAATATTTGCTGCAACCACCCCCAACTATGCATCTTACTTTTTCAGATATGTTTCTAACGTCCTACTTTTTCCCATATGTTTCTGATCGATGTAGAGAACATCTGGTGCAACCATTTATATTTTTGTGTGCTTCTTGTGTGTTGATGGATTGCTTCACGGTGTCCATGCTTCTTGATTTATTTTGTATATGTGTTTTCATTGTCGAACTATTTTTTGTGGAAGCATTGCCTCATGCTTCACGTCTATAATATACGATGGAAGCACTAGTGTCCATATCTTCTGTGATTTTTTCATTTCTATCCACGCTACCCATGTGCTCTCACATATTTTGTATGCTCTGACAGAATTGGCGGAAACCATCGTATCATCAATATTTTATTGGTTTTGTACATATTTCTACTGTACGTAAACTTTGCTTCACGTGACCCCGACCATGCTTCTATGTTTCTCAAATAAGTTTCTCTTGTTAAGCAGACAAAATATCCAACATCGACGTCGGGCGTGTAGCGAAAACACAATCGACATGTTAGGTGGACCAATATGTCTCGCCGACGGCCATGATGACGATCCCGAGCATGGTGAAGGTTGCAGCACCAACAACCGCTTCAGCCATGATGGTGTGCTTCGTGACGGCGTGTGTCATTCTTTGACAAGCGTCCACAATTGACATGTTAGGTGCAGCATTGCACATCGAGGGCTACGGCGAATAAAATCATGCCAACTTTCTAGACAATCACATCGCTCCATTGTTCTAACAATGTGAACAACATATGTGGAAACTATATTACCTAAGTACGAAGCAAGTAGCATGAACAATGTATGTGGTTAGAAATTATAATATTTCTTTATGGAAGCAAACTTCTGTTGTGTACGAAGCAATTTATGGTGACATAGGAAACAAAATATGCTTCATAGGGAAGCAAACTATATTGATAATTTTGTTAAATTGAAGCAGATATCATTTACATGGTAGAAATTTCTTCAATAGAAATAACTTTTGCTACGTTTGAAGCAACCTTTTAGTTCGTCGGAAGCAAAGTGGAGTAACATTGGAAACATAATCTGCTCCATAATCAAGCAAATTACTATATGATAGTTTTAAAAGAGGCAATAGAGAAAATTTTGTTGGGCTTGAAGCCAGCTTCAATTGCATGGGAAGCAGAGTAAACTTGGAAACAAACTTGCTACATAAGGAAGCAAATTAAATTACATGGTAACTCATCCGTGCTAAAGGAAATAATAGTTTCTGTAAAATCAAGAATTAATTTCCTATAAATCAGCAATATTGAGAGTTTACCGGGAGCCCGCTAATTGATTCTGTTTTGGAAACTCCCGGGTGAGGTGGCCGTTATTTCCTTTCTATTCTAACGACCTATTTTTTACTGCGCCATCGCACGGAGCAGATCAAACCAATCGTACGTCGCAGCACATGTCCGATGGGAAGCTAATATCGGACGCCGATCCCTAGTGCTTGCCGAGTAAAAATCGGGGCGACGATCACATACCTAGGAAAAAACGGACGGGGCTTGCCTGCGGCCCGCCCGTGCGACCATCCGTGCGGCCAGGGCACGTGGCGTCCATCCAGCTCTTCTTCGCCGTTTTCCATCTGCAGGAGATTTTCCGTTGCCAACAAAAAAAATATAAATATGCGTAAATACATAAATCGTCATGGATTGGAGTCGCCGGCTCGCTCTTCCATTTGAGAGTCTTGTACGGGGCAAACGCGGCCATGTTGTCCCCGGCTGCGTGACTACAACCCGTTCGCCGTCGATGGAAACACTCGGCTGAACCTGTCGTCGTTGTTTGAGGATATGCAGACTGATTTCTCCTGTCCTCGCACCAAATTTCTGCAAGCAGTACCCGGTTTTTCAATTGCTCGTCGTGATGGATAGATCTGTCTCCTAGGATCTATTCCCCTCTACCAATTTCAGGATTATGCAACTAAATTGCTGTCCCTGGCATCTTCATCTTCGCCTGACGGCCTCCACATTGATTTTGCTAGTATGCGGTGATTCATCTCAATTTGTCATGCATGGAGTATATAAACAATTGTATGATCCCTAGCCACTCCTTAATTAGACAGAAAATCCACGGATTGAAGTAACAAGCACGGCGGCAACAGGCCATTACCGCCGCCCGTTGCCGTTGGTGTCAAGCCCAACTGGAAATACTTTGTTGAGCTCCTTGCCGTTTTGTGATTCCTGCTCAACGAGCTGAAACTCCTTAATCATGTGGCCCTCTTCTTTGGTGTCATCGGCAGCGATGCCCCGGCCGGTAAGAGTTCGCCCGCGGTCGGCAGCGTAGGTCCTACTATTTCCCGTGGCGGTGACGACCATCAGGTCCAAGACGGCGTGGCCGCCTCGCCGGTGTACGCGACAAGACTGCACGAGCACAAGAATCACCACGATGTTTGCATCAGTTGGGGCTACGAGTAGTCGAGTATTACAGGGTGAGATTCTCCATATATTTGGATTTGTTTTCCGGGTGAAAAGTAGGAACGAGAGGTGAACGGCGAAGAAGGGCTGGATGAACGCCACGTGCCCTGGCCGCACAGATGGTCGCACAGGCGCGGCACAGGCAAGCCCCATCCAAAACGGACGGGGCTTGCCTGCGGCCTGCCCGTGCGACCATCCGGAAAAAACAGGGCATCGTCGCAATCTATTCTTAGGTAATTATCCTGCATGCTTATTCTTAGCTAACTGTGGTGAGCTTTACACGTGGCAGGAGAGAGACTAAAATTAGAAGAAGCAAGTAAAAAATCATCAGTGGAGAAAGGATACAGAACGATCCGTGGAACGGTGGAAGAAGTTGCCGCCTCCGCTTCTCTCCATCGACGACGAAACCGAGCACCTCCCAGGTCGACGAGATCGGGTGCCCGTCGGTGCGAACCCTCTGCTGCATTGGCATGGCGGCGGAGTCGGAGGACGGGGCCGAGGTGCCCCCCGCTGAGGCGGCGGCGGAGACGGCCGCGGCTGCGGACCCGTCTCCTCCACCCAACGAGGAGGAGCCGGCGGCGGTGGCCGAGGCGGATCAGGCGAGCGCGGGCGAGGTAAATGCCAAGGACGCCGATCCGCCGTCGTCGTCGGCGCTCCCCGAGGGGCTCTCCCTCAACTACGAGGTCCGAAATCTCTGAACTTTCTTCTTCTGAATATGTGTTTTGACAGCCGGGTGCCTTCCTGGATAATGCTGCCATGGTGCGAAATTGGTTGAAAAGAAATTATCGTATCCGAATTCAATGCCACGATCATGTCAATTAGGTCATGATCCTGATTGTTCTCAGACGATCTGATGAGTAAAGATGACGACATTGGTGGTGCATTTTTCGGAAACATTTGATTGTTTGAGAGGCCATGTGTGAGAAATTTGTTCCTTTCTTGGTGATGTCATGTCAAGTGCCTAGGTGTGATCTCATCGGTACAAGTTCATTGCTCCGTTTGTCGAATTCTAAATTATTCAGCATGCTTATAAGACGTAATTTTTTTGTTCTTGAAATATGATGATACGATGGTATAAAAAAACTGCTTTCGATGTGTGGGTCAATCGTTAATAATCTCTGTGTTTTTTTTTTTTCGAGATTGACGGGGGAATAAATCCCCACCGCTTGTTTCATTCATCGAAAGTGACCTGGCGGGACATGTTCTTACAAACAGATGGAGAAATTACAGGGGGATACATGGAAAAAGAAGACAATGAAAATACATGAAAAAAGACAACTAGAAGAAAGAACAGCAAGAACCACCAACAGAGGCACAAGAGGTGAGGGGTGCAGTCTGGGGATCACAATGCCAAGACTCGACAATCAGCCTCACGCACCGCACCGGCGTGCAACTCGAACCCCAGGCACAACTCAGAAGCACCACCGTCATCATCGGCGAGAGTCAAGCCTAGCACCTAGCACTAACCTAGACAGGGAGCTCCGCCACGGAGGTCGAGACGAAATCAGGTGGGGGAGACATACATTGTGTCGTCATTGAGTAAAGGTGAGCCGAAACGCCACCAAGAGCACGAAGCTCCCACACGTCAACAACAACCATTGGAGGGTCTTGGGAAAGCACGCGAAAGCCAGCCGAGGAGAGAAACAAAACACTGTCGGCCCCAGGTTGGCCGCACCGACACCACCCAAGCTCCCGACAATCACAAGTAGCAACAAAAGCCATCCATTCTGGGTCTCCAAGATGGCGCCTCCAAGGAGGTTGTGTTGTCAACAACACCGTCATCCGGTCCAGCAAGCCGGAACCTAGGTTTTCACCTGGAGACCACAAGGAAGGCAGTCGACCAGCACGAACAACCGCCGCAGTCCACCACACCTCATGGAGACTAACATTGGTCAAGAGGCAGCAGTAAGCCTCAGATCCTCCATAGCCGCCGGACGCAGCGCAGCCACCGTGCCCCGCCGAGCACCATGCCGGCGAAGAGCAGAGGAGCACTGCCCGAGGCCAAGAACCACCATGGTTCCGGGCTGCAGCCCTGCATCACGCACAGACGCGCCCCATGCGCGCCACCGCGTGGCAGCCGGAGGCAGGATCTGAGCACCCACAACGTCGACGAGAGGCGGGAAGATTGCCGCTGCTGCATCAGCAAGCCTCTAAAGGCCAGGCAGAGCCCAGCCAGGGGCGGACCCCTAGGCCGCTGACGAGGTGGCGGCGACCGGCGCCTCGCACGCCACTAGCAGGGTCAAGACGAGGCCGTCTCACGCCGCCCGGGACCGCCGCCAAGGTCTGGCCGCCGCCGTCCAGGGCACGCAGCACAGGGAGGGCGCCGCGACGCCACCCGACCGGAGCAGCGAACGCGCGAGGGGCGCCGCCGCCGCGGGGCAAGGCCAGAGGTCGGGGTCGAGGTCCTTGCGCAGCAGCGTAATTATATGGAGAAAGTACAATTTCTTTGTCAAAATTACGTAGAAGAACTGCTCATATTATCTCATGGAGAATTCCGACCGTCATGTTTTTTTCTGGTTAGTTACACCGTAACAACAAGTTCATTCATATCTCTACTGATAATAGGAAGCAAGAGCTCTCCTGGGAAGGCTGGAATTTCAGAAAGGCAATGTTGAAGCTGCACTTTGTGTGTTTGATGGAATAGATCTTCAAGCTGCAATTCAGCGCTTCCAACCATCCCTTTCTGACAAGACACCCTCGAAAAAAGGCCCAACAAAATCAGAGTCTGGTTCTGACCCGCCAAACGCGGCTACTCTTGTTCTTGAAGCCATTTACTTGAAATCATTATCCCTTCAGAAGCTAGGAAAATCAACAGGTAACAAATTGCTGTATATCGTTATTGCGTTCGAAAAAAAAAACCGTATGTAAACTACTTTATTTAAGCTTATGTTTGACTTTGTAACAACTCATGGAAATACTTGCGGAACACGCAGAGGCCGCTCAACAGTGCAAAAGCGTCATTGATTCTGTTGAAAGTATGTTCCAGAATGGCACCCCTGACATCGAACAAAAGCTACAAGAAACTATCAACAAATCGGTGGAACTTCTCCCAGAGGCATGGAAGAAGGCTGGCTCTCTTCAGGAAGCATTAGCTTCGTACCGACGCGCTCTTCTCAGCCCGTGGAACCTCGACGAGGAGTGCATCACAAGGATCCAGAAGAGATTTGCTGTTTTCCTGCTGCATGGCTGTGTGGAGGGAAGCCCGCCCAGCTGTGCTTCACAAGCTGAAGGCACTTTTGTTCCAAAGAACAATGTTGAGGAGGCTATTCTACTCCTCACGATACTACTGAAGAAGTGGTATCAGGGAAAGACCCACTGGGACCCCTCAGTGATGGAACATCTGACCTACGCATTGTCGATTTGCAGCAAACCCTCTCTTCTCGCAAATCATCTTGAGGAGGTCCTGCCTGGGATATATCCTCGTACAAAGAGATGGAACACACTAGCATTTTGCTACTATGGTGTTGGTCAGAAAGAAGTCGCTCTGAATTTTTTGAGGAAGTCCTTGAATAAGCATGAGAATCCAAAAGATACAATGGCATTGCTGTTAGCTGCTAAGATTTGCAGTGAGGAGTGCCATCTTGCGTCCGAGGGCGTCGAATATGCAAGAAGAGCAATTGCAAATACTGAATCATTAGATGTTCATCTGAAGAGCACTGGCCTTCATTTCTTGGGCAGTTGCCTTGGTAAGAAGGCTAAGATTGTTTCATCCGATCACCAAAGATCTCTGTTGCAGACAGAAACTATGAAGTCTCTTATGGAGTCCATGACTCTTGAGCGCCAGAACCCAAACCTAATATTCGATATGGGAGTTGAATATGCTGAGCAGCGGAACACGAATGCGGCACTGAGATGTGCAAAGGAATTTATCGATGCAACTGGTGGATCAGTATCGAAAGGTTGGAGGTTGCTAGCGCTGGTCCTCTCCGCTCAGCAGAGATATTCTGAAGCAGAAGTGGCAACCAATGCCGCCTTAGACGAGACTGCAAAGTGGGATCAAGGGGCATTGCTCAAGATAAAGGCAAAGTTGAAGGTCGCTCAATCATTACCCATGGAAGCAGTGGAAGCATACAGGGTCCTTCTAGCTCTTGTTCAGGCCCAAAAGAATTCCCCTAAAAAATTGGAGGTTTGTTTTCTTGATCAACCGCAGAAAACAATTCATATAATATTTTTCTATTGTTACTTTCTTCATTAGTTCTCCTACTTTGCTTCAGGGAGAGGATGGTGGAGTAACTGAGTTTGAAATCTGGCAAGGTCTTGCAAATCTGTACTCTAGCCTCTCACACTCAAGAGACGTCGAAATATGTTTGCAGAAAGCCAGAGCCCTGAAATCATACTCCGCTGCTACACTCCAAGCTGAAGGTGAGTCAAACTCCTTCACCACGTCCATGCCACACAAAAAAAGGTCCATGGCACCAAACTCTTACAAAATTTCCCTTGTTTATGATTTAATGCAATGCAGGTTACATGCACGAGGCGCGCGGTCAGAGCAGCGACGCGCTGGCTTCCTATGTGAATGCCTTGTCAACGGAGCTGGACAACGTGCCGGCCAAGGTGGCCATTGGCGCGCTGTGCTCCAAGCAGGGGCCCAAGTACCTCCCCGCGGCGAGGTCCTTCTTGTCCGACGCCCTGCGGGTCGAGCCGACAAACCGGATGGCATGGCTGCACCTTGGGAAGGTGCACAAGCTCGACGGGAGAATTGCTGATGCCGCCGACTGTTTCCAGGCGGCGGTGATGCTTGAGGAGTCGGATCCTGTAGAAAGTTTCAGGACACTTTCATGAGATGTTCGCAGCAACATTAACTCATTGACTTGACATCTAAGGGTAAAGCACTTGATTCAGTGCGGGCTGCAAGAGAGCTACCAAATCGAGGCAAACTCTAAATACTAGATGACCCAAAACGATATTACTCTCCACATTGCCTTCAACTCTTGTTCTTCATTATTTCCCTGGCACCTGGCTGAGATTATAGATCAGATGTGGGGGTAAATTTCTTTGAAATAAATCGACGTGTATAGGCACAATTTCTTTTGTTGTTTTCACCGCCTGCACTTTACTAACAGAAAGTGAGGATCGTCTTATGTATATTTGACTTTGCCCTGATGCTTGTTATAGTCCATATTACATATGAAATTAGCTGCCGTATACTTTATTGTCCATTCTAGTGTAGTTGTAGGCGAAAATCCGCTTTGGCTCGTCCGTCCAGATGCTCTCATCTTCTAAGCCCATCACGTTGCCCCATAGTCCAGGTTTGTCAGTGTATTTCTTCACGTATCTTCTTTTTTGAAATTTCCTGTACCATCTTCTTACAAACTGGACTGTAGACATCACATATTTCACAAAAGCACAGCTAAAATTATAGGAGCGTCTCTAGTAGATCTGAGAAAAACTCGTCCTGAAAATTCAGTTTCAGGTGACAAAAAAAATAGTTTGCGGTATGGCGCAGACTCGGGTATAACAGATCCGCTAAATTCGTAGTTGAAATTTAAATAAAAGAGTCCGCGCGATATTCCAGCTAACATTTTCAAGTTCATCAAGCATTTTTACATAGACATAAATAAACTAGATCCGGGCGGGCTTGTTCTTCACGGGCATGCTTACTCGAAACAGAGATAGTGTTGGAACGTCGAGTTGCGCATTGCCCACGCGAGCTCGTGCTCCGCCATGGAGGTTTCGAGGTGGGTCGGAGCACCGGAATCGCCGTTCGCCACCGCTTTCGTAGGGGCAGCAAATTCCTCGTCGGCATGGTCGGTCCGCTAGAAGTGTGGCAAGATGAGCACATCGAAGCTAACGGTCGAGGTTCGCCCGCCGCCCATGGAGAAAGCCACCTCGTCCTTCGCCTCTTCTGACACCTCTTATGGCTCCGCGTGGGAGCTACCCACCTTCGCGTCGTGCGAGTGCGGACGCGGCGACGCGGCCTGCTCCCAGGCGCTTCCTGGAGGGAGCAGCCCGACCCACCTAAACCCTCGAAAGCGGCCGAGGAGCGGCGGCACTCCTCCTCTTCTCCCCGAGTCGCACGGCCTCCACCGCCCATGGACGAGCCCGCCATCGATCTACCGACGGAGGAGGCTACGAACTAGGCTAAGACTAGCGGCTAATTGCTCGCCGAAGCTATCTAACCCTAGCGGCGGAGCAAACTAAATCACGGCGGAGTGAACCGGGGGTAACCCTAAATCCCATGTTATCGTTCATATAGTGTAGGAGAGGATGCTTATCCGGGTCCCCGGATAAATTTTTCTGGGCCGGACCGATATGCGGTGCTTGTTCGGGCCGTAAAAATGACCCAAACTGTATTGGCCGGATTTTTCCGGGCTAGGAGGCTTTGTCGGGATCTGCTAGACATGTTCTAAGCTATTATAAGCTCATTGTCGACGAAAAAATGTTAAGAACATTATGTAGGTTGTGATCCTAATTCCAATTTCACAACCACATTGAATCAGATGCATTTCACTACTTCACCGCCGTCAACTTGTTGCATGTATTTTTTCGGTGCATGGCGACTCCACAGTTTCTGCATTTCCCTATCTTCGTTGGTTGCTTCTTTTGGAGATATACCCTAGAGGCAATTAATAAAGATATTTTATTTGTCATATCTCAATTGTTTATAATAAGTTCTGTACCATACTATAACTGTATTAAGCAAAAACATTAATGCACAGGTGATATATAAACAACCAGGTCCCTAATAGCCTCTTAACTAGTCCATTGGCAACCGATGATTAAGGTTTCCTGATTATGGACATTTATGTCAATTGACAATGAAGTCATGTCATTAGGTGAATGATGTGATGGACACACACCCAAGATATATAGAAACGTAGTGTTCATACCTTTTGACCGTGAGATCGTATTTAATCGCTGCTTCTGGAAGGTGCTTTGATTGCATCAAACGTCATGTCTTATTTAGCGTGACAATAAAGGTGTCCCTTTCGGTTATCCGAAGGAAGTGGCAGAGACGAGCGATCAAGAGCGGGATTTACCAATCCACATAGCAGGATATATACTCTGGGCCCACTCGGTGAGATTACATCAATAAGCTTGCAAACATGTGATTAGGTCACGGGATGTAATATCACAGACGAGTAAAGATAGAATTGTCAAGTGACAAGATCAAGCTCGGTAATCGCGATACCGGAGAACGAGTCTTGGACAATCTAAGTATCGCTAGGTAAAAGGTTGAAACTGGACGTCTAAAGTTCAAACGATAAAAAGACATTCGTGGATGCACAGGGGCTATCTCGGCAGTCCAGCCACCGCTGATAGTCATTGATCGGAGAACGTGTCTTGATCATGTCTGGAGTGATCTCGAACCGTAGTGGCACACTTAAGGGTAAGCGACAGTTTTATAAAGATTGAATATTAGGAGAAACTTCAGGAGAACACCGGAAGTGTTCCGGGACATGTCCGATGATGATCGGAGGACAATGGAATAAGTTTCGGAGCTCAAATAAATTAAATAATATGTATTTAATATTAATTAGTGTAATTAATGATTAAATATTTTTTTTATTTATTTTATTTCGAATTTTAAAGACATTTTCACCTAGCTGGGCCTCAGAGGCCCATTAGGGGAAAAACCCCAAAAGAAAAAAGGGGGGAGGACCGGCCGGCCTAGGGCGCACCAGCCATGGTGCGGCTGGCCATGTGGGAATAGTCCCACATGGCCAGGCCAGCAAAGTTGGCTGCCCTCCTCCTTTAAATAGGGGTGCACCCTTGTCTAGAAAATCATCCCATCTCCTTCTTCTTCTCTCCTATTTTGAGCATGGTTCCGTTTCTGGAGCTGCGTACGAGGAGAGAAGTTTCTCCACAATACGCACACCTCCGTGCTGCTGGATCCAAGTCTTCGCTTCCGCTGCTTCGCTGGATCTGGAGCCCGGAGGTCGTCGTCTACACCGTACGTGTGTAGAGCTACGAGGTGCTACACGTGTGGCACTGGAAGTACGTCTTCTTCCTCTACACGACCTTGAGGTCGGCGTCGTTGGCTTCATCAACAATGCTTGTGCGGGAGCGTAATACCCGCTTTCGGTCTACAAGGGTATGTACACCGATCTCCTCCGTCATAGTATATCTGCATATTAATAGATTCTGGCTAGTTTAAGGTTATCGTTGTTAGGAATTTTTTTGTTTTCTGCCTACGATTCCCTTCAGTGGTATTAGAGCCAATATATGCGTAGATATATAGTATCAACAATGCTTATGCCTAGTTTAAGGTTGTCATGTCTCATTACATTTTGATGTTGTTGTGTGCATCTTATATTGTGTGTATATATGGTTATATATATTAGTTACATGGCGGTAGTAATATAAGATGATCCCTCCAAAATACCATATAGTGTTCTCCCTTTAGCGTGCTCCACCGAAAGTTTTACGTTATGAGCCAGATCGTGACGATCGGGTGTCAAACATATCGTCGTTCGCATAAGTGGGTGTAAGACATATTTGCACACGCGAATACGCTGAAGGTTACTATGGCGAGCCTAGCATGTACAAACATGCCCTCGGAACACAGTGACCGAAAGGTTAATCACGAGTCACATAGTTGTTGTGATTGGCATATCGATGTCTACTTTTGAAATTATGCTATCGGCCTTGACGATGGGGGATAGTATAGTGGATGGGGATCGTGTAATCACTAAAACGAAGCGAGGGATATTTGTTTTGAGTGGGAGTTCTGATAGTTTTATTTTATTAAAACTTGAACCAATAGTTATTATGAACAAAGTATTTATGTTTTGCAAAAGAGTCAATAACACTGTACATACATAAACTTGTCCATAATATGCAAAATCATACAACAACTTGGAAATTGGAGTCAAGTGGTACAAGAACTTGTGATGCTGTGGAAAATCATACAAAATCGTTCTCGGGCTGACACATGGAGTTAATAATTTTGCGAACACACCCCTGCAAGTTTTTCTCTTGCAGACATGCCCTTTCCATCCTTTCCCCAATTGAGTACAGGTTAATGGAAACGACACACACACGCGATGCTGGCCCACGAGCACGACGCGTAGCACGCCCAGCTCGTCCGGCCACAAGCACGGCGTACCGACCGTGGAGCTGCTCGTGGCCTAAGCAAAGCAGGCCCGCGAGGCGACGCAGAAATCTGTGTCGCACCTGCTCCACTTCCTCCGCGCGGCGGGGCTTGATCTGGCTACGTGCTGAGCTCCTGGAGCCCCCGATAGTAGGGGGGGGGGGGGGGGCGCGTTCGGGAGCGCGGAGATGTCACTGCCGGCGAGCAGCAGCGCTAGCAGGAGCAAGGGCATTCCCAGAGTGGTCGAGGCCAATGACGCCGTCGAGAGACAAAGATGGCCTGCACGAGGACGACGGACGCCGTGGCGGTGACCGTGAACGCTGCGGCGTGGGAGGACATGGTGAAGCGAAGCAGCGATACTCGTTCGAGGGCTTCGGGAGGTAGCCTAGCTAGGGGCGTTGTGCCGGTGGGTGCGGTAGGCCGACATGTACAGCTTCACGTGTGCAGCTCACCGGGGAGAGCCCGAGTGAACTCGGTGACGGGGAGCGACGGTGTCGTGCCATCGTGGATCTTCCGCATTGGGTTCGCATTGTGATGCAGGAGGAGCAGTGGGCGTGGTGACTATGCATGCGACCTAGTCCGCCTCCTTCCGTCGTTGCTTTGAGCGTTCATGTTCGTGACGACACTCGTCATGTTCATCCTCCTCGTGGTGAGCGTGCTGCCAGTCGCCCGGTGTCCTCTCGGTCGGCCGGTTTACCTCCTCGCCACGCTGCAAGCAGCACGACGTACAACAAGCAGCATCAGCTACAACGCGATGCAAGCAGCAGCATCAGCCCGGGAGAAGCAACCACACACACTAGCTGAACCGGCCAGCAGGCTTGTCAACACACATGGGTCTGGAGGCCACCGTGCAGCTGTCTTCCCACGTTCATGCTGCGAGATCAATTGAGGAAGAGCTCCGCTTTGGAAAAAAAATATAGAGGAAAGGATGGGAGGAAGGCCATGTCTGCAGGGGCGTTTTCACAAAATTGTTAACGCCACGTGTCAGCCCGAGAAAGATTTTGTATGATTTTGCACAACATCACAAGTTCTTGTACCACCTGACCCTAATTTGCAAGTTGTTTTATGATTTTGCACATTGTGGACAAGTTTACTTATGTCCAGTGTTATTGACTCTTTGCAAAACCTTTGTAGATAATAACCTGTTTGATAGACCTTTTAAACTTAGGTGCATTCCTGCGATTGAGAAATTTAAAAAGGGGTTGGGTCCAAACTTCATATTTTTATACCTTAGCTTGAGGATACTCCTTGTTTAAACCATTTGCTCTATGTGATACAAAACCCGATAGGAGATAGACCCGGACATTCCGCTAAACAAAAGAATAATTTGGATTATCAAGTTTTGTGCAAATAATTCCATCATAGTCCAGTGTATGCTATGATCTCTGCCATAGAGAATGAACTGTGGGTGCATGTTGACAGATCACGAACATTTGGAATGGTCGCTGAGACTGATGATCTGTATCCACCGTAAATTAGGTTTTCTTCTCAACCAAGATGGAAGGAGCACGTGATAGTCATACTTGACGACATTGATCATACTTAATGACATTGAGACGCCTCTCTCAGCTCGATCACTGGATGACGGAAAACGTTGCCAGATACAAATGTTTTGTCATAGACTATGTCATGCAAGGGGAATTATTCACCTTCATGAATTCTTGATTACGTTGAAGAATCAAGAAGATGAAACAGATCGCCGGGAGTCATCAATGATGACAGTGTATATATGATATACGAGTTATAAATGTTTTACCTAAACATGTACTTGCAGCAGTGACTAAGTTTTGATACTAGTCATGTTTTATGAAAACAAGATTTTTGCTTGATTGGCTTGGAAGGATGGAAAGACAATGTGTGTTGATGATGGCAAGCAATATGTTGTGATGGCCATAGACACTCTCTCTCAACATCTACCACTTGGATTAATTTGGATTTGAACAAATTCCTTTTGATCGCTTGTTAGCATGATCATTATAAGTGTGTCTTACCTCTAGCGAGACAATTATTCATATTTGTTAGTGACAAATCGTTGTCCTACATTTATGAGTGATATCTTTAATAATCATACACCGATTATGAATGGAATGTTCTTATATGAATCTTGATGGTAGTAGCTCTCACATTTATAACATTAATGCCAAAGGATACAAATTTAGTAATGACACCACATTCTAGTGGCACTAACGTTTTGAGTTATATGCATGAGGAAGCTCCACTCTGATGGATCTCCGAGTCTTTAGATTTCGATCTTATGACAATTGCAAAATAACTAAGACACCGTTTTCTAGAAACGGGCATCTAACTTGTTGAGAATCATACATATCGATGTGTGTGAATCAATGAAGTAATTCAACGTGTAGTGGAAATCATTATTTTGTGAACTTCACCAATGATTTGAGTAGATATGGGCATATCCACTTAATGAAATGCTAGTATGAAAAGTTTAATAAGATCAAACAAGTTCGGAGTGAAGTAGAAAACTTAACAAGAAAATCAAATTCCTGCGATACAGATCGAGGAAACAAGGATTTGAGTTAAGAGTTTGGCATATCATTGGAAGACTTGTGAAAAGAGTTCCAAAAATTACGCCGGAAGGAACACCACAATGTTATGGTGTGTTTTGACGTCGTAATCACACTCTATTGGATCGTGTGTGATAAATAAAATCTCTTATCGATTATTGTGATCATTGGAGTCATATGGTAGAAACAAAACATTCACGTTAGATAATAGGGAAACCATCTAAATCCGTGGAGGCAATACCATATGAGTGATGGCATGGCTTTTAGCCTAGATTTTCGTTTCGATATTTTAGTGTTTTGATATGATCAAACCTAAAACGGATAAATTCATCTTTGTAGTGTATCTAAGATATCAGATGGATACATTTCTCATGACAAAGGCAAACTGGTTGCTGTAATATACCTTACTCAAGAAATAGTTTCTTAGCCAAGGGTATAAGAGGGAAAGAAAGTAGAGCAAGATGAAGTTAATAAACTTCCTCTCCGGACATCAGAGTGGCGCAATGGAAAACGGTTCGGTGTCGTCCTCCACAAATGGAAGGGAGCTGATGATAATGATCATGATGCTCTAAGCTCATACTAAGATCGTAGGCGTACGAGAATGCGTTCTGCACTATGTGGTAGAACAATCTTGTTATAAACGTCATGTTAATGGAACATGACAAACCTACGAACTACAAATAAGCGATGGTAACCTAAGTCCGAAAAATGGCTATGAGCCATATATAATCCGAGATAAAATCAATGTACAATTGCCAAGTAATGACTTGGGTAAATCTTCTTGATGGCCTCCATGACGTTAAGAGTAAATGGAATTTTATGACAAAATAGACGCTGACGGAAAGGCAACCGTCTATAAGGATCGATTTGTCGCAAAACAGTTTTGACAAATTCAAAAGTTGACCACAACGAGATTTTGTCTCAAGTGGCGATGCCTAAGTCTATTTAGGATTGTTCTAGCAATTATTTTCAATTGAGAAATTGATGGATGGATAAAGAAACCATGTTCCCTAATGGCAACATTAAGGTAGAGTTGTAATCGGTACAACAAGTAGGTTTTGTTGATCCTAAGGATGCTAGACATGTATGCAAACTTCAGCTTTCCATTCATGGGCTAAAGCAAGCATATCGGAGCTGGAATCTTCACTTTGATAATGTGATCAAAGGATTTTGGAGTCGTCCAAAATGGTTGAAAAACCTGCATTTACAAAGAAGTGAGTGGGAGCTAAGTAGCTTTTTTTGATCTTATATGTGAATGGCATATTTGAGTGGGAGCTAAAAGAAATTCCCTGGTCTTATATACGGATGGCGTATTTAAGTGGGAGCTAGGTGTCATTCCTGATTTTATATGTAATGACATATTAGAATGATACAGATCCTCTAGTAAAGTATAAATGATTATTTAAGTGATTAAATTTTCTATGAATGAAGTTAAGAGTATTAAGCGTCAGGTCTATAAATTGTATAGATCAAAAGGGGCTTAATAACATTAGGTCGGAATATTTTCCTATGTTAAGATTCTGAAGTGTTTCAGAATAGAACAAGCGAAGAAAAAGTTCTTACTTGTATGAATAGGTAAAATATTAAGTTTATCTTGGCGTTTCAGCGATAGTTAATGAAAGAAAAGGATGTCCGACATCCTGTATGCCTCAGCCATAGATTCTATCAGACTGAAAGCTCGACTTGGTGTGACCCAAGTTCTTGGTTGAAGAACGGGTTCTAGAGTGATCCCTGGATGGATCAATGAACAAACGTTAAGTATATCCTTAAGTGTCTAAAGAGAACTGAAGATATGTTTTCTGGTATGGAGTGAGAGTGAAAAGACAACTTGCCGTAAAAGGTTACGATGATGCAAGTTATGACACTACCCATACGACTAGAAATCTCATATAGGAGAAGTCCTTTGTTTTGAAGAAAGACATGGTTAGCTTGCGAAGTCGCATATGAATGCACTGTCGCATAATCTACATAGGTATAGGAATATATGGCTACTTCAGAAGTAGCAAGTGTGATTGGACTGAGCGGTTTTCTGAGCATGTGTGGTTTCCCTTAATAGATCTCTTAGACTTTTAAGGCCCATGCTACGCGAAGTTTCAGTCTCACTCATCGACAAACATGTATTTCACCGTTATCATAAGATACGGGATGATGTCAAACTAGGTGAGATATAGAAGTGTTGCAAAGCACATACAGATCTCAATGTGGGAGATTTGTTGACTGAATTCCTCTTCCACGAGACAAGCATGCACCATATTGCTATGGGTGTTAAGCTGTAAACTAGATTAAATTGTACTCTAGTGCAAGCGGGAGACTGTTGGAGATATACCCTAGAGGCAATTAATAAAGATATTTTATTTGTCATATCTCAATTGGTCATAATAAGTTTTGTACCATGCTATAACTGTATTAAGCGGAAACATTAATACACGTGTGTATATAAACAACCAGGTCCCTAGTAGCCTCTTAACTAGTCCATTGGGCAACCGATGATCAAGGTTTCCTGATCATGGACATTTATGTCAATTGACAATGAAGTCATGTCATTAGGTGAATGATGTGATGGACACACACACAAGATATATAGAAACGTAGTGTTCATACCTTTGACCGTGAGATCGTATTTAATCGCTGCTTCTGGAAGGTGCTTTGATTGCATCAAACGTCATGTCTTATTTAGCGTGACAATAAAGGTGTCCCTTTCGGGTATCCGAAGGAAGTGGCAGAGGCGAGTGATCATGAGCGGGATTTGCCAATCCACATAGCAGGATAGATACTCTGGGCCCACTCGGTGAGATTACATAAATAAGCTTGCAAACATGTGACTAGGTCACGGGGATGTAATATCACAGACGAGTAAAGATAGAATTGTCAAGTGACGAGATCAATCTCGGTAATCGTGATACCGGAGAACGAGTCTTGGACAATCTAAGTATCGCTAGGCAAAAGGTTGAAACTGGACGTCTAAGGTTCAAACGATAAAAAGACATTCGTGGATGCACAGGGGCTATCACGCAGTCCAGCCACCGCTGATAGTCATTGATCGGAGAACGTGTCTCGATCATGTCTGGAGTGATCCCGAACCGTAGGGTGACACACTTAAGGGTAGGCGACAGTTTTATAAAGATTGGATATTAGGAGAAACTTCAGGAGAACACCGAAAGTGTTCCGGGACATGTCCGATGATGATCGGAGGGCAACGGAATAAGTTTCAGAGCTCGAATAAATTAAATAATATGTATTTAATATTAATTAGTATAATTAATGATTAAATATATTTTTTATTTATTTTATTTCGAATTTTAAAGGCATTTTCACCTAGATGGGCCTTAGAGGCCCATTAGGGGAAAACCCCAAAAGAAAAAAAGGGGAGGGCCGGCCGGCCTAGGTGGGCCCACCTAGGGCCGGCGCACCAGCCATGGTGCGGCTGGCCATGTGGGAATAGTCCCACATGGCCAGGCCAGCAAAGTTGGTTGCCCTCCTCCTCCTTTAAATAGGGGTGCACCCTTGTCTGGAAAATCATCCCATCTCCTTCTTCTTCTCTCCTACCTTGAGCTTCCGTTTCTGGAGCTGCGTACGAGGAGAGAAGTTTCTCCACCATACACACACCGTCGTGCTGCTGGGTCCAAATCTTCGCTTCCGCTGCTTCACTGGATTTGGAGCCCGGAGGTCGTCGTCTACACCGTACGTGTGTAGAGCTACGAGGTGCTACACGTGTGGCACTGGAAGTACGTCTTCTTCTTCTAAATGACCTTGAGGTCGGCGTCGTTGGCTTCATCAACAACGCTTGTGCGGGAGCATAATCCCGCTTTCGGTCTACAAGGGTATGTACACCGATCTCCTCCGTCATAGTATATCTGCATATAATAGATTCTGGCTAGTTTAAGGTTATCGTTGTTAGGAATTTTTTTGTTTTCTGCCTACGATTCCCTTCAGCTTCTGTGTGTTGCTACGCTCTGGACATGTAGTTAGAGATGTAATCTGGATCTTCCAAAATATAACTTCTAGTTCATTTTACGATTTCTAGCTTAAATTTAGAAGTGAGATTATGGTGGGATCCCACTTAATAGTTTACATTTAGTCTTCCTATGTCCCATCCCGCGAAAAACTTCGTATGCTAGCTCATCACTTTTTTTACCTTAGAGCATCTCGAGCGGTAGACTCTATATTTTGTTCGGACACCCTTAAATTGATGTACGTTTGGGTGGTGTTCAGACAAATTGATGTCCGCATCAACAGGTATATCTCCAAATCTTTGTGTGTGAACATAGAATGTCCAGATGTACATCCGAAATTGTGTTCGAGACATTTATTATCTCTTTACGCAAGGCATGAAAAATATTTTTTTCACAAAAGTTTGTGTGCGAACATAAACTGTCCAGACGGTACACTGCAAATTTTCTTTCATAATTTTTTGACATTTTCATTTTAAAATCTGTTTTTTGACGATTAGATTATATGCTCTATGAGCTTTAATGATTTTCCATGATGTATCTCTTCTCTCTTTCATATAAGCTACTTCCTCTGTTCTAAATTAATTAATTCATGCAATTAATTTGGAACGAATGAACTTGTTAGCATTATTTTCCAAGACATAATATGGCCAGAGAACATACCTGTTGATGCGGAGGTACTGTACTGATGCAAGGCAGCGAAAATTGATCAAGGCGACGAAATTATGTACCAGCCATACAAATGAATGACTAACTTCTTGTACCACCGGTACAAGAAATTAATCGTCAAGTGGAGACGGACTGTTGTTCTGCTGCGCATTAACTCCCAATGTACACGGCGATATGTACCAAAAGAACACACTATACGGTAATTTTATAAACTCCACTGCTACGGATGATGTCTGACGAAATCAGATCCCAATGCTTATATGTACGGTGCAGATAGTGTGACTAGCTGGTGACCCAAAACGCCGCGTCCTATTGTAGGCGTGTCGCTAACATTTTTGTTGAAAGAAATATGTTTATTTTCTTGGTGGATATTCAGTATCCAAAAGGAGGCTACGATTGGTCAGTGGCCCAAGTCCTCTCAGTAAGCAAAAAACTCTGTTTTGCTTCACAGCTCATGGTATTACTCAGACCCTGTTAAAAATCTAGCTCACTGTGTTGACCCATCTTCCAATAATTCACATGTATATCCATATCTAAGCAAGATGTGAACTATGATAATGGTATTTTTGTGCGACGACGAAGTGTATGACTCGAGGAAACAGGTTTAGGGTTTGCTGCAAAGAAACGATGCAGCGCAGAATCGCCAGTTTTTGCCTGATCGGAGTCGTCCACTACACCACGACATATATATAGGGGCACTTTGGTTGGGGCACTTTTTAAAGTATCCTAAAAGTTTCAATTAGGGGCACTTTGTCAAAATGCCCTAGTAGGTATGACTTTTGAGGGTAGTTTAGCAAAGTGCCCCTAAAGGTCATAGCTACAGAGGTAGTTTGGCAAAGTGTCCATAAAGGTTATAACAATAGATGCAGTTTGGCAAAGTGCTCCTAAGGTGATAACTATAGGGACAGTTTGGCAAAATGCCCCCAAAGGTCAAGTCGTCAAGAGCTTTTTAAAGTGTTTGCCAGTTCGTCAGTGCCACCGATCATTGGTTATGTGTGTTGTGTGATCACTTATCTGATGTCCAATCCTTTAATTGATGTGTTGAAGGGTTTGTGATGCTGTGGTCGTCGCTTTCTTCTTGCAGCTGGCGCTCTTTTCCTTAAAAGATAAAAAGCTGGTGCATTTTTAGTCCATGTTATGATTGAGATGGCGGTTGATACTTGATAGTATCTGCTTAATAACTCTCGTTGCCGTCTATAGTTCTCAGTTTATCTCTTGTTAGTCTACACAATGTCAATGGAAGTCCTTCTTAGAGACTGGCATATATAGGACAAAATAAATATACATTCAGATCAAACATGGCATACCATCAAAGTATTTCAGTTCATCACGACTGCCATGTCTACTGTCTGCACATTGCAGGAACTCAATTAATTTATTGGTCAATCAGATGTCAAAACTTCAGAGCTTACAACCATTTCCACACGAAAAATGCTAATCCTGATGCTTGCTTAGTGATTATCATAACATGCACTCCAGGAGAGCACTTCGTACTTCAGACCAGTCAAGCACGAATCAAAAGTAGAATATGTAACGAGAATCTTTACTAAATTAGTGAACTAACTAACTAACTAGAGGAAAAACGAGACCAAATTTCACCTATGAAACTATGAGTGCTGTTTTTCTTGCTTTCTCACTCTTTTCGAAAGACATGATCAAGTCATCCAGTATTCCTCTATATTTCGTCAACTCCGGTCTCCGGCTACTTTTCACCTCTGATTTCACATTGCTTAAGGTATAAAGGCAAGGCCACTGTTTGGCTTAAGGAATCAACACTTATCAAGAGTTTCACCTAGTAATAGCTTTGGGCCTACCTTTAGCTGAAGGATCATAATTTTTTCTCTGTTAAACACAAGATAAGCTTCCAGTGGAGACACAAGTCATGACTCTTAACCAGTGGTGCTTCTGTGTCCTTTTCTCCCATTAGTTCCCCTCTCTGGGTGCTAAAAGTTTCAGGTTGGTGGGTGGTTGCGGTAACCCTCCTATTGGTTCAAGAATCAAGACTAGTTAATTGGTCTTTCCTATGGAGTAGTACAGCTTTGTGTTTTGTTTAATGCAAGAAGACATCCTAATCAGAAGCATGATTTGCATGATGGAAGCATGCTAGGATATACTACCCAAAAGCAATTATTTGTTATACAGGATTTGCTTATTCGGAAGTGGTACTGATCATAGTGTAACCAAGGACTGACTAATGATGCTCACCAGCTGGAGCGAGTGTTTTTACCATAAACAAATGGCCACCTGGGATTTCGGACAATATGGATAGCAATCCTCAACAATAATTTGCCAGGGAGTTCTCACTAATTAATGTGGGAATAACATGATGTACTATTTCACTAAATATTGTTGCTTCCAACTCCATCTAGGTTACAATAGTAGACATCATACAGTACCTCACTTTGGCCTTATATGACATTCTCAGAAGAAAAAACGTTGTAGAACTGACAATTAAGTTTAACTAACATTCCAGAAACATTGGAAACTTTGCATACTTCTGAGCCAACTGCATTGACTTGAGGAAGCCATCGTCAGAAGTAATGGAAAGGTTAAAGATAATTTGTCTTGGAAGACGAAAAAGCATCACTAAACATCAGAACGTTTTGCAAAACAATTCTGGTATCTCAACTTCTGAAGTAGGAGGATTTCCATTTTCCAGGTCATGTTCAAAGCACGCCGAATCAACACTACGTCTTCCTCTCCATCTCCATGGATCCTTTGGACGCAATGACCTTCTAGAACGTAAGCAGAGTTAGTTAACATTCCACATAAACCCAACTGGTAAGCACTGTTTCGCTTTTGACAGCATTATGATCATTCGTCCATTCCACAACCCTAAATCTGGGGACATGCTTTGTCCCCCGTTTCCTACTCTGTCTCACTCCCAAGCAACACGCACCACTACGCGCTCTCAAATCAAGTCAAACAAACATGACACTCCGAACAAGACTGAATTTTGAATATTTTTCTAAGAACTGATTAGGTATTAATAATCCTGGAACTGGTGGTCTTGCAATCCACATGTCTGTCTTCTGTCCATTGTCCCCATTCTGCAGTAAAGTTCAGTTATATGAGTTCTCTACACAAAGTTCAACAGTGGTAGTGTGAACTATACTAGTGAGATAGTAACTATACCAGTGTGAATTATGTGTCAAATTTCTTCAGAGAATTATATTCCGGGCCTTGTCGTCGACGAGCAGGCTCTCGTCTTTGTCGACCGTTCAACACGTGCATAGATTGACCCCGCGGAGTTTGACGAAATTCTAACCAGTTTTGACCTCTGTCTCTTTCAGACCCACACCTAAATGGCTGCTTATTAGCATCGGAGCACATCCCACGGAGACTTTCATGTGCCGCGATAGGCGGACGGATTGTGTACTGCACTCACACACTCGATCTAATACTAATCAATGGGAGTTCAATTAGTTGCCAAAGTTTGTGTTGATTTTCCTACCCTTGCGCTTGTGTGTATGCTCCTAGGTTCTGTAGGCTATAGGAACACTTGTGGGCCTATAAGTGGAAGAAACTCTGCAAGATATGATTCTCCGTACAACTGTAGTTCATATGATGATGCTCTGTTTTCTTACACGTTTGATGACTGATTTTTTCATGTTTAGATTACCTGCAAGCTAGGTCGAGTTCAGTGACACAATCGATTACACCTTTCAGAAGATAATATTGCTGCTCATATAATCTGCACGTAGTAAAAACTTCATGAAATATCACATGTTTATCCTTGGATTGGAGCGCGCGTGTGGATCCTTCCCGTGCTCAGTTCGTGAGCCAAGAGAGAGGAAGAAGACGAGGACCGTATGGGACGACGACAGAGCACGTAGCGAGTTTCCACCTCGATCCTGAAAACTAAAGGCGTGGCGAGCTCTGCACGCACTCTTGCCGGCAAACCAGGGGAGAACACAATACTTGTTTCAAACGAACTCTCGTCGATGCTGATGCTTCGAGCTAAGCTCTTCCCTGTTCGCTCTCGCACGCGTGAACCACATACCACGATTGATCTCCAAGCAATGATCCCTTATCCGAGGGCTACGAATTTTCCGCTTTTTTTTCTTTCTCGAAAGCCCATAAATCGTTGGGTGCTTTTTTTCTTTTTTTTCCGAAATGAGGAATAAAGACCTGGCATCATGGCGATGCACACAGATTCATTTTATTGCAAGTTATAGTTATAAGATTGTATAACCCAGATTTCAGCCAAAGTGGATACAAGAATCAACCATAGAAACAAGTGAAAAAACACATAGTCTAAATATGTTGTGCGCGTCCAGCATGCTGTCGGCCGCTCTGGCTGAAAATAGTCTGAACGACTACCATCAACCAAATGCAGCCAGAATCCATAAGTACTCGTTGCTCTGGTGGCAGGAGAAAGTACCATGTGTGCATACAATACGTATCTCTGTGGACAACCTGAAAAAGTGAAAGACTCCGGTCGCATGAACACAATATTATAACGACAATTCCATATTTCCCAAACAAAAACACAAACGCGTATGCGGATATGAGATTTAGTTTCTTATCTACCCATTAAAAGCCAATTACCAAATAAATTTATAATACTGGTAAGAGGTGAGATACTAAAGGTGAAATGAATAAGGATCCAAATATGACGTGCAAAAGGACAATCTATAAATAAATTCTCGACAAAATCATCTGACTGACAAAACATGCATCGTTTACACCTATTCGAACGTCTCCTAATCAAGAACATCTCCTAATAAAGTTGTACTTAGTAAGCAAATCTTTGCGACCACATGAAAATATTCATTTTCAGTGGAACCTTTAATTTCAATAAGTACTTAAATAAAAGAGGGGTATGTCCGTTCATAAAATCCGAATACATGGACTTAATGCAAACAAGTCAGATGGCGTGAGAATCCATCGAAAAGAATCAACATCTTGCGAATTCTGCCAGGCAGTCCATTTAGCATGTGTCAACAACTTTCTAAACTCAATGTTTCATGGTACGTTTGACAGTTGCAACCAAAACATTTTTTGTGACCCACAATACTAAGGAGCAAAGGATATTGGAGAGATAAAGGCCTATACCCAGCCATGTATATTCCCAGAAAACGAGTTCCACACCGTTAACAATGAAAATGATCCACGATGCAAAGAACTCTTTCTGTTTTGCCATGATTCCCTTCCAGAAAGGGGAATATGTTGGTTTTGGTTCAACTTAAGATATTGTTTTACCACAAGTATTTTGACATACACCTTTATCGTGAAGTAACTTAAACAACCACTTATTGTATGTTGTTATTGTACAGACATTATTCTTTATATCCATCAAACTCAATTCCTAACCCCACTTGATATTTGGGGGACAAACGATATTCCATATGTTAATCGATACTTTCTCTTATGTTAATCACTTCACCAAAAACGAGAGCGAAAAAAGTCTAATATTTTCCGAACCCCAATTCGCCTTTTAAAAATGATAGAAAAAGATTGGCAAACTAGTAAGAAAGGAATTGATTGAGACAAGACGATCTCCATATGATAGCATCTTGCTTGCCCAAGAGCCTAATTTCTTCTCAAACCGGTCCTCAATGGCTTTCCATTCCTTATTAAACAATTTTCAATAATGAATAGGGATTACTAAATAGTTAAGCGGTAAAGTGCTCACCTCACACCCAAAAATGTGGGTGCACTCATCATGAATCTCTTTTTGCTTCGCCAAAAAATAAAACCCGCTCTTATGAAAATTAATCTTGGGAACAGATAGTTTCTCAAAAAGGGATAAAATACGTTTCATGTTAACGCCCTTCATATGGTCGTGTTCAAGAAACAAAATAGTATTATCAGCATATTGCAGTATCAAAATCCCTCCATCAGCCAAGTGCGGGGAATGAGACCACCAACCTCACCATACTCCTTTGCTCCTGCATGACCACAACTATATTAAAAGGACCGGGGAGAGAGGATCCCCTGACGTAATCCTGTAAAGTCTGAAAGTAATGACCAATGTCATCATTCACATAGATCTCAATGCTTCTACCCTGAATGAAACGGGCAACCCGTTCGCACCACTTAGGGTCAAATCACTTCATGCATAGAGCCTGCTGTAAGAAAGACCATTGGACATTATCATAGGTCTTCTCAAAGTCAATCCTAAAAAGCACCCAACCCAATTGTTTCTGATGCATTTTTCCCAATTTCATGAATGGTGGGTGCTCTAGTATCACTAGCTACTATATAAAAGCGAAAGGAAATTGGCTACATGCCACTTTTTTACATGCGTTGCCAAAATACACTGCCCGATTATATCTTTGCAAGGTACCATTATGTGCGGCACATTTGCCAGTTCACACCGAGCGGACAAAAATATAAAGTTTGACGATTAGCTAGGCGCCTGAATTACCAAATTTCCCTTTAGTTTGTGTTGTGAGAAATAACAAAAGCCTTATTTGAGTTGTTCTTCCCCGGTGATTTGAAATGCCACCAACAGCTTCGACAGGAAAAATCCTAGCTCCACCCTCCATCGTCCGCGGTGAGCCCACCTACCTCGCGCGGCGACCGCGCCACCCTTCTCTCTTTCTCTCCCACAAGCGATTCTCGTCGTCTCTATCTGACATGGGTTGCATCCGCCGGCGAGCCCTTTGTCCACAGACACCGGCGCCCTTGCCCTAGACAACAACAATATGGCCCCGTGAGGATTCTTGCTAAATGATTTTTTATAGTATCCACAGCACAAAATATTCAATTACATATGAAAAAACACTTCAGAACCGGTCAAAGATTGGTCACCCAATGGAAATCGTCAAAACTTTCCTTTTTGGCAAAATCATAATGCGTACCCAATAAAGACACGATCGGACAGTCTGTTCTAGAAAATAACGATGTTATGTAGCCAATTTTCCCAAAGTAAATCTACAAGGTCTCTATTTTTTTTGAAACCGTTGAAGTTACTGCTGCCGAAAGATCCCTAGATCCAACATGATGAAAGATTCATATATATCCAACATCCAAAATCCAAACATACTCATAGGGCTCACGTGGGCACCAGAGATCACACTGACGTGGAGGAGAAAAGGTCGGAAGAGCAACTACAAAGTGAAGTCGCCGCCACCACGCTGACGAACCATGCAAGCCCTAATTAGCCTCAGCGATGAGAGAGGCCAACATAAATCTATGCCAATGAGTCATCAATGATGCCACGAGCGACGCTACCGAGATGGAGACCGGAGAGTCTCAAAAAATAATTATTCGCTAGGCTCCACCAATGAAGCACCGCCGCAAAACCCTACTAAAATCCTAAAGCAGGGGGCGGGGGGGGGGGGGGGGGGGGCTAGAACTCCCATTCCAGCGGAGCCAGTGAAGAATGGGGGCTGCGATCTACCGGCAGAGGAGTAGCCATGTGGGATACCGGGAAGATCGCCTCTCTGGGGCCTTTTCAACGACGAACGATCTTAGCAAACTAAGAGGTTATGGGCACTTACAAAAAGTTTATGGCTCAAAATGAGCCAGAGATAAAAAATGTTCGATAAAGAGAAGTGATTCTTTTTTGTTCCAAATTATTGATGCATATAGTTTTTCAAGAAATTATGCTGATGGGGATAGGAACTTATGTGGATAACTGTTATGTTGTGGCATGCGTATGTTCACAACCTGATAGAAGAACAAAAATGATTTCATGAATTTAGGGAAAAACATGTCAGAAAACGGACTGGGATCTAGAGACTTCATGAACAGAAGTCACCACGTAACTTTAGATATCTTTGGCCTCCGATCTCCATCCAATTAACGAACAAGATTTAACCAATTTTTTAGATCAAATTCAAACTCTCCAAAAAAAATTCAAAAATCGAGTAAGTCATATATGCTCCGTTGTGTATTACGTGAAAGTTTCACTTGATTTGGATAATTGGTTTATCATTAAATAGCGTTTCAAATTTTAAGGTTAAAAGGCCATTAAATCATAAACAATTGATCCAAATGAAATGATTTTTTTAGAATACATATGGAACATATAGACTTACTGGAATTTTTTCTAAAGAGTTTGAAATTCAAGTTAAATTTTTCGGTGAATCTTATCTGTTGGATGGGTATCAGAGAACAAACAGATAACTAAAATTACGTGGTGAATTCTATCATAAAGTCACTGGATCTCAGTCCTCCGAAAACGGGGCAAGAGATAGTCACCTTAATATAAATTTAGTTCCAACTTGGTTCAAAATAACATGTGGGGTTTGTAAGTAGAATGGAACTACACAGATACACCGTACATGATAGAAGAACACAAATAATTTCATGGATTTATATTCTCTCTGCATAGAAATCTGGAATGTGGACGTATATCGTGTCATTGTCGTACTTGTCGATTTCATCACCATTTGCCCTTCACATCTTGCACGAAATTGTTCGTGTAAGAAACGTCAACTAGCTAACTTGTTTTTCTCTTGGAAAACTGTTAGAGCTAATTAATTTCTGAATCCATGTAGAGAAGACGCAGTCAATTGACACGGGTACGTAAAGTACTAGAAATTCATCCACTTCAACACAAGACGAAAATATGAAATATTATTGGTGCAACTTGCATGGGGTTAAGAGTAAGTACTTGAGTTTCTTTCTGCGCCGCTGCTACCTGCCATTGAGATTGCAAGGCTACACCCCTTGACATTTACTTGCACGTAAGCCTCCTTTTGGGAAAAGCTTGGGTTACATCAGAGAAAGCAGAGGGAGATGCAAACTCTAGTGATCGAACACTTACATGGATGTATGGAAGGAACGCCACATGCCATTAATTCGAGTCGGCGTGCGTGGAATCTCTAATACGCTAGCGTGCAGTATAGTACAACCGCCGTCAGAGAATATAAGGTGATCTTTTGGAGAGATTGAAGTACAATTTCTCTTAAGTTTTAATTGGAAAAATGCTTTCGTAACAGTGTACAAATTTTTCAGTAGAAAATTTACCGATCAAAATTGCACATAAAAGACTATGGGCATGTTGTCCAAACACTATACGTCTATGAAAAAAAAAGTCTACATTATTTATTCCCATATAGAACGGTTGATCATTGCAACTGTAGAAGCCTGTCTTTCAGATCCAGCGGTTCCAATCCACTTGTCGCGGTACAAAGAAAGAAAGCAACCAAAACTGGTGTCGCGCGTATTGATTTCCCCTTACCACGAACGCCTACGCCTCATGGTTGCCACTGTTGATGACAGACGAGCATGTCACCAAGGATACATCAGTAGTCGACATTAGCATTTGATAAGCTCAGCTAACTAGTGGCGTGTCATTGCTAATCTTCATATATGGCGCATCTCAGCCCTAGCTTTTGCTTCATCATGGTGTGTCGTCCATTTACAATGCCTGTTTCGGCAATGACATCTTTATCGCTTTGCCTCCGCAAAAAATGGAGGATAAACCACTTTCCAGTACAGTAGCTTCTAGCCATAGATTTTCTATAGGAACCAGGATGGAATATTGGGGAAGTGATGTGCACCACTGCTCTATCTCACATTCTTCACATGGGCTTGTTTACAATGGGAGAAGACATTGCCATCACTAGCGATTGCGATGTTTTAATATGTATACATGAGATGGGCACTAGCTAGGGGGGATGTAACATTGGATAAGATGTTTTTCCTATTAATTCATAGAGAGAGGAAGGTCGTCGGAGCCATCGAATCTCAAACTCAATGATCTACCGTTGGAGGAGATGTCTAGAAGTTTGTGGACCTTCTCTATCCGTCTAGTCAAGCATTTTTCCATGTAGGAATTCTTGGTCAAGCTTTTTTCCGCATTGGATTTAACACATATTTTTCATGAATTTATGAATGATTATTGACACTAGATGGTCTACATTAATAATCTATATACTTCCAACATATATCCATCAAATTGTTTAAAAAAATATTTGTACAGTTGGATATTGCTTATAAATTCAATGGTCATCATGGACTAAAACACTTTGAAAAAAGCAAACTCCTAGCTAATTAATGAAAAATTATTAGTTTTAATTGGGAGAATTGAAGTTGGCTAAAAATTAGTGGTTCACATGGGCAGTGTTGATAGTGCCACCCTGATCTTCGGGAGTAGTAGAAAGTTATAATGACATCACATTTAATCCTTAGCACTCCGTTTATAGAGAGATATAAATACTTTTAGCAATGATTGTCAAAATGGTCATACAATTTTTGAACGATTTCGACTCATGCATCTGAATATTTGTTCCCAAATACCAGTTACGATATTTTTCAGTCCAAATTCCAAAATCATGCCGTGTTGATGTAGCACAAAATTATGTCGACATCAGAAGAGAAGACGGCAACGTGCAGACCGTATTGCTACGGAATGGCCTTGTGTGTACAGTACGTGAGTATGTGTGAGCCAGTCAGGGAAAGCTAGTCCAAGTCTTGGATACTTTCTTCATTCCTTTCTCCACTTTCCCTTTTGCCTTGTCAAGCCCTATAAATGTCGTGCCAGTCTCTCTCTCTCCCCACGAATCCACCCAAGTTCACTCTTCTCTCTCGTCTCTCTCATATCTTTCTTCGCCTCTAAGTTGTCTTCCTCCTCTGGACGACTCAATGGAGGTGGTGCTGCAGAGTCGTAGGAGCAACAGCGTGGCGGCGTCGCCTGCCGCGGAGCAGGAAGAGGAGGCGGGGCTCCGGCGGGGTCCGTGGACGGTGGACGAGGACCTGACGCTGATCAACTACATCGCCGACCACGGCGAGGGCCGCTGGAACGCGCTGGCTCGCGCCGCCGGCCTGAGGCGCACGGGCAAGAGCTGCCGGCTGCGTTGGCTGAACTACCTCCGTCCCGACGTGAAGCGCGGCAACTTCACCGCCGACGAGCAGCTCCTCATCCTCGACCTCCACTCTCGCTGGGGCAATCGGTAATTACTTCATCCCCTGAATTAACCAACTGCTTAGCGGAAGTTAATCTTGGCGCTGCGAACCGTAGTGGGGCGATGAGCTGGAAAGTTTGACGGGCATGGCGATGGATTAGACTCGTGTGAACACGTCAGTGTCACGCCCTCGCTAGTTTAATCAACTCCCTGACGTGCCCGACTCAACGCACGTCACCTTCACCCACCCGGCCACGTCACCCCGGGATGGGTGCGAGACACTGGCGGCGCATGTACCAGTTCGGGATTCGCACGCTTCTTCGTCGTCGAGACGTCCACATCGTCATCTTCCTCTCGATCTCCCTTCCCTTGGGTGGTTAGCTAATGGTGATCGTGATGCAGGTGGTCGAAGATCGCGCAGCACCTGCCGGGCCGGACGGACAACGAGATCAAGAACTACTGGAGGACCAGGGTGCAGAAGCACGCCAAGCAGCTCAACTGCGACGTCGGAAGCGCCACCTTCAAGGACGCCATGAGGTACCTCTGGATGCCCCGCCTCGTCGAGCGCATCCACGCCGCCGCAACCACCGGCGACGTGTCCTGCGCTGCATCGGGGGTGACGACCGCCGCCGCCGCTACCACGTGTTTTGGCAACAGTTCTCGCGCCAGCGCCGTCACAAGCAGCAGGTCGACGTCCTCGGGATCGTTCACGTCGTCGGAGCTCTACGGCGACGAGAAGGACCTGCATATCCATGGCTGTGGCGGCGACGAGAAGGCGACCGATCAGTGGATGCAAGACGTTGACCAGGAGTTCTGGGCCACGCATATGCAGATCCAGCCCCACGGTGATGATCAGTTCCATGTCGACCAGGAGCTCAGTGGATGGGTGCAGGGATTCTCCGACATGGGTGTTCCTCCGGCAGAGAATCTCTGGAGCCTTGAGGACATCTGGAAGATGCAATGAGTTCTCCGGATTCTTAAGGAGGGAATTTTATACGTACGTACATGTGTATGATAGAAGGGTTAATAGAGAGATATACATACATCAAGGATGGTGGTAAAATTTATTAATTAACTTTAGTGCTAACTTAAATTATTTGTAATATGCATCATGTAAGTGCGAGGCACTCAAGTTTCTTCTTTGGATCCTGTCGTTGTTGTGTTTTTGCCTTTTCCCCCATGAAAGGGTTGTTTTGCCTTGTTTGGCTTAGTGGCCGAAAGAAGGAGAGATTATGACAGATGTATGTTATGTATATCTTAGAACAACTGGACCAAGTGATGATTGGTTTTAAGAGCCAAAATTGGCAACCAGCTGTATGCATATCTGATCCTTGTACTATTTTTACAAAATTAGCCTATCAAGCATAGTTTGCCATGACAAGTTGTCCCACAACACATTTGACATCTCCGTGGTAGGACTTGTATTTTTTTCTTCCTTTTTCAGGCGAATGGCATGACTTGTATTAGACTGCTCACAGTTGGGAGTAACATAGAGTAGTAACATGTTCATGTTACTATCTCCACAGTGGGGAGTAACATGGTCTTCCCAGGGCTGTTCGCTGCCTCGCTCCGCAAGCACCGCCTCGCCTGTGACGCCGTGGCCAATCAGCGTTGGGTCAGCGGTCTCCGCGGTCGCGTTACCACGGACCTGCTGCCCGCGTTTGTCCGGCTGTGGGTCGCGGTGGCTGGCCTTCAGTTGGATGACGGCACCGTGGACAGCTTCACGTGGCGGTGTACTGACTCCGGAGCCTACTCGGCCTCCTCTGCCTACAGACTGCAGTTCCATGGATCCCTGTTTTCGCCGCTGCAAGAGACGGTTTGGCAGACCTGGGCGCCTGCCAAATGCAGGCTGCTTGCGTGGCTCTTCGTCCAGAACTGCGTCCTCACGGCGGACCGGCTGCTGGCTAGACGATGGCCGAACTCCTACTTCTGCCCGTTGTGTATGCGGAATCTCGAGACGGCGGAGCATCTGCTGGTGGAGTGCCCTTGGTCGCGCTCGCTGTGGTTCAGAGTTGCCGACAAGTTCGACATTGCTCTGCTCCGCCCGGATTCGTGGCAGGCCTCTCCGTTGCCTTCGCTCACGGCGTGGTTGGCATCCCTCTCAGTGGCGGCTGGAACTGCAACCAAGACGGCGAAATCGCTGGCGCTTCTCGTCCTTTGGGCGATTTGGCGTGAGCGGAACGGGCAATCTTCAGGGACGCTCGGCGCTCCCCGGCGTCTGCTGCCCAGGAGGTGTTCGACGAGGCTGCTTCTTGGGCCTTGGCGGGCTGTCGGCACTTTCGATGCCGCGAGTAGTTGCTTTGCCTTTGGGCTAGGCCCGTGTTCTGTAATTTCTTGGCTACTTTGAGTTTCTGTAACTCTCTCCCCTCTATCAATATATAACGCAGATCTCCTGCGGTTTTCCACAAAAAAACAGTGGGGAGTAACCAAAGTGTGGTGTCATGCAAGATTTCATTTATTAGACTATAGACTCATCTTGTTTTGGTATGTGTGATGTTACAGTAACTAGCTAAGTTATCACAAGCACCTCTCTACTTATTAACTACCTGCCACATAAGCAAATTTATCTTGAAATGTGTGATGTTACTACCTAAATTACTCTCACTGTTACTAGCCTTAACTACTATAGTCCCGGATGGAATCCAATGGGTTGTGTCTAATCAATAGTGCATTTCTACTATATTTTCTCCCATGTATGTAAAAGGATCCTCAAATGTAAAGAGAATGCTAAATGGCTAAATGATGAAGCACCTTACTCTAGAATAAATAAATAAATAAATGTGTAATGAGTATTAAGTTGAAGCATATGACTATGGGTTGTTCGGTTTCAAAAAGATCAAGTACAGTTGCATTAAGTTGTCCATCACCATCAACAAATGTGGAAGGAACAAAGCTTGCTTTGGGATAGGTGGCTAGTGTAATATTGATCATACTTGCATGTAGTATTCTATCGAAACTCAAAAGAAATAATTCAGGTAATAATTAATTATAGTCTACGTACAAACTAAGGAGTGCCGGTCCGGGCTCAAGTACCTGTGCTATGAGGGAAGAAGCTTCAAGTAAACCACAAAATATATTTTTGAAGTACAAAGTTGAAGAGGAGTGCAAGTACAAGTGGTGTGAGATCGATTGTTTCGTACCACACCTGCAGATAGCCAGCTGGTGCCGGCCGGAGCTGATGCATGCACCGGCCGGCGGCCGGATCGGAGGCGCTAGCAGCCGGTCGTACAACGAAAGGCCGCACATGCGCAAATGATCTCATCCACACAGGTCGGTGAACTCAGCACAAGTGCCACGTTGTACTACCTGGACCATCCACGTAGGCACGTCAGAGCTGCATGCCTAGCTATCCGGGACCCACACGGGTCAACGGCCCGACGTACGTCGACCTTGTTCAGGAATCAGGACTGCGTGCTGGTCACACACGTCGTTGATCGGCAGGCAACGGTGATGCCAGCTGCTTCAGGATGTGTCTGTATCCGCGGTGGACGTCGGCGGGCGATATGTCGCCGGTGTCGCTACCGTCGTCGTACGTACGCCAGGGACGGGACGATCTTGCTGGCCGACCGTTCACGTCGGTGCAATTTTCCCTCCCAAGGAACTTCCAGAACAGTACTGCTGGATATATTGCCCGCTTGCATGGATTTTCAGATGTGATTTTCCTTTTTGTTGCATTTTGTTCATAATACCCTGCCCAGACCTTCCCTGCACCTACCTGGTGCTCCCCCTCTCCAGGGGCAGAGCTGGGCCCCGGGCAACCAGGGCCATGGCCCAGGGCGCAGCCAAATTTCTGGCCTGCTATCTATAAAAAAAAAAAGTTTGGCCAGGGGCATAGACCATGTCCGGCCCATGTTGTTGCTCCTTTCCGTCGCTCGCTTGGTCGACATCATGTGCTACCGTCCTCGCTGGCCCAGCCGAACGACCGAACGAGCGTTTGAAGCCCCTTCGCTCGTTGCGTCCTTGCCTACCTGGCCGCCGCCTAATGTCCTCCTGCTGCACACCGCCCGAATGTCGGGTACTCGCCTCCTCCACGCCGCCGTCGGCCAGCGATGCCCGATTGCTGCCGGGCTGCGGCACTACCTCCTCTTATCCTCAATTCAGGGCTGCCTCAATTCCTCAGTTGGGCTGGCTGCTGTTGAGTGCCCCAGGTTTTCTCTCAGCTAGGTTAGTTTTTGTTTTAGGAAAAGAAGATGATGAACTTCTGCCTGATTATGATAGTATGTTTCAACAATTGTTTGTAATCGATTTATTGTTTTAGGAACATAAAATGAGATATTTTTTTTCATTAATCTCGACACTGAACTAGTCAACAAATGGAAATTCTCAAACCAAAGAAAGTTCTCAGAAATGCAAAAAAAAAACCCCCAGTTTTTTCTATGCCATTACAAGAGCTTCTTTAGATTTTTTTTTTTTTGCGCAAAGTTTTTGGCCCGGGGCTTGCTCCAATCCTGGCTCCGCCACTGCCCCTCTCTGACGGGTGACATGTGCCTCACTAGAGCTGATCTGCAACCCGCGCTTGACAAGGGCAGATTCTCTTTTTTTTTCCAAAATGGAGGATAAACCCCCCACCTCTGCATCAAAATGAAACAAAGGCAGCTTCTCTCTGGATGCCCATCTCCGCCATGCATATCCATCAGCTGCTTGTGCTTGACCCACCAATTTGGCTGATACAGGCCATCGATAGATGTCGCCGCGGGTTCCTCTAGAACAACGATGAACTGGCTGCTGGCGGGAAATGCCTCGTGCGCTGCACAACGGTATGCAGGGCCTTGGCATCCCGGATCTGCACTTGACAATCAGACAAACTATGGCTTGATCTACCGCTCGCCACGGACGAGCGTGCTTGTAACCTATTCAAAACTGCGGTAAGGTTCAATCTCGAAGAAGGAATAAAGATCGGCTTCTGGCGAGACCCCTGGCTCGCCAACCGACGCATCACTGACCTCACTCCTGACCTATTCAAGATGTGTACTTTGCGCATTCTCTCTGTTTGAGACGCTCTCAACAATGGCAAGTGGCTGCTGCACTTCAAACGTGACCTAACTCCATGATACGTCTCAAACGTATCTATAATTTTTTATGTTCCATGCTTGTTTTATAACAATACCACATATGTTTATTATAGTTTTATATCATTTTAGACATTTATTGGACTAACCTATTAATAGTGGCAAAACTGCACAATGTTCTTGTTTTACACTTTGATGTGTAGGAATTACTTGGAAATTGACAAGAACACAAAAGAAGCCTAGTTGGAGGTGGACTCTGATCTGTCCAATCAGATAGTTTTTAAAGATGTCCCCGACCCGACCCGGAGATGACGTCAAACGGAAAAAGTCTAGTCGTGAAAGTTTTCACAAATTTTCTGCTGATCGTCGTGGACTAGGAGATCGTCCAAAACCGAGCCCGAGGGAGCCAGATGACACCTGGGCGCGGCCCAGGGCAGATTAGGCCTGGCCGTGCCCAGGTATGGTGTGGCCGACTCGAGAACCTTCCGACGCCGCCCTTCGGACTATATATTCGTCCCGTGATGAAAACCCTAACACCTGAAGGATTTTTTCAGAAAACTCCTGGGCTCCGTTGCCATCCAAAACCCCAATTTGGGGACAGAAGTTCCTGTTTCGGCACCCTGCCGGGACGGGGAATTGCCCCCGAAGCCATCTTCATCGCCGTTGCTGCCTCCCATGATGCACCGGGAGTAGTCCTTCATCAAGGCTGAGGGCTCATGTCAGTAGCTATGTGGTTTATCTCTCTCTCCCATGGTGTGATCTTTATGTGATCATGACCATTGTAATCTAGTTGAATTCATAGATATTTCCCCTTCATTATGTTATGGATATGCTACTCAATTGGTTTTATCATTGTAATCTCTGGAGTCATGTGACAACACAAAACCATGGTGACAGTGCGGGTGGCGTGTGTGACTCTTTGGATTAAAGATTAGAGGGATACTTACCATTATTTATTCTTTGTGTTGGATGTCACTATATAATTGTGGTGTTTGTTTAGTACTATCCTGGATGCTCATAGTGATAGCGTGGGGTGCCCTAGATGTGGAATGACGAACTTTAAGGTGTACTTTTATAGCTCTACGCTGTAGTAATGGTGTTCGTTATCCAACAGGAGAATAGTTCAGAGTAGCATCTAAGTTGTATATTGAAGGGGAAGTATTTATATCTGTTCAGTTATATTATTATTGTTGAGACTGACCACTAGTGAAAGTATGATCCCTAGGGCTTCTTTCCAAGCACTGAAACACCGTTTATTTCCAGTTCTGCTGCATGTTCGCCCGCTGCCATTTTTATCACAGACTACATATACCACTTGTTAATATCCATATCACCTGCATTTTACTATCTCTTCGCCGAACTACTACACCTATACATCTGACAAGTGTATTAGGTGTGTTGGGGACACAAGAGACTTCTTGTATCTTAATTTCAGGTTTGCTAGAGAGGGATATCTTTGACCTCTACCTCTCTGAGTTCGATAAACCTTGCATTACTCACTTAAGAAAAATTTGCTGCTGTTCTACAAACCTCTACACTTGGAGGCCCAACAGTGTCTACAAGAATAGAAGCGTGCGTAGACTTCTAGCTCTTTTCTGGCGCTGTTGCTGGGGAGGTAAGGTAAACAGTACTCACATCCTCTGGCTACTAAACTATTTTCTAGCACTGTTGCTGGCGTGTGAGTGCTTGAAGGTATCTTCTTTAGATCCTGCAGTTATATCTTTTTGTTTCTTGTTTTTATTTCACTAGTTAGGCTTAATGAAAAACAAATGAGAGAGCTTTATGAAATTTATCTTGAATTAGGACATGAAGTGTTTGAAGAGAAAATTAAAAAACCTATGAAAATTTATTTGCATGATAGTGGTAATGCTATTATTATAAATTCTCTGAACACCATTATTGCTAATGCCATGGAAAGCTCTAAGCTTGGGGAAGCTGGTTTTGATGAATATGATATTTTTAGTCCCCCAAGCTTTGAGGAGGAAATTTGCTTTGATGATACTTTTCCTCCAATATATGTTGATTATAATGATTGTGATATTCTAGTTCCACCTACTATTGAGGATAAAGTTTATCGTGATTATGATATGCCTCCTATATATGATGTTTACAAGGATGAATATGATATTTTTAGTCCATCTACTATTGAGGATAAAGTTGATTATGATTATACTATGCCTGCAATTTATGATGATTATAATAATGGCTGTGATAGTTTTATTCCCACTATTACTTATGATTATACTTATGTGGAGAGTAATAATAATTTTATGCATGTAGATCATGATAAGAATGCTTTATGTGGTAGCTATATTGTTGAGTTTATTCATGATGCTACTGGAAGTTATTATGAGAGAGGAAAGCAATGTTCTAGATATCTCAATAATATTAAGTTTCCTCTCTTTTTGTTGAAAGTTTTGAATTTGTACTTGTTTTGTCTTTCTACGCTAGTAGCTTCATGCTTCAATAATTTATTTTCCTACAAGATTCTTTTGCATAGGAAGTGGGTTAGACTTAAATGTGTTTTATATTTGCTTCTTGATGCTCTCTTATATGTTCAACTCTTATTCTTATGAGAGCATCAATAAAATTATCATGCCTAGCTGAAAGGCTTTAAAGAAAAGCGCTTATGGGAGGCAACCTATTTTATTTTCTGTTATTTTATTTTGTTGAGTCAAGGAACTTGTTTACTTCTGTAACAATTCTTTTGTATCTTTTATTTTTCGTTTTGTTGTGCCAAGAATAGCCTCTAATAGCAAGATTTGCTAAGAAGCTTAGTTGTTGTCCAGAAACAGCTTTCTGTGCCTCACGGTAAAAATTCGTGAAAAATCACGGACCAGTATTGTAATCTGCAAATTTTTTTGCAGAGGCCTGAGATTTTTGCCTATCTTTCGTTAGTTCAAAGTTTTGTGATTTGAGCGACGTAAGTGGCTCGAAAAAATTCGTCTTTTACGGACTTTTCTAGTTTTGACAGATTCTGTCTAGTTTTGCATTTTCTCTTTTACAAGTGTTAAGTGAAATTCTTTAAAGGTGGAAGAGCTTCACATAAGTCTAGTAAACAGTATCTAATGTTTAAAATGATGCTTATAATGTGTCTTTACAGAACCAAGTGGGATTATGATTTGATGCACAAACCCCTCTAATGAAGTTTATTTTGAGTTTGGTGCGAATGAAGTTTAAAGTATTAAGAGAGAAGGGTGATATAATAGATCAAGAAGAGTGAAGAGCTTAAGCTTGGGGAGGCTCACTTGGATCTCCCCAACATATTTAAGAAGACTCAAGCGTCTAAGCTTGGGGATGCCCAAGGCATCCCCTTCTTCATCGATAAATTATCAGGTCATCTCTAGTAAGACTATATTTTTATTTCTTCACATTATAAGTGTTGTTCTTGGAGCGTCTGTGTGTTTTATTTTTAGTTTGTTTTTGTTTTGTTTTCTAGTCATAACTAGTTGAACCCTAGCACTCTTGTTTGGGAGAGAGACACGCTCCGCTTTTTCGTTAGAATACTCCTATTCTTCACTTATACTTGTTGAGTATTCTTGTCTAGCGCTGCTATGCTTTTAGCTCTTCTTTTGCATGTATCTCTTGTTCAGAGCTATTAGTTTTTTTTATAGAAAGTACTCTCTTGCTTCACTTAAATTTGTTTGGAGAGTTGCTTGGTTAATGTGTTGGTTCAGAAAATGTTATGTGTGTGGTAATGGTATGATAAAAACGGCATAGTCTTGTAGATCATTGAACTTTGGTAACTTGAGTCTTTGCAAATGTTTTGAGGTATTAATTCATAGATGTAAATGCTTGCTGGTTGCTTAAGTTAAAATCATTAGTGGATTGTTGTCTTTAAGCTTGTACCGTACTACAAACTCTGCTATAATTGTTGAAGGTGTAGTTGGTCTTGATAGCTTTTCATGTCTAAAAGTGATTCGTAACAACATGGTTGTGTGATAAGGTCGAGGGATCTAACGTGGTACTTGTGCCGCTGTGAACGGCCCTTCTTGGAGTAAATTTTAATCATGCTCTTAATGTTGAACCTGCTAGTTGTTTGCAATAAACTTGTGAGTTCTTTTTGACTAATGTTGAGCTACGGTTTTTGACACTTCCACCATCCAAATTTTGCTAGCCTCTTCAGTGTTGTGCATTGCCCTTTTCTCACAATGAGAGTTGGTGCATACTTCGCCAGTACATCCAAAACCTGTGGGAGGACTTCCTCTTGTTCTCCAACACATAATCCCATACATCTTCCTCAAAACAGCCACCATACCTACCTACCACAACATTTCCATAACTGTTCCGAGATATATTGTCATGCAACTTTCATTTTACATTACATGACTTGTTGTCATTTATCATTTATTTATTGCTTTGCATGATTCTATACAGCTGATGTGTGGTTTTACCCATGTTACGCTAGATCATTGCACATCCTGCTACACTGGCAGAGGCATATAGTTTTATACATCATGTTCTGTTGTTATGAGTTATTTGTACAAAAAGTGTGCTATCATTTTAGAGTGTTGCCCCTACCAGAAAAGAGCCATGGAGGCCATTGAAAAGTGAAACAGAAAAGGAAAAAAATATATAAAAAGAAAAAAAAGAAAAGGGAGGGCAACACTACTATCATTTATCAGAGTTGTGCTCATGTTTAGAACCTGCAGTTTCATAGTTATCATATTTTGTGCTCATGTTTGGCACCTATGCTCCATTTGAGAGAGTTCTCATGTTTCATTAGTATAACTATGTGGGGAATTTACACTATAGAATTTGGGTTGTATATTCCAATGATGAGCCTCCTCAAAAGTGCTCTAGGTCTTCATAAGCAACCGAGTTGGATGCACCCCCACTAGTTCCATTGGAGAGCTTTCATACACTTATAGCTCTATGTGCATCCGTTGCATGGCAATCACTACTCCTTGCATAGCTTCGATTATAAGACTTCCTCTTGTCTAATGATCACTTTTTAGCTTTGTGAGACTTTCTTCCATTGGCCTTCCAAACCCCCATTATTATTCTATTTGTCATAACATCTCGGTGCCAATACCAAATACTTACGCTCACCGGTTGAGTAGACTTCGAAACAGTTGATTCATGACGTTCATGTTTATTTTTACTTGACTGGATCATTTCTATGTTGTGAAATTTTACTTGATGCTTGAATTGAAGGGTAAAACTCCTACACTGAATACTTAAAACATATTTAATGAACCTTGTATGGTTTCATGTCTTTAAAGCATCATTCATGAAGTTTTTAACTTGTTTAACTATCTTGCTTTATTATCTGTTGTTTGATATCAATTATAGACATTTGCTTTGAATGATTTGATCTCAGTTCACATGCCTTACATCACTATTGGATCAAGATTATGTTAGTAACATGTCACTTCAAAAATTATCTTTGTATCGTTTACCTACTCGGGGACGAGTAGGAACTAAGCTTGGGATGCTGATACGTTTCAAACATATGTATAATTTTTGATGTTCCATGCTTGTTTTATAACAATACCACATGTGTTTATTATAGTTTTATATCATTTTAGACATTTATTGGACTAACCTATTAATAGTGGCAAAAGTGCACAATGTTCTTGTTTTACACTTTGATGTGTAGGAATTACTTGGAAATTGACAAGATTACAAAAGAAGCTTTGTTGGAGGTGGACTCTGATTTGTCCAATCAGATACTTTTTAAAGATGTCCCGAACCGACCCGAAGATGACGTCAAACGGAAAAAGTCTAGTCGTGAAAGTTTTCACCAATTTTCCGCTGATTGTCGTGGACTAAGAGATCGTCCAAAAATGAGCCCGAGGGAGCCATATGACACCTGGGCGTGGCCCAGGGCAGATCAGGCCTAGCCGCGCCCAGTTATGGTGTGGCCGCCTCGAGAACCTTCTGACGCCATACTTCGGACTATATATTCGCCCCGTGATGAAAACCCTAACACCTGAAGGATTTCTCTAGAAAAACTACCGAGCTCCGCCGCCATCCAAAACCCTAATTCGGGGGGACAGAAGTTCCTGTTTCGGCAGGTGCCGGGACGGGGAATTGCCCCCGAAGCCATCTTCATCGCCGTTGCTGCCTCCCATGATGCGCCAGAGTAGTCCTTCATCGAGGTTGAGGGCTCATGCCAATAGCTATGTGGTTTATCTCTCTCCCATGGTGTGATCTTTATGTGATCATGAGCATTATAATCTAGTTGAATTCATAGATGTTTCCCCTTCATTATGTTATGGATATGCTACTCAATTGGTTTTATCATTGTAATCTCCAGAGTCATGTGACAACACAAAACCATGGTGACAGTGCGGGTGGCGTGTGTGACTCTTTGGATTAAAGATTAGAGGGATACTTACCATGATTTGTTCTTTGTGTCTGATGTCACTATTAAATTGTGGTGTTTGTTTAGTACTATCCTGGATGCTCATAGTGACAGCGTGGGGTGCCCTAGATGTGGAATGACGAACTTTAAGGTGTGCTTTTATAGCCTAATGGTGTTCGTTATCCAACAGGAGAATAGTTCAGAGTAGCATCTAAGTTGCATATTGAATAGGAAGTATTTATATGTGTTCAGTTATATTATTATTGTTGAGAGTGACCACTAGTGAAAGTATGATCCCTAGGCCTTGTTTCCAAGCACTGAAACACCGTTTATTTCCAGTTCTGCTGCATGTTCGCCCGCTGCCATTTTTATCACAGACTACATATACCACTTGTTAATATCCATATCACCTGCATTTTACTATCTCTTCGCCGAACTACTGCACCTATACATCTGACAAGTGTATTAGGTGTGTTGGGGACACAAGAGACTTCTTGTATCTTAATTGCAGGGTTGCTAGAGAGGGATATCTTTGACCTCTACCGCACTGAGTTCGATAAATCTTGGGTTACTCACTTAAGGAAAATTTGTTGTTGTTCTACAAACCTCTGCACTTGGAGGCTCAACACTGTCTACAAAATAGAAGCGTGCGTAGACATCACTCCACAGCAGCCATCACTCAATTTCTGGCCATATACGAGCTACTATCAAATGTGCAGCTGCAACATGGAGTTGACGACACGATCACTTGGCGCTAGACCACTAACGGCCGCTACTCTGCCACTTCAGCCTATGCCATACAATTCGAAGGATCCATCCGCTGCAGCTTCCTCTCAACTGTCTGGAACAGCAAAGCACCACTCATATGTCACCTTTTTGCTTGGTTAGCCATCCTAGGCAAATGCAACACCGCTGACTGCCTCGAGAAGAAGGGCTAGCCTCACAATGCAGCTTGCGTGCTATGTCTCTGCTCGTGCTTGACCCACCAATTTGGCTGATACATGCCATCGATAGTTGTCGCCGTGGGTTCCTCTAGAACAACGATGAACTGACTGCTGGCGGGAAATGCCTCGTGCGATGCACAATAGTTTGCAGGGCCTTGGCAATCCTGATCTGCACTGGATAGAATCAGACAAACTATGATGGCTAAATGGACAAAATTGACCTCGTGGCGCAAGAATAACACAAAATGAACCCCGGACGAAACTATTTCACGCCTCTAACCCTTTCGGGTAGCGCCCAATGATCGGGCGCTACACTCTACGGGATAGCGCCCAGTGATCAGGCGCTATACATCTAGCTGTGTAGCGCCCGAGCGTAAGGCGCTACACTCACGGCTGTTTTCAGACCTTATTAGAATATGTACTCTTCTATAGACACATGAACTGTGCAGCCCAGCTGGTCACAACGATGTGTGCGGTCACGTTGGTCCTGGGTTTGAGTCCCTCTTCTCACACTTTTTCGTGTTTACTTTTTGAATTTTTTTTACCGAACTGCTGGGTCAACGCCAGATGGGATCGAGATCGAGATGTGATCGGTGGCAGGACGAGGGCGGCCCGGGGCAGACGGACTAGTGGCGGTCGGGAAACAGGCGGCGGCCAGAATCAGGCGGCAGCGGCCGTGAAACAGGCGGGAATCGGGCGGCGGTGAAGATCAATGTACTTGAACTCGGGCAAAGAAAAAAATACAAAAAGTAAACACGAAAAAGTGTGAGAAGTGGGACTCGTACCCAGGATCAACCCGACCGCACACATCGTTGTGACCATCTGGGCTACACAGTTCATGTGTCTGTATAGGGGTACACTTTCTAATAATGTCTGAAAACAGCAGTGCGTAGCGCCTTACGCTCGGGCGCTACACAACCAGATGTGTAGCACCTGACCTCTGGCACTACTGTGGGGACCCCAGACTAGCAGTCTGAGACCTCCAGTATGCATTCATTCACGATCCCATAATCAGTCAGTCATGAACAACATACTCGAGTTGGCATTGCAGATTACATCATCCATTACACGAATTCAAACAAGTCTTACATACATGGTCACATGACCAACTCTCACATAGCTGCCACGCAGGGCAGGAATAACTTAACACAACGAAAGTCTTAGCAAAACACGATAAAACCCATGTCAACGCCTTAAGAACATACATGCTGCTGACCGGAGACGTCCTAGTTTGAATAGTCGTCGATGAAGCCTTCATCTTCTGCAGCCTCCTCCTGAAGCTCCTCAGGGTAGTAGTCTGGCTACGACAATAGCCAGGGACGAAACCAATATGAGTACGTTTGAATGTACTCGCAATCTCTATCCAAAAACAAGCTATTAGATGCAAGTATGATTTTTGTGGATGTGGAGGTAGGCTGTAATTAGGGCTCACTACCCATGGTGGATGGAAGATTCACCATGGTTGCCCTAATCTTCATATCTTTATTGAAAAATATACTTCAAAATATATTTATAACATCTCTATATCTTTATTGATAAGATATTTCAAAAGATATATAGTAGCTTATCTCTCGTAGATAACAAGTATCATCGAGGTTTTAGTAAAGCTCTCCCAGAAATAGTTTTCTTTGCAGAACTTCTTGGGACTAAGGCCCCTCCGAAGTTTTCTCGTTTAAAACGCTGTACTTCCAAAGTACTATCATTCACGAACCATACAGTACTTCCAGGTACTCACTTTCTTTCCAACACACTCCATTTTTGAAAACATCTGACACAATGCTAGCTACATGGCCTTTCAACTGTCCATGACCATGGACGCGGCTATTCGAATAGTTTTGACTCTGCAGAGTTCATACACTTTCACCACAAGATTAGGTACATCCGCCGTGAATCACCCACGGACTGCCCGAGACAGCATGTACCCATCAGATGACCCATCCTAACGTCCACTATGTCTATGCTAGTATATGACTACCTCTTCGAATTGGTTTGTTCTCCCCGGCACCGTGTGAGCTAGCCATATCGATCCGGATTTCCCTAGACTGCACACCGCCATGACAGGAGACCCACCGTTGCTTCCCGGTGGCGAAATTAATCCCACACTTTGTATGCCCATCTCTTTGCAGCATTCGGTTCAGAGGACTCTAACCCCTTACAGCCAATTGAGGTATAATCACATACAAATACAAACAAGCTTCGATTAAGCCCCGTTCCCATTTCGAGTAATCTGGTTGTACGGTAAGGCTGTCCAGCGAAGACTAGGTTATGTGTCGTTTTTAGAAAAACACTCTTCCAATCTTCCTCGTATTCATACCACCAACTTAGGCAAGGTCCCACCTTCCCAAGCGGGTTTTCATAAATCATTTTGTTTTTCCAAAAACAACACAAAGGTGCCCATCCTAAAATCTCCATCTTTCTTAATCTAGTAATAAGGGGGTTGGGGTAGGGTGTACTACAATTTTTGCTACGGGTCTGAAATATACCAGAATTGGGGTGTCTATAAGCAGGTGTATAGAATGCAATAAAATATATATAAATGAGTAAAATAAAATAGGTAAATAAGTTGCAAGCTTTTGAGATGGCTTTCCTTGCTCAGTGATTTGTCCCTGGTTCTGATGGTCAATACAATCTCCACAAAATCCCTCAGCTGATATTTCCTCCTCGTTATTTTCTAGCGTCAAAAAAATGAAAAGAACACAATCAACATACAGCAAGACACACAAAAAGAAACTATCAAGCAACTCTAACAAGCAAAATTCATGGTGCAAGGCTAATACAAACAAGTTTGACCATCACAACACTATTTATTTTTCCACAATTAAGGTTTAAATAGTGATTAAGCATCTTTTAGAGATTACTACTAACATGCAAGGCTAAGCACTACTAACCAACCTAAACAACCAGAAGCTAAAATCTTAGTTAAAAGGATTATTTGGCTCGTATGAATTATCAAGCAACACAAGCATGATTAATTTATTGTTGGAAACTTCCAAGACCTCTTAACAACACAAGCTTTACTCAAAACAACCTTAACACAAGCCACTAACAGTACTAACATATACTAACAAATTAAACAACAGTAACAAGCATGTAACAGTACCAAAACAATCATCAAATAACACAAACAACATTTTTATAATAATGGTATTTAAATCTTTTCCTTTTCAAAAGAGGCACAAACAGCATTTCTAACAACAATTACACCTAGAGAGTTCTGTTAATCAAATAATCTTGCAAAGCTAGATTTAGGTTCTCTTTTATCATTAGAAACTAATCCAATTGGGTTTGGTCCAAAATTTTATTCACATAAATTATGAACAATGCTCAAAGTGCTCACTGCCTTAATCTAGAAATGCATGTCACTTTTGTTCTAAGCATCCAAATCACATGATACAAATTTCTAGTGGAAGCTACAGTCAAAGGCTATCCAAAACAGTTGGGTTCATAATTTTTAGATCATCACAACTCAAGTTATTCACAAAATAGTGATTCTAACCAGTGACAGAACAACATTTATCAAGGTTGCACAATAATTTATTTTTCAGTTCTGCAAGTTGCATATGGTTAGAAACTCATTGGGCTACCGCTGTGAATTTCGGTTTGCACAAAAATGAAGTTTAACTATTTTATTTTGAATTAAAGCTACAAAGAGGAAACAGCTATTCACAGAAAAGAAAAAAATGAATCGGGTCAGATCTGCTACTGTGCACGGCCCAGCAACAGGATTTGGCCCATGCAGCCTGGTCACTTAAGCAGACCGGTACACGGTCGTCCGATGCGAGATGAACGGCTCAGATGCGTTCTCCCACCTCGGAGACACGCTCAAGCTCGGGAAACCCTAAAAATGGCGGGGATCCGAGCCTGGGAAGCGATGAAGTTGCGATAGCTCACCTAGGGCGATGAACAAAGGCGAAGAGTGTTGGAAAGGGGTGCGGAGAGATGCCGAGGCCGAAAGGTGTCGCAGTTCTTGTCGGCGTGGTCTGGTTCGTCGAGGCGGCTGTGGTCGCTCTGCTCGGGTCCGAGACGGCGTTGTCGGCCTGTGGACACGAGAGAACGAATGGGGATGCCAACGAGGTGTTCCTCGAGTAGGGCTTGCAGCTGATCCAACAATGGCGGAGGAAGAGGTAGTAGAACGACGTCAACCTCCTCTGCCAGATGCGGTGGCCGACGGCGAGTTCACGCCGCTCTTGGCTCACAAAGAGCAGGAGGAGCGGATAGGGTGTGAGAGGGTGGAGAGGTGAGTGCGAGGGAGTGGAATGGCACCGAGAAGCTGTGGTTTGGGGGTTAAAACCTGAGTTGCAATGGGAGGGAGGGGTCGGTGCATACCGTGGTGGCAATGCCGCTCTCCTGTTGGCCAGCGGGGGTGGTATCGACGCCACTGCGTGTCCTGCAGCGCGGGTGAGGGAGTGATGGCATGGCGGGGTGGAAACGAGGGAGAGAGAGGTGGGAAAGAGGTCATCATTGCGTTTCTCGCCCGCGGTTGGCCATGGTGGATTGCGTCGATCTCTTCCTCCCTGCGTGCCCAGGATTTCAGGGATGTGGTGCAGGGGTGTGTGCGGTGCATCGTGACATGGTGTGCATGGCCACGACCATGTGTGCGTCCATGGCAAGTGTGGCGTGCCCACGGTGAGCGCCGGGGTGGCACGCTCAGGCACGGCTTCCTGGCACGCCACAAGAGCACACATTACACTAGATCAGGTGTGTGAGTAGAGGGGTAGGGGTAGACGGGGTTTTGAGTGTGTTTAAACCACAATTTGAACCAATTTCAAATTCGGCCGAAAACTACAGTTTCAGAAAATTCAGTTTCAGACTTAGTGAAAATTTGGGTGAAATGATTTTTATAAATCAGTATACTGAAGGGGATCGTAGACAGAAAATAAAAAATTTCCTACCGACGATAACCATAAACTAGCCAGGATCTATACTATGCAGATATACTAATATGGAGGAGATGAGAATACATACCCTTGTAGACCGGAAGCGGGATTACGTTCCCGCACAAACATTGTCAATGGAGACAACGATGCCGACCTCAGGGTCGTGTAGTGGAAGAAGACGGCTCCCAGCGCCAAACGATGGTGTCTCGCGGTTCCACACACGTACGGTGTGGATGACGACCTCCAGGCTCCAGATCCAGCAGAGCAGCGGAAGTGGAAGAGTGGATCTAGCAGCACGGCGGTGTGCGTAGAGTAGAAAGACTTCCCTCCCCATACACAGCTCCAGAAACGGAACCACGCTCAAGGTAGGAGAGAAGAATGGAGAAATTGGTGTAATTCCAAAGGCATGGGGGGTCCCCTATTTAAAGGAGGAGGAGGGAGGCTTGCCTTGGTGGCTTGGCGGTGTGGGACTATCCCACACCAGCCACACCACCAAGGGTGCGCCGGCCCTAGGTGGGCCCCATGTGGCCCACCTAGGCCGGCCGGCCTCCATCCCCTTTTTTTCCTTTTTCTTTTTAGGGATTTTTCCCTAATGGGCCTCTAAGGCCCATTTAGGTTTAATGCCTTTAAAATTCAAATTTAATCAAATAAAAAATATATTTAATCATTAATAACACTTATTAATATTAAATACATATTATTTAATTCATTTGGGCTCCGAAACATATTTCGTTGCCTCCGATCAACATCGGACAAGTCCCGGAACACTTTCGGAGTTCCCGGTTTCTTTTCTCTCTAAATCCAATCTAATCGTCACCCACCCTTAAGTGTGTTACCCCACGGTTCGGGATCACTCCAGACATGATCGAGACACCCTCTCCGATAAATGACTAACTACGGGATCTGGATATCCATGATAGCCCCTGTGCGCCCATGAATGTCTTCTATCGTTTGAACCTTTAGACGTCCAGTCTCATCCTCTTGCCTAGCAATACTTAGATTGTCTGAGCGTCGTTCTCCGTATCACGATTACGAGCATGACCTCGCTATTGACAAATCTATCTTTATTCGTCTGTGATATTACATCCCCGTGACCTAGTCACATGCTTGCAAGCTCATTCATGTAATCTCACCGAGTGGGCCCAGAGTATCTATCCTGCTATGTGGCTGGCAATTCCCGCTCTTGATCACTCGCTTCTGCTGCTTCCTTCCGATACACAAAAGTGTCACCTTTATTGTCACGCTATATAAGACATGCCGTTTGATGCGATGAGCCGTATCTTTCAGAAGCAGAGATTTGATATGATCTCACAGTCGAAGGTATGAACACTACGTTTCTATATTTTGGGTATATCCATCAAATCATTCACCTAATGATATGACTCTGTTGTTAACCGATGCCATTGTCCATGATCAGGAAACCTTGATCATATGTTACCCAACGAACTAGTTAAATAGAGGCTACTAGGGACGGATTATTTTCATAGCATACGTGTATTAATGTTTCCGCGTAATACAGTTATAGCATGGTATTAAAACGTATTATGAACAATAGAGATATGACAAATAAAATCACTTTATTAATTGCCTCTAGGGCATATCTCCAACAGTCTCCCACTTGCACTAGAGCACAATCTAATCTAGTTTACAACTTTGTAAAAGCTTGACACCTATAGCTTCTCGGTGTTCTTCATGCTTTTCTCGTGGAAGAGGTTTCGTCAGCGGATCTGCAACATTCTGGTCCGTGCGTATTTTGCAAATCTTTACATCGCCTTCCTTGACGTACTGTCGTATGACATGGAAGCGTCGGAAAATATGTTTGGCGATGGAGTGAGACCTTGGTTCCTTCACGTTGGCAATAACACCTATGTTGTCACAGTAGATGTTTACAGGGTCTTGCACACTCGGGAACACTCCAAGTTTGATGACGAACTTTCTTAGCCAGACAGCTTCATTTGCAGCATCCGCAGCTGCAATATACTCCGATTCCATTGTAGATTTGGCTACTATGGGTTGCTTCCCACTTCTCCAGCTCACAGCGCCTCCGTTCACCTTAAACACATAACCTGTTTGCGATTTCGAGTCATCTGGATCTATGCAGAAACTTGCATCAATGTAACCTGTTATGCCAAGTTCCTCTTCACAGCCTCCATAAACAAGAAACATATCCTTGGTATACTTAAGATACTTCAATATGATCTTAACAGCTATCCAATGATCCTTGCCAGGATTACTTTGGAATTGACTCGTCAAACTTAGAGCCAATGCTACATCGGGTCAAGTAATTAACATGGCATACATAATCGATCCTATAGCCGAAGCATATCGAGTGCCATCCACCTCGGCCTTTTCAAGAGCCGTCTGTGGACACCGAGCCGTGCTCAATGTTTTTCCCTTGACAACCGGCACAAGACCCTTCTTTGCCAAATGCATATTGAACTTCTTCAATATCTTGTCAAGATAAGTACTTTGACATAACGCTAGTAGGCGCCTGGGTCTATCGCGATAGATCTTAATGCCTAATACGTATGCAGCTTCTCCAAAGCCCTTCATCGAAAATTTACTGTTTAAATATTCCTTCACGCTTTTCAGAAGTTCCACATTATCCCCAATTAGTAATATATCATCCACATATAGAACTAGGAATGCAACTGAGCTCCCACTCATTTTCTTATAAATGCAGGTCTCTTCCGCATTTTGGACAAATCCAAAACTTTTGATCACCTCATCAAAGCGAAGATTCCAGCTCCGAGATGCTTGCTTCAGTCCATAAATGGAACGCTGAAGTTTGCATACCTTGTCAGCATTTTCTGGACTGACAAAACCTTCAGGTTGCACCATGTACAACTCTTTCTCAATGTTACTGATACGTCTCAAACGTATCTATAGTTTCTGATGTTCCATGTTGATATTATACCAATTGTTACATGTTTTATATACACTTCATAGCATTTTTCTGCATTTTCTGGGACTAACCTATTAACAAGATGCCACAGTGCCAGTTCCTGTTTTCTGCTGTTTTTGTATTCCAGAAAAGCTAGTCTGGAAATATTCTCAGAATCGGATGAAACTTGGACTGAACCTCCTATTTTTCCAACACGAACATGGAGTCCAAAGGAGAGAAGGAGGGGAGCCACGTGGCAGCCACACCATGGGGCCGCACGGGCCCCTACCGCGCCGTGGGGTGGGGTGGGCCCACGTGGCTCTACAGCCGCCGCCATTTCGCCTATTTATTCCTCATGATGTGAAAACCCTAAATACCCGAGCCATTATCCACGAAAAGTTCCAGAGACGCCGCCGCGGTCAACCCTAGCTCGGGAGGTTCAGAAGCTCTTCCCGGCACCCTGCCGGAGAGGGGAATCATCACCGGAGGGCTCTACATCACCATGCCTGCCTCCGGAGTGATGCGTGAGTAGTTCATCCTTGGACTACGGGTCCATGGCAGTAGCTAGATGGTTGTCTCTTCACTTTATGCTATCATGTTTAGATCTTGTGAGCTGCCTATCATGATCAAGATCATATTATTGTAATGCTACATGTTGTGTTTGCTGGGATCCGATGAATATGAATACTATGTCAAGTTGATTATCAATCCATCTTATATGTTATTTATGATCTTGCATGCTTTCCGTTACTAGTAGATGCTTTGGCCAAGTAGATGCTTGTAACACCAAGACTGGGTATTTATGCTAGATAGTGGGTTCATGCCTCCGGTAATCTGGGAGAGTGATAACAACTTCTAAGATTGTGGATGTGCTGTTGCCACTAGGGATAAAATAACCGATGCTTAGCTTAAGGGTGCGCTGTTAGGTCTAATGCATTTGTTTACATTACGCACATTGGTTAATGTGATTATCCGTTGCTTGCAACTTAATACCAACGGGGGACTCGGTATGACAACCTGGCAGTGGATTATTAGTCATAGACGCTGTTGGATAGCGGTCTATGTATTTTGTCGTAATGCCCACATGAATATCATAGTAATCATCATGTCATATATATGCATTCTCATGCGCTCAATATTTTGTCAATTGCCCAGCTGTAATTTGTTCACCCAACATGTTTGTTATCTTTTAAGGAGAGACACCACTAGTGAACTGTGTACCCCGGTCCATTCTTTTACACTGATAATACAACCAACTGCAAACAGTGTTCATTTTCATTCTCTGCAATTTAGTACTATTTTCCACACCATACGTTTAATCATTTGTTTTCAGCAAGTCGGTGAGATTGACAACCTCACTGTTTCGTTGGGGCAAAGTAGTTTGATTGTGTTGTGTGCAGATTCCATGTCGGCGCCGAATTCCCTGGTGTTGCGCCGTGCCATATTCCGCCACCAACAACCTTCAGAAGTGATTTCTTGCTCCTACTGGTCGATTAAACCTTGGTTTCATACTGAGGGAAACTGCTGCTACACTGCTTCATACCTTCCTCTTGGGGTCTCCCAACGAACATGTGATCCACGCAATCAAGCATATTTTTTGGCGCCGATGCCGGGGAGTGGAAGCACTTCGGTTCAGAAATCTCCTTACTTCCCCTTCCACACGCCAGAATATTTTCTGGCGCCGTTGCCGGGGAGCAAGAGGATTTCTGCAAGGGAGTCTCTCGCTTTCAATCTCTTTACTTTGTTATTGTCTTGCTTAGTTTATTTTATCTTGTCTTGTTTGCTTCATTTATCAAAAACACAAAAAATTTAGTTTCTTGCATTTAGTTTATTTCGGTTTGTTATTATGCCTAGTTATTTATTCGCTATTGATGCATGTAAAATGCATACATAAACTTTGCACTTTAATTGCTTATATTCCAATCATATTTGCATCATATAAGGGTTATATCAATGTTTTATAATGATTTTGGGAATACTTCACAGTTTTCCCATTTATTTGGAATTAACCCTGTTTTTCCATAAAACGTCTTTTTTAGTGTTTCAGACTTTCCGGGAGCTTCGGGACTCCAAAAAGGGCAAGGTCAAAGAGCACGGTTCAGAATTTTCGAGACGAACGCAATGGGCCTAAATTGAAGACCAGGAGCCCAACAGGCTGGAAATGGGAGGGTCCCACGCGGCCTAAAGTACATGGCCGCGTGGGCCTAGCTCGTTTCCCCCTCGGAGCTCCGTTGCCATCGATTTTTGCTCCACCGACTTCGTCTTGACCTAAAAACGCCTATAAAAAAGGTCCCCTGGCGTTTCGCGAAAGAGGCGGCGGAGAAACACGAAACACACGAAACAGAAGACAGAAGGTTGCCGCCGGAGAAGATCAGAGGGGGAAACGCTGCCGGAATCACCTCCGGTAGGCTCCTCCATCCCCCTCCGGAGTCTCCACCAACACCATCGTCAAGACCAGCACCATCTCCATCACCATCTTCGTGATTCACTTCATCCCCCTCGTAGTTTGAGAGTTGCTATACCCTAGATATTGTCTTGTGCTACTATTCATGTTTGTGATTGAGTACTTGCAATTATTTGGTGGTGAAGTTATATTTTTAGATTGTGTTGTACCACTTATACCATTGAATCATAACATGTCTTGGCATTGTGAGTAGTTCTCTCATGTTCCTGGGGGCATAGGATGGATTGGGCAATGATTTATATATGACATGTGTTGGTATTTTGTCTAGTTTTTATCTTTGATGCAATTCTATGATGGTGTTGTGCGAACGTCGACTGCACCTCACTTCACCTTTATGGGCTCATAGGAGAACACACTAATGTAATGAATTGAGGGAGACTTGGGAGGACACGTAAACCCTTGACCGAGTCATGAAGTTACATTAGGAGGGGATTTATATCGGGGACCTTAGAGTGTAATGCTATGGTGGGACTTTATGTCTTAATAACTCTTGTGCAGTCATTTACTTGGCCATGAGATCCATCATAAGGGGTTTAGTTTATTTATTTAGCTACACCTAATTATGGCTCCGTCCAAAGAAGATTAAAACTTGACAAAATGTTTACCTTGTTGTTCTAGAAATATTTTTGCCATGAAATCCATGTAGCCCTTGGGAACGTTTTCCACGCATAAGAAACACCACTCAAGCTTGTCCTCTTGCTGCATAGAGGATTGGGCTTACTCTCTCTTTGAGAGTTTTCACTCATCATATTTTATTTTCAGCTTTGCATCTATACAACCAAAAAACCCAAAAACACTTGCATCATTTTAGTTTGTCTAGTGCATAGATAATAAGAGAAGTGACACTCTTATTTGAGAGGATAAATACTTATACCTTCTACTCCTCGTGGGATCGATACTAATACTTACACAGCGAAGACTTCAACGATCTCCTGCACTTGGGAGTCATCAGCTATCAATGGGTTTTCTCTTTGAAACAAAATCTTATTGTCTAAGTGGGTTCACGGAGGAATAGCAAAATTATTATAAGGAATACCGCTTTTCTAAAAAAGGGGTACATTTATAGAACAAATAAGTACATTGAATTATTTTGCTAAGAACTTGTGATCTACTTATGACGAATCCTACTGCTTTAATGAATCATTATGTTGTAGAAGGCATAAACACCTCCCTTTCCAATGTGATTATAATGATAATGAAACCTTGGCTGCTTATGCTAAAGGAAACTATGACTTTGGTAATCTTGAACAAACTGAAGAATTTTTTGTTTTTAAAGGTGCCTATGAAATTGCTGGTTATATTCACGATGATGATTCTCCTTATAAATCTTTTTTTGCTATACTTGGTTATTGCCTTGAATATTACAATGATAATCCTTATATCACTGAATTTCTTGAGAAAACTTATTCTCCAGAACAACTTGCTACCTTTCAGGAACCTGTGGGAGAAGAAACTGCTCATTTGATGAAAAAGAGGAAGAGAGTGATGATCAAAAGGAGGATCTACCTTCTAATGATAGTAACTCTTTAACTCTTACATTATATGATTACCCTCCATGCCTACCTAAGGAGGAGAAATGCTATATTGTTGAATGTCATGATTCTATTGAAATATCTCCTTTTGATAAATTTGAAGTAACAACTCCTTGACTCAAGAAAAGGAAATTGCAGAAAGTAAAAATGTGCTCCCTAATGTCTTATATGATAATGCTCTTGATGATGGTCCTATATTGCCTAATGATATTTGTTATACTACTATTGTCAAAAGTGGGTTTAATGACCCCACTGTTTTTGAGCTTAATAAAAATTATGTGTTTGTAGATCATGAAAAGCATGCTTTATGTGATAGTTATATTGTTGAGTTTGTTCATGATGCTACTGAAAGTTATTATGAGAGAGGAAAATATGGTTGTAAAAGTTTTCAAGTCGCTAAAATACCTCTCTTTATGTTGAAAGTTTTGAAGTTTATTTGTTTCATCTTTCTATGCTAGTTGCTTTATGCTTCAATAATTTATTTTGTTACAAGATTCCTTTGCATAGAAGTGGGTTAGACTTAAATGTGTTTGATATTTGCCTCTTGATGCTCTCTTTGTTTTTCAACTCTTATTCTTATGAGAGCATCATTAAAATCTTCAAGCCTAGCTAAAAGGCATTAAAGAAAGCGCTTTTGGGAGGCAACCCATTATCTTTTGTTTTCAGTTTTTGTCAAGGAGTTGTTTACTTCTGTAACAATTCCTTTGTATCTTTATTTTATCGCATTGTTGTGCCAAGTATTGCCTCTAATAGGAAGATGATGCTAGATTTGGATTTCTGCGCAGGAACAGATTTCTGCTGTTCACCGTTTTAATTCTGTAAAATCACAGAAAAATTATTTAAATCTGCAAATTTTTGTGCGTGATCCTCAGATATGTACGCATCTTTCGTTAGTTTAAAGTTTTTCGATCTGAGCAACGTAAGTGCCTCGAAAAAATTCGTCTTTGCGGACTGTTCTGTTTAGACAGATTCTGTCTTTTATTTTTCGCATTCTCTCTTTTACTAGTGTTGAGTGGAATTCTTTTTTAGGGTGAAGAGCTTCACATAACATCAGTGGCAGTAGTAATGTTAAAAGTAACGGTCATGTTTGTGTCCTTATAGAACATGTGAGTTTTTGATTGTGCACTAACCCTCTAATGAGAATTACTTTGAGTTTGGTGTGGCGGAAGTTTTCAAGGGTCAAGAGAGAAGGATGATATAATGTGATCAAGAAGAGTGAAGAGCTTAAGCTTGGGGATGCTCCCATGGATCACCCCAGCATATTTCAAGAAGACTCAAGCGTCTAAGCTTGGGGATGCCCAAGGCATCCCCTTCTTCATCAGCAACTTATCAGGTCATCTCTAGTGAAACTATATTTTAATTCTTTCACATCATATGTGCTTTACTTGGAGCGTCTGTGTGCTTTTATTTTCAGTATTTTATTTTTTATGGTCAACTTGATTGGACCCCAGCATTCTTGATTGGGAGAGAGACACGCTCCGCTTTTTCATATGAATACTCCTATTCTTCACTTATACTTGTTGAGTATTCTTATCTAGCTATTGCTATGCTTTTAGCTCCTGTTTTGCATGCATCTCTTATTCAGAGCTGTTAGTTCTTTTAAAGAAAGTACTCTCTTGCTTCACTTATAATTGTTTGGAGAGTTTATGTTGAAATAAATTGATTGGTGTTTGGTTGGAACAGAAAATGTTGCATGTGGTAGATGGTATAATGGAAAAAGCTTACATATTCTTGTAGATCACTGTATTGGATAATTTGATACTTGTCAATTGTTTTGAGTTATCAAGTAGTTCATGTTTAAGCTTTTGTATCATGTAGTTAAAACCTATTAATGAAGAACTACCGTAAAGCTCGTTGAAATTTGGTTTGCATGATTGGTATCTCTAAGGTCTAGATATTTTCTAGTAAAAGGGTTTGGTTAACAAGGAAGACAGTGTAGAGTCTTATAATGCTTGCAATATGTTTTCATATAAGTCTTGCTGTGTCGGTTGATATCCTGTGTTTGCTTCAAATAACCTTGCTAGCCTAAACTCTGTACTGAGAGGGAATGCTTCTCGTGCATCCAAAACCTTGAGCCAAAATCCATGCCATCTGTGTCCACCATAACTACCTATATGTGGTATTTCCTTGCCATTCCAAGTAAATTTTTCATGTGCTACCTTTAAACTATTCAAACTTTATTACTCCTATTTTGTGTCAATGTTTACCAAGCTCATGAGGACGGGGTGGATGTCTTTATGTCAACTGTCAAACAGACTTTACCACCGGACTAGCGGCATATACATCCGCTTATCCATTAATTTTGCAAAAAGAGCTGGCAAATGGGGTGCCCAGTCCCAATTAATTACAACTTTAACCGCTTAATTCTCTTCACATTTTTGCCCTGATTTATCAGTCAAGCAATGACAAACAGTGAAATATCTGCATGTGTAAACAAAAGAGAAAGAGGGATGATCTGCCTTGCTGGTAGAAATAACGTCCTTCATGGGAGCCGCTCTTAAAAGTCTGGTTGGCAGGGGTCATATTGTACTTTCCATTTTCTGATTCGTTGACAATTAACAAACACCTCTCAAAACTTATTTTTACTCTCTATATGATTTCAAAAACTTAAAAAGCTCTAGCACATGATTTAATCCCTGCTTCCCTCTGCGAAGGGCCTTTCTTTTACTTTTATGTTGAGTCAGTTTTCCTACTTCTTTCTATCTTAGAAGCAAACACTAGTGTCAACTTTGGTGCAACAATTTTTATATGCTTGTATATTGCACTTATTATATTGCTTTGTGTTGACAAATATCCATGAGATATATATGTTGAAAGTTGAAAGCAATTGCTGAAGCTTAAATCTTCCTTTGTGTTGGTTAAATACCTTTTACTTAGAATCTATTGCTTTATGAGTTAACTCTTATGCAAAACTCTTTGATGCTTGTCTCGAAAGTACTATTCATGAAAAGTTTTTGCTTATATGATTCAGTTGTTTGCTCATTATCTACTTGCTAGCAAACTATAGACCATTGACCTGGATCACTTCATTCATAACATGTGCTTTACAATACTATTTGATCAAGATTATGATTGTAGCATGTCACCTCAGAAATTATTTTGTTTTTATCGTTTTACCTACTCGAGGACGAGTAGAACTAAGCTTGGGGATGCTTGATACGTCTCAAACGTATCTATAATTTCTGATGTTCCATGTTGATATTATACCAATTGTTACATGTTTTATATACACTTCATAGCATTTTTATGCATTTTCTGGGACTAACCTATTAACAAGATGCCACAGTGCCAGTTCCTGTTTTCTGCTGTTTTTGTATTCCAGAAAAGCTAGTCTGGAAATATTCTCGGAATTGGACGAAACTTGGACAGAACCTCCTATTTTTCCAACACGAACACGGAGTCCAAGGAGAGACGGAGGGGAGCCACGTGGCAGCCACACCATGGGGCGCGCGGCCCCCCTGCCGCGCCGTGGGGTGGTGTGGGGCCCACGTGGCTCGCAGCCGCCGCCCTTTCGCCTATTTATTCCTCGACGCGAAAACCCTAAATACCCGAGCCATTATCCACGAAAAGTTCCAGAGACGCCGCCGCCGTCAACCCTAGCTCGGGAGGGTTCAGAAGCTCTTCCCGGCACCCTGCCGGAGAGGGGAATCATCACCGGAGGGCTCTACATCACCATGCCTGCCTCCGGAGTGATGCGTGAGTAGTTCATCCTTGGACTACGGGTCCATGGCAGTAGCTAGATGGTTGTCTCTCCACTTTATGCTATCATGTTTAGATCTTGTGAGCTGCCTATCATGATCAAGATCATCTTATTGTAATGCTACATGTTGTGTTTGCTGGGATCCGATGAATATTGAATACTATGTCAAGTTGATTATCAATCTATCTTATATGTTATTTATGATCTTGCATGCTTTCCGTTACTAGTAGATGCTTTGGCCAAGTAGATGCTTGTAACTCCAAGAGTGAGTATTTATGCTAGATAGTGGGTTCATGCCTCCGGTAATCTGGGAGAGTGACAATAACTTCTAAGATTGTGGATGTGCTGTTGCCACTAGGGATAAAATAACCGATGCTTAGCTTAAGGGTGCGCCGTTAGGTCTAATGCATTTGTTTACATTACGCACATTACTTAATGCAATTATCCGTTGCTTGCAACTTAATACCAACGGGGAACTCGGTATGACAACCTGGCGGTGGATTATTAGTCATAGACGCTGTTGGATAACGGTCTATGTATTTTGTCGTAATGCCCACATGAATATCATAGTAATCATCATGTCATATATATGCATTGTCATGCGCTCAATATTTTGTCAATTGCCCAGCTGTAATTTGTTCACCCAGCATGTTAGTTATCTTTTATGGAGAGACACCACTAGTGAACTGTGGACCCCGGTCCATTCTTTTACACTGATAATACAACCAACTGCAAACATTGTTCCTTTTCATTCTCTGCAATTTACTACTGTTTTCCACACCATACGTTTAATCCTTTGTTTTCAGCAAGCCGGTGAGATTGACAACCTCACTGTTTCGTTGGGGCAAAGTAGTTTGATTGTGTTGTGTGCAGATTCCACGTCGGCGCCGGATTCCCTGGTGTTGCGCCGTGCCATATTCCGCCACCAACAACCTTCAGAAGTGATTTCTTGCTCCTACTGGTCGATTAAACCTTGGTTTCAGACTGAGGGAAACTGCTGCTACACTGCTTCATACCTTCCTCTTGGGGTCTCCCAACGAACGTGTGATCCACGCAATCAGTTACCATTCAGGAACGCTGTTTTGACATCCATCTGCCATATCTCATAATCATGATATGCAGCTGTTGCTAGCAAAACCCGAATAGATTTTTGCATCGCTACTGGTGAAAAGGTTTCATCGTAGTCAATTCCATGAACTTGTCGGAAACCCTTTGCGACAAGCCGAGCCTTATAGACGGTTACATTACCGTCAGCATCAGTCTTCTTCTTGAAAATCCATTTATTCTCGATGGCCTTGCGCCCTTCGGGAATCTCCACCAAAGTCCATACTTTGTTCTCATACATGGATCCTATTTCGGATTTCATGGCCTCAAGCCATTTCTCGGACTCGGGTCATTCCATTGCCTCTTTGTAATTCGTAGGTTCGTCTTGTTCAATCAACATGACGGTGCAAACAAGATTACCGTACCACTCAGGAGATGTATGGGTTCTTCCAGACCTACGAGGTATAATAGGCTCCTCGACATTTTCTCCCACTCCATCTGTTATGGAGGACGGTTCAGGAACGATTTCCGTTGCGCCACTCGGAATTTCGAGTTCAGGATCAACTATCTCGTCGAGGTCTATTTTCCTCCCACTTACTCCTTTAGCGGGAAACTCCTTCTCGAGAAAGGTGGCATTTCTAGCGACAACGTTTTGCCCTCAGCTTGGTGGTAGAAGGTGTATCCTATGGTTTCCCGCGGATAACCTACAATGATGACCTTCTCCGATTTCGGTTCGAGTTTGTCAGGCTGCAATTTCTTGACATAAGCCTCACAAACCCAAACTTTCAGGAACGACAGCTTAGCTATCTTACCATGCCATACCTCATACGGTGTCGTTTTCATGGATTTGGATGGAGCCCTATTTAAAATGAATGCGGTTGTTTCTAACGCATATCCCTAAAATGATACGGACAAGTCGGTGAGAGACATCATAGACCGCACGCTATCTAATAAAGTACGAATACGTCGCTCGGACACACGTTGCGTTGCGGTGTTCCGGCAGGCGTAAGCTGTGGCACTATTCCACAGGCCTTCAGATGTGTGCCAAACTCAAAACTTAAATATTCGCCACCACGATCGGATCAAAGGTGCTTTATTTTCTTGTTAAGTTGATTTTCAACCTCACTTAGAAATTCTTTGAACTTTTCAAAAGTTTCTGACTTGTGTTTCATCAAGTAGATATACCCATATCTACTCAAGTCATAGTGAAGGTTACAAAGTAACGACAATCATCGCGCGTCGATACGCTCATTGGGCCGCACACATTTGTATGTATAACTCCCAATAATTCTTACGCACGTTCAATGAAACCATTGAACGGTGACCTAGTCATCTTGCCCATGAGGCATGGTTCGCAAGTGTCAAGAGATCCAAAGTCTAATGACTCCAAACGTCTAGCTGAGTGGAGTTTCTTCATGCGCTTTACACCAATGTGACCAAGTCGGCAATGCCACATATACATGGTGGTATCATTACTAAGTCTAATCCTTTTGCCATCTATGCTATGGATGTGTGTACTACGATCGAGATTCAACAAGAATAAACCGTTATTCATAGGAGCATCAACATAAAAGATATCATTCATCGAAATAGCACAACCACTTGATACTGAATTGAACGAATATCCGTCTTGCAACAAGCAAGAACCACTTATAATGTTTACACTCAGAGATGGTACAAAATAACACTTATTCAAAACCAAAACTAATCCCGAAGGTATATGCAGAGGGAGCGTGCCGACGGCCACCACGTCAACTCTTGATCCATTGCCGACGCGCATCGTCACCTCGTCCTTCGCCAGGCGCCGACTATTCCGCAACTCCACCTGTGAGTTACAAATATGAGCAACATAGCCGGTATCAAATACCCAGGTATTACTACGGGCGCATGTAAGGTACACATCAATAACATGTATATCACATATACCTTTCTCTCTTCCGACAATCTTGTCGGCCTTCTTGTCTTCCAGGTACTTGGGGCAGTTGTGCTTCCAGTGACCGTCTCCCTTGCAGTAGAAGCACTCCACGCCGGGCTTGGGAACAGGCTTGACAGTTTTAGGCTTAGCAACCTGTTTGCCATCCTTCTTGAACTTTTAGGTCTTCTTGCCCTTTCCGTCAGACTTCTTGAAGTCGACGGTTTTGTTGACCATCAACAGTGTGTGCTCCATCTTGATCTCCACCTCAGCAGTCTTCAACATCACGAACACCTCAGAGAGGGTCTTAGCCATGCCGTGCATGTTGTAGTTCATGACGAATCCCTTAAAGCTAGGGGCAGTGACTGCAGCACCCTATCAATCGCTAGTTCATCTGGAATCTTGCATTCAGAGCATTCAGGCGTTGAACGTAGCCAGACATCTTGACCACGTGCTCAGAGACACTGATGTGCTCTTCCATCTTGGCTAAGAAGAACTCAGAAGCTTCATACCTCTCAGCCTTGGCCTGCGGCGCAAAGACAACCTTGAGATCGGAAATTATCTCAAAGGCACTCATCTTCTCAAAGCGCTTTTGCAGATCAGCTTCCATGGCGTAGAGCATGCCACTCTGGACGAAGGAGGAGTCTTCCACCTTAGTCTGATAAGCCTTCTTCTCATCTTCGGTGGCGGTATCTGTAGGAGCGTCACCTATGGCGGCTTCGATCACGTAGCCGACCTTGTGGGGGGGGGGGGTGAGGAGGATCCTCAGGTTGCGGAACCAGGACATGAAGTTTGAGCCGTTGGTCTTAAGTTTCTCTTTCTCAAGGAACAGGCCTAGGTTAAAGGTGGGGCGAGACATCTACAATGGCATTTGCAAAATATAAGACGTTTGTTCATAATAAAATATGGGTTCAAGTTTTTCAAAATAAAACTACTAGAACTCCCACTCAAGACGAGTATCCCTCGCATCGTCTTAGTGATTACAAACCCCCATCCATTACACTACCCCATCGATCAGGCAGATAGCATAACTTCAAAGGTAGACATCGTATATCAATCACATCACCGCATGTGACTCGTGCTTATCCTTTCGGTACTTGTGTTCCGAGGCCATGTCTGTACATGCTAGACTCGCCATAACACCCTCTGACGTATTCGCGCATGCAAAATGGCTTACACCCACCGTATGCGAATGAAGAGACGAGTGTAACCGTAAAGCGGCGTACCCCACAACGTAGAACTTTACTAGTTGTGCACGACAGAGGGAGAACACTATTATCGGAATTTGGGAGGGATCATCTTATATTACTACCGCCGTGGCGCGTGTAACTAATATATAGACATATATATACACACAATATAAGATGCACACAATCTACATGGCATCTAAATGAAATGTAATGCGACATGATATGGTCTCCTCCGTGCCGATGGTCACCTTCGCGCCAACAGTTTTATAAACAATTTAATAAACCTACCTTGACCATATCACATTGCCCCTGCAAAATAAAGTTAGACGCTTTCTACTTTATCTTTTGCATATTTTACGTGGCTGCTAGGGCTTCCGTACAAGAACCGTTTCTTACCTACAAAAACAACCACAACAGCGATAAGACAATTGTCTCTATAACACCCCTTTCAGGGCCCTCCATTGTAAATGCAATATCAACTATTGTAGGTGATACTGACACCCGCCAGCCACATATACGGTACAAGCCGTATGTCAAGTGTGGAACCAGTCTCGCGTAAGAGTACGCGTAAAGTCGGTCCGGGCCGCTTCATCCCACAACACCGCGATATAAACAAGTACACGCGAGAGGGTAACAAATGTAGAATCGATGCCCACATTCAGCATGTGTTCTAACCGTACAGATATTCTATGCATAGATCGGCTCTGATACCACTGAAGGGGATCGTAGACAGAAAACAAAAAATTTCCTACCGACGATAACCATAAACTAGCCAGGATCTATACTATGCAGATATACTAATACAGAGGAGATCAGAAATACATACCCTTGTAGACCGGAAGTACCGATGGCACCCGCACCCATTGGGTGAGGATAGAGCTTAACCAAACCCGCACCCGCGTCCTCATATTTTAACCACACCCGCACCCACACCCACGTATGGGTATAGATTTTGTACCATACCCACACCCGTGTGGGTATTTAAAACCCAAGGGTACACCCACCAAACAAGTCATTCATGCACAATATATAAGAAAACCATCGATAAGTATGCTCATTCATCCACTGATTCGGCAAACGACACATATATGAAACAAAAACAATAAAATAACACTATGTATATGAAAATGAACAACAAAACAACTCATTCACCCATGCTAAGCTCGCCTCTGCCAGTGCTCATGGCGAGCGGCCGCCGGCGTGACCGAGGAAACAACGTGGGCGAGGCCTTCCTGGGAATTGTGAATCAGGCCGCGAAAGTTAAGTGACCGCGCGTATGGGAAACAAACGAGAATTAGGTAGCCGGTTAGTATTTCGAAATTTTTCCTCGGAATAACCATCTAAAACCATGATTCTACATGTCAAAAAGAAAAATAGATGGGTATGTGGGTGTGCGGGTATGGGTACTATGTTACCATACCCACACCCGCAATACCCGTTGGGTACACACTTTTAACCATGTGCTTACCCATGGGTAAGTTTTCTTTACCAAATCCTTACCCTAATGGGTAAATACCCACTGGGTATGCGGGTAATGGGTACCCATTGCCATCGGTAACCGGAAGCGGGATTACGTTCCCACACAAACGTTGTCGATGGAGACGACGATGCCGACCTCAGGGTCGTGTAGTGGAAGAAGACGGCTCCCAGCGCCAAACGATGGTGCCTCGCGGTTCCACACACGTACGGTGTGGATGACGACCTCCGGGCTCCAGATCCAGTAGAGGAGCGGAAGTGGAAGAGTGGATCTAGCAGCACGGCGATGTGCGTAGAGTAGAGAGACTTCTCTCCCGTACGCAGCTCCAGAAACGGAACCACGCTCAAAGTAGGAGAGAAGAAGAGAGAAATTGGTGTAATTTCAAAGGCATGAGGGTCCCCTACTTAAAGGAGGAGGAGGGAGGCTTGCCTTGGTGGCTTGGCGGTGTGGGACTATCCCACACCAGCCGCACCACCAAGGGTGCGCCGGCCCTAGGTGGGCCCCATGTGGCCCACCTACGCCGGCCGGCCTCCATCCCCTTTTTTTCCTTTTTCTTTTTAGGGATTTTTCCCTAATGGGACTATAAGGCCCATTTAGGTTTAATGCCTTTAAAATTCGAATTTAATTAAATAAAAAATATATTTAATCATTAATAACACTTATTAATATTAAATACATATTATTTAATTCATTCGGGATCCGAAACATATTTCGTTGCCTCTGATCAACATCGGACAAGTCCCGGAACACTTCCGGAGTTCCCGGTTTCTTTTCTCTCTAAATCCAATCTAATCATCACGCACCCTTAAGTGTGTTACCCCACGGTTCGGGATCACTCCAGACATGATCGAGACACCCTCTCCGATCAATGACTAAAAGCAGGATCTGGATATCCATGATAGCCCCTGTGCGCCCATGAATATCTTCTATCGTTTGAACCTTTAGACGTTCAGTCTCATCCTCTTGCCTAGCGATACTTAGATTGTCCGAGCGTCGTTCTCCGGTATCACGATTACTGAGCATGACCTCGCTATTGACAAATCTATCTTTACTTATCTGTGATATTACATCCCCGTGACCTAGTCACATGCTTGCAAGCTCATTGATGTAATCTCATCGAGTTGGCCCAGAGTATCTATCCTGTTATGTGGACTAGCAATTCCCTCTCTTGATCACTCGCTTCTGCTGCTTTCTTCCGATACCCAAAAGTGTCACCTTTATTGTCACGCTATATAAGACATGCCGTTTGATGCGATGAGCCGTATCTTTCAGAAGCAGAGATTTGATATGATCTCACAGTTGAAGAAGGTATGAACACTACGTTTCTATATTTTAGGTATGTCCATCAAATCATTCACCTAATGATATGACTCTGTTGTTAACCGACGCCATTGTCCATGATCAGGAAACCTTGATCATCTGTCACCCAACGAACTAGTTAAATAGAGGCTACTAGGGACCTGGTTGTTTTCTTCATACCACACGTGTATTAATGTTTCCGCGTAATACAGTTATAGCATGGTATTAAAACGTATTATGAACAATAGAGATATGACAAATAAAATCACTTTATTAATTGCCTCTAGGGCATATCTCCAACATATACACCTTAGGCATGGATGGCAAACAAGAAATTCTTCCAGAAAGAATTCTAGCTACGAGAATTAATTGGAGAAAGATGGTATGTTAATACTGTTTTTCAGTCCTGATTTTTCATAGCAACTTGGGAGCATGATTTAATTATCCTAGGCAATCCCAACATGAAAAATCTTGGCTTTACTATGAAGTACTAACATCATACTTCAATACCAGGGAAAAAGTCAGAATTAAAGAACAACATTTGTCCAATAATTAAGACTCCAGAAACAGTATTCAAAGAATGGGACTTTGGAGGGTTTTAGTCTAGGGTTTTAGATTATAGAAATTTTTGCTTAAGTGTTGAGTTCAAATTTATTTGGAATCACATTTCAAACAAGCAAACAAGTGACACATCTACACCACTATTAACAAAATCACAAGATCAAGCAAGAATGAAAACATAAAAACAAACAAACACCACTTTTAGGAAAAGTTTTTGTTGGTTCCAAATTTTAGTTATTTAGAGAAGTGTTAAGCAAGGCTTCCCAAAATTTGGGCTGTGACAGCTACCCCGTAGAGTGTAGCGTCCGATCGTTGGGCGCTAGCCGAAAGGGTTAGAGGCGTGAAATAGTTTCGCCCGGAGTTTATTTTGTGTTATTCTTGTGCCACGAGGTTAATTTTGTCCATTTTTGCAACTATGGCTTGATCTATCGCTCGCCACGGACGAGCGTGCTCGTAACCTGTTCCAAACCGCGGTAAGGTTCAACCTCAAAGAAGGAATGAAGATCAGCTTTTGACGAGACCCCAGGCTCGCCAACCGACGCATCGCTGACCTCACTATTGAGCTGTTCAAGATGTGTACTTTGCACAATCTCTCTGTTGGAGAGGCTCTCAACAATGGCAAGTGGCTGCTGCACTTCAAACAGGACCTAACTCCGACAGCCATCTCTCAATTTCTGGCCATATACAAGCTACTATCAAATGTGCAGCTGCAACCCGGAGTTGATGACACAATCACCTGGCGCTAGACCACTGGCGGCGGCCGCTACTCTGCCACTTCAGCCTATGCCATACAATTCGAATGATCCATCCGCTGCAGCTTTCTCTCAATTGTCTGGAACAGCGAAGCACCACTCAAATCTCACATTTTTGCTTGGTTAGCCATCCTAGGAAAATGCAACACCGCTGACTACCTCGAGAAGAAGGGCCAGCCTCACAATGCAGCTTGCGTCCTATGTCTGCTCTCAAGAGTCTGCGATCCACTTGCTTGTCACCTGAAATGCAACCATTTCAGTTTGGAAGATAGTGATCGCCACTACCGGTTTGTCTGCTAGCTTGTCCCCCAACACGAACGCGCCCAGCCTGCAAGATTGGCTGCACACAATGACGATTGCCAGACCGCCACGAGAACGCGAGAGCTAGACTTCCCTGGTCCACCTCACGTGGTGGATGCTTTGGAAAGAGCAAAATGCAAGGATATTCTAGAATTCCGCTACGTCCATCAGCGGAATCCATGGATGCATTGTTGACGAAACAAAAAATTGGAGAGATGTCGAGCGATCAAAAGCATTTTATCTGCTACACAGACCAAGGGAAACAGACTGGAAACATTCAGTAGCCTCTTCTTCACAGCTTTTGTCTGCAGCTTTGGTTACCTTTTTTTAGTTTCTTTACTTTTTTCCAACACTTGTACTTACCATACCATCTTCTAATTGCAATGAAAAGCAGGCCAAGCTGCCTTTTCGTCAAAAATATATATTTGGGGCTGCAATTCATGATCACTAAAGTCATCACACCAAATTCTTCGTGGTCTTTGCTTACCCCTTAAGCTCGTATTGTCAGGGATATCCCCGATTCCTTGCAATCTATCGGTGAGACTTCATCCTGGTCTGACTTGGGTCCAACACCAATGAGTTCAGTATTCAGTCGGATCTAACCCGAGCAAACTCCATGCTCTTAAGTGTACTAGGTAAGATGGCGCGGCGACACGCCGCGCCCGTGTGGTTATATTGATGCAACATGCAGACGCAAATTGTATTAGGAGAACATTATAGAGTTAAGCTTACTAAAGTCATTGTCGTAAACATTAAGTCACAAAATAGTAGATGAAAATGAAACTACCTTTACAAACAACGTTCATAAACTGCCAAACACCTGACAATAAATTATATTCCTAGTTTGTACAGTGAGTTCTCCATTCTCGTCGAGAGCAAGCACCTTCAGGCCCTCTTTTGATGCTGCTCGTGATACAGCTACGTAAATCTGACCATGAAAAAACACTGGCTTTGGCAAGTAAACACCAACTCTACAAATTGGTTGACCTTGGATAATCAAATTTCTTATATAAACAAAGATCTTTAAATATATCTGCAAATAAATTTCACATAGTGCCCTCTCCTGGTGCAAGTGTTTCACCTAGTTTCACTTCATCCTTGATCATTCTAGTGTTACTTAAGTCATTTTGTTGCTTTATAATATTAGAATTTGGAAGATCACAAAGGTTGCAATGTTGATGACTGAAAACATAAGCTAACATGTTCCATCGTCAATGCATGAAGCACAATTAAGAGTACCCTAATTTTAATCGGTGAGCTATTAGATTTTTCAAAAACAGAGCATATCAATTTGAACAATGTACTCAAATGTTAACTTGATAACTATGTTCTAAGAGACACCAATGGAAAAATTACCTTAACATCCTCATAGAGCTTCTTTTCCCAAGCTAGAAGCCGCTCCAATGTCGACCCATGGATCTTCCCTTCAGCTGGATCTCTATGCTTCCGAGAGAATTGTTGCTTTGAAACGTGTCTTTGTATCCATCAGAATTGAATAAACTGAGATTATATTCACAGGCATTCGGATCTCATCAATAATTCCTACCATCCATGAACCTTCAACAACCCCAATCCTGCAGGACATAATTGAATCAAAATTAAGAAGAAGACTTCTGAACCAAAAAAAAAGCATTGGTATATCCGTTCATGAAACCAATATATTACAGCAAAGAATTTTCATTGACACAAAAACTAACAGTCTATGGCTGCATGTTTAGCACATACACTGGAAGTTCTCGCGTCGCTTCTTTAAAAACAACAAAATTCAATTTAAATCCATTATGTTCAAATGAGGCAAAGGATAACCCAATGATGGCTTATTATACCATCATAGCTTAAAGCATGAATGAATACAAAACTAAAGAAGTATATACTTATAAACTCTTTTTTTCCAGAACAGAAATTCCTCATGGCAGAAGAAGTGTTCTTATGGGCTCAGATCAATAAACACAGCGCGAACGTTTATTCCTCCTAGAAAAGAAAAAGAAAGGCTAACCATTTGAATATGTTTGTGTTCCTACTCTGAAATGGTACGAAGCAGATTTAATACAATGATATTTTCATACATCAATCAATTCTTTTTATAGAAGAAGTTACAAAATCAAGGATACACACATGCCCACGACCTTTTTGGTACCATCAAGATAATTCTCTGACATTTAAGCTTTTCTGGATGCTAAATTTGCTATAGGTAATGTACTCCCAAGTTACTGCGTGCTTGGATTAAGTAGCAGCAAGCATCTACCAAATCGAGCAGCAAGCATGTACTAAATCGATCTTGCGAGCACAGATTCATAGCACATAGCAGAAAAATGAGCACAACAACATACGGCCAGTACAGGTTCGAAACAGGGAAAAAATTGAGAAGATGAGATGCAGATTGGGAAGACGTGTAGTGTACCCGAGGATGTAGATTCGCAGGTAGACGACGGAGTCGAGGCCGGCGTGGTGAAGTAGGTACAGAGGTTGAGATTGATGGCCCTGCGCGGGCCTCGGTGGGCGTCGTGGGCACGCTGCTGCTTGGCGATGTAGAGCTTGGGGAAGTAGACGCGGTCGTTGATGGGCTGGATGCGGAGGAAGGCGAAGAGGAGCAGGAACACGAAGGCGCCCACGATGTTGATGAAGGCCGACACCCCGAGGTCCTGCAGCGTCGCCATGGACGAGCGGGCGAGGAGGTCTTAGGTTGGACTGGTAGGTAGTGTGCTGCCTTGGCCGCGGCAGTGCGCGACGGACTCTGTTTGTTGTTGCGAGCCGAGCAAGGAAGGAAGGAAAGAAGGAAAAAGGCAGTTGGTGCCGCCGCGGCCGGACCCAGGGAAGACGACCCCGGCGCGGGCGTCTCCGAGCTTCCCGGCTCGCGATTCTCGGCGAGGATGGAGAGGAGGCCGAGGCCGTCCCGCGGGTGCTCTTCGATTTGTCCGGGAGGGCGTGCAGCGGCGGGACGACGCGTCGGCGGCGGCAGCGAGCTCGGGACGACGCGGGAGAGAGAAGAGAAGGAGGGGAAATGTGTGCATGTTATTGCAGATAGATCCCTAGGGTTTCCAAAAATCACAAATTGGTCCTTCGCGGGGGTTACCGGGAAAAGACGCGTCAAGAACCGTGCGGGCCGGTGGGCTACCGGTTGGCAGCGCGTGGCGACCGGGTGCGGTGCGCGCCAAATTTCGTGCGTGCACTGGGAAACCCGTTGCGGCCGGTCGACCGGGTCGCGCCGCGCGCCAAAAAGCGTGCGAGCGCAGGCCACGCAAGTCTGTTGACCAAGTGCGGGAGCTGTGGGCCGTCGATCTGCGTTTGGATGGCCTGGATCTGTACTGTAGCTACTGTTACAGCTACCGTAACAGGTGGCCTGAGAGGCCGTTGCCTTGTCCATCTTTCATATATAACTAGTTGAAATCGGCGCGGCGTCGCCGCGCCCTTAGAGAAAAATCACGGTGTCGGTCTATTGTTTTGTTTTTACAGTGAGAATAAAATGTTTGTTTGTTGAATAACTGCATAAAGTATCATATATAATGACTGGTGATGTTAGAAGCTGGTGCATAGCATATATACATAGTTACATAGTTACATTAGCTAACATGATGGTCATTTGCACAAACGCCTCTGGATGAACTTATAAGAAGCCACAGAGCAAAAACATTCAGCGTGAATCGAGGACACGAAGTGTACTTTAAAAGAGTTCACTCTGCTGGTCAACTGATTCTGACCTTCAAACCGCCACCTAAGGAAAATTAAACATAAATCAGTGACAATTGATTTGCAACGAAATTTGAAGTGTATAAACCATTATGAGTCTTTTACTATCATGTTGTGCAATGAAATTTAGTTTCTCCTCGTCGATATACACAGTACCAACCAACAGCCTCTGGGGAATGACTCGCCCATCAGCATCACTTGAGGCCTACCCCCAACACTTTACGTATAGCCAAATCCGAACAAAGGAACCTGTGAAGAAAAGAAAATGGGCAATTGCACAAAATCTTTGCCATACATGTACCGGTCCAATCTAAAAGAAAAACACCTAAGAAGCAGAGCAGCACAATTGGCAGAGCCGAACCTGCAAAGATATAATAGGTGAACTGGGAGAAGACATCACCATGCTAGATTATCCTGGCAAAAGCCAGCATTCACCTCAGCCTCCGTCTCAAAAAACAGTCCTCATCAGGAAGGAAGCGGTCTAGCTCTTTTTTACTGCATAACCAAATCAGTGAGAATCCTCAGAACCATATCATCGAACACTAAGCATGCGCTGCCACCTTGGCATATGATGCTCGTCCAGCTTTCTTTACAGACAGAAAGTTTCAAAATTAGTCACAGGTGCTAAGAAGTACTGTTGCTTATATGGTGACTGGCATGAATTATGACATCTCTAATAAAATAAAATTTAAGAAAGTATTATGTATGGCACTGGCACGTAATATAATCTTAAAAAGACCAGCTCGGTTCGCACGTATAGACGAATAAATTGGCATTATTACTTTCATAAAAGAATTGAATGGCGAAAATAAAATTCATGGTTCCATTAATTTGCCACTCATCTGAAGAAAAACTTCTTCTAGGAAAATGACAAACATCAACGTTTATGCATGTGGAAGCACTCATCAACTTGAAAATAGAAAATTTACATGTCATTACCGCAGCCGATTCCTAAGAACACAAAATGTTCTCCCCTGAAATATGGCTCAAGTGAGCTTTTTCAAGATACAAACATGGTTCCATATGTCCAGTGAGAACTATCACAAATGGAGCAGACAATAACCTGATGAATGAATATTAGGAAGGCAGGTAAATCAAAATGGCCAATTGCTTGAGCTGCCTCCTAGGTTTGCAGAGTTTCCAATCAGGTACGTGAAATTTTTTCATTGGCTAGCAGGCATATAATTTATTTTAGTTCAAAAGAATGTGAGAAATAGAATGTTGGGCCATGGTTAACTTTGAAACAGAACATCCACTACAGAATTTCTATCTACCTCCTTTAAAAATGCATTTGTAAATCATGAATAGCAAAATTAAATGCGACTAAATTTAACACTGAAATCAAATGATGGATTAGTTTTTTTTTGATGCCTCTGGATTGGTACAATGATGGATTAGTTGATATTCAACGCTGACACGGACTTGACCTGAAGTTGTTATTATTGTTTGAACGTATAAATATTGTAAACCATCAATTGGACTTTCTTCTAGCTTGTATAGACCATACACAATAATATGCAAAAGAAAAATAGAGAAATTTTATGTATGAAACGTTGTGAACATAGTAGAAAACATTTCTTCACTGTAAAACATACGAAAACACCTCAATCCAGACGAATCTATATCTGATTTTTATAGATGCTATAGCAATTAGTATGTTTTTAATGGATGCAACATCATCAGAAACATGAGTGTAATTTGTGCATCCAAGTCATAGCGTGGGTCATATGTTGGCAAGCATGGTTTCTTTAGTAAAGGATACCTTTTGGCCATCTAGCTGTGTCATCTCAATAAGTTTGAAGTCACTGTAGCTAGAGATGCTGTATAATTAGCTTATACTAATTTAATTACATCGGCTCAGGAAGGAAACATGAATAGAATGCCCACAGTGAAATCTTTATGCGATCAATACAATGAGAGATAATCAATTTGCGATAGTTTTTGGAAGGTCTCTTTTGAGCTCATGTAAAACACAAAGTTATTTCAGTTCAATGATATTTGCTTTCTAATTTGAGCTAGTTGTCTCCCATCAAAGTAAATCATCTAATAGATCTACAAATCCAAGCATTTCTGCAGACATGGATCCACAAAGAGGTAGCTCCAAAATTTATAGAATCAACAATTTTACACCTGCACGACAACAAAAAATGCAAGAAAATCCATGTCGACAAAGAAGTAGAAAGAAGAGAAAGGAAAAAGAACCTTAACTCTTGATCCATTCATCTGTAGGACTAAAATCTGTACTTGGTCATGAACATCTACACTTATCGCCCTTTCTCGTGAATTTAATTCAAACCTAGTATATTGTACTGTTAGTTCAGCCATCAAGATCAATAGATTTTACCGTGGTTGCAACTGATCGAATGCAGGCTAATCTGTTACAGGAATTACTTTTACAGTTCAGTCAGTTCTCGGTTACCTCAAGCCTTGTCCAGTCAGGGAACGTCTGCCATGTGAGCACCAGGTCGGCGATGTGGTCGCTTACGCAGAGGAGCCAGTCCATCTCCCGTGGGTACATGGTGTTCTTCTCCGGCACCAGTGGCTCCAGCGTCCACAGCTGCCCGAATATCGTTGCTGCAAGAAAAGGCACCGACCGACCAGCACGCATCAGAGTCTTGTCACCTCCGACAAAAGGCAGGGTCGGTGCAGCTCGCAAATTCCAATGAATCGGGCAGGAAGGCCCAAGCAAAAATGGCTCACCGTAGAGGTTGGTGATGGCGCTGGAGATGGCGAGCGCGACGCAGACGCCCTGGCCGCTCCCGTACATGTCCTCGCCCAGCAGCAGCTTCGAGAACCTCTCCTTCATGAGTTCCAGCTTATGTCGCGCTGCAGGATGTGGCGCCTGTGGAGGTAAGCGATGCCGGAGAGCAACTGGTGGGCGACGACGGCGAAGAAGGGCTCGGAGGCCACGCGGCGGCCCTGGTGAGAGCCGCCGTCCATGTAGAGGCGTGGTCGAGATGAGCGCAGGCGCGGGCGTAGTCGGTGGAGGCGATGGCGGCATCGATCCTGGACATGACGGATTTGGGCACCGATGGGAAGCTGCAGATCGCTTCGAACGGGCTCCAACCTCGCCGCCCGTCGGCCGCCATGGCCGCTGCTACGGAGAGGATTGATGGGTGAGTGCTGGCGCTGAGACAGAGCGCCACGAGGCTCCATGCCGCTGGAGGAAAAGCGGCTCCCTGCCGTTGGAGGAGTGCCGGCACGGGCCAGAGATGGTAGGCGGCGCGCGCGTCGCCGTCCTGGAAGCGACGGCGGCGGCCGCGCTGCTCCCGGCCCGTGACGCGTCGGTGCTGCTTCGGGGGAAGGTCCACGGCGGTGAAATCCGGAGGCAGGTCCGCGGCGGCGCGGAGGGAGAGGGCGGCGAGGGCGGTGGCTTGGTGGTCCGTGGCGGCGCGGAGGGAGAGGGCCGCGAGGGCGGTGGCTTGGTCGGAGCGGAGCGGCGGCGCGAGGCGGCGGCGGCGACGGTGCCGCACGGGAGAGGAGAGGGATAGGAGATGTTGTGGCGTTTTTGCAAGGAAGACCTCCAGTTTTCTGGAAATTACAAAAAAGTCCCTCCGCGCGACACTGTAGAATACTGTAGCAACTACAGTAATCACTGTAGTTGTACAGTCGCCGAGCGCGGAGGGATCGCCAAAGTGTTCGCCTTTGATATAGTTACTGTAGTTGTACAGTCGCCGAGCGCGGAGGGATCGCCAAAGTGTTCGTCTTTGATATAGTTAGAGATAAGGTTATGGCCAAGCAAATTAATGGACACAACAAGAGTTACTCCTCATAGTTCTTGTCACAGCGTCAGAGTACGATTCGCACCCCTGATCGCCTGGTTTTAAATCGTTAGTCGGTAGCAACTTCTAACAAAATGTGTCGAGTCCCAAGTAACGTAAAGCCATAAGCGATACAATGTGTCATATGTCTCATTTCTTTTAACTCATGATATATGTTGTCAATACTATGGGTGAGAACTTGTCATCCCTTTAATAGCTTGACTCTTTTCTCGATCTCATGATATAGTTTAATTGGATTAACTCTTAGTCTCACCTCTTCGGTTAACTCTTAACCAAGTCGCATGGCAATACTTTCTGAATCAAATCACTCAAGAAGGCTTAGAAAATATATATCCATGTGAGAGAGGCAAATTCCATCTTGGTCAACTATGTCACGGAGCTTTCTTCATAGCTGGGCCGAAATCTACTGTCTAGTTATGGAATATCATTTGCTAAATTATAAGTCAGCCGGACCACACCTCGGATCATACGAGAGAACCTTGGGTTACATGGCATAACGTTAAGTGAGACTTAAAAATGACAAATTTAGTCGTTGTGTCTCACATTGGGATTAAAGACAATCACATAACTTATGAATGCACTTAGGAAATAGCATGATACATAATTTCCTCTAGGGCATATTTCCAACAATCCCAGCGGTCCACTTTGTCTCCCACATCTCAATCATGTTTCCCTTGGTCTTCCTAATTTTCTCTCGTGGCGACAAAGGCGATGGGCATGGTGCAGCAATACTCACGATTGTGAAAAGGCAAAGAAGTATATATCCATGTGATCCTCCTCTCGCTCATGTGTTCTCTATTCACGTGATTAGGGCTAGGGTTTTTCTTTGGTTGGGTTTTTAGGGTTCTACGTGCAAAACAAATGAGTTTTTTTTTGGAATGCTTTAATTGCATCATGAATGGAAAGTGTCCCTTGCTTGACAATACAATACTGTTGAAATTATTGCATCCCCTCATTGTTAACCTATGTTCTAACAAAGCATGCATTGCTTGATATTGATGGCACATACACATAGCAGATGAATTTTAGTTAATCACACTATTTTTCTCTTTCATTTATTGATGTAATCTCTTCGTTTTTTTGTAGGGTAAACATCATGTAGATTACTTTCCTGAGATCCTGTCAAAGTTCCCACACAATCATCCCATGTACCTACAAATAGCGACAGTAAGTTCAGGAGTGGAGTTATTTCTGAAATTTTACTTGTGTTATTTTCCAATGTGTGAGATGGAGAAAGTGACGCAAAAGAAGGATGTTGTTGTTATTGGAAGATTGAAATCGAGAAAAGAAGGATGTTGTTGTTATTTTTGTTTCACCGACATTTTCTTGGTTCACTATTGTTTTCATCGGCATTTTTTTGTTCACTCTTAGTTTACCTGGATTTTTTGTTCACTATTATTTTGGTTCCCCGACATTTTTTTTGTTCACTATTATTTTTGTTCACTTCTTTTTATTCACCGGCATATTTTGGTCACCGACAATTTCCGTTCACTATTATTTTCGGTTCACCAGCATTTTTTGGTTTACTTTTTTTTGTTCACCGGTGTTTTTTGTTCAACGACATTTTCGCTCACTCTTAGTTCACTGGGATTTTTTGCTTACCATTATTTTTGGTTCACTGACATTTTTTTGATTCACTATTATTTTCTGTTCACCGACATTATTTTTTGTTCACCGGCATTACTATTTTTTGGTTATTATTACACTTTTTTGGTTCACCGGCATTTTTGGTTCACCGGTATTTTCCGTTCACTATTATTTTTGGTTCACTGGTATTTTTGGTTCACTATTATTTTTGGTTCGCCGGCATATTTTGTTCGCTATTATTTTTGTTCCACCGACATTTTCTTGGTTCATTTTCACCGGCATGTTTTGGTTCACTTTTTTGTTCGATGGCATTTTTCGTTCATTGAAATTTTTCGTTCACTTTAGTACAAGGGGATTTTTTGTTCACTGTTATTTTTGGTTCACCGGCATTTTTTGTTCACTATTATTTTTGGTTCACCGGCCTTTTTTATGTTCAGTTTTTTTTTATTATCGATGTTGTATGTTCACTATTATTTTGGTACACCGGCATTTTTGTTCGAAAAACATTTAGATTTGAAAAATGTTCAATTTAAATTAAGAATTGATTTTTTTAATGGTTCAAATATTAAAAATGTTTGCACTTGAAAATGGTTTAGATTTTAAAAAGATTCATATTTGAAAATGGTTCAGATGCTTGGTTTGATTCGATATTTTTGTAAACAAAAAATTGTCAGATACTTAGATGGGCGTGAGCTCTCTCGCCGGGCGTAGTACAATATCCAAATTGAGCTAGCTTGTACATAACAGGAGGACTATCGATCGGTCTAGTTGAGCTAGCTCACTAGATCAAGCCATCAATTTGGTTGAGCTGGCTCATCGAGCACTGGCCTCCGGCGCGAGCACGACGTGGAGAAAATCGGGCTAGGCCCAATAGCCAGGGGTACGCCGACAGGACGATTGTTTCCGCGTAACCCGCGATATAGGAGTACCCGCCAAATCCTATAATTGCCAAGCAGCGGCGCTAGACGGCCGCGCCGCCTGAAGCGCGTCGTTGATGAGCCGCCCATCTTGCGTTTCTCCTTTTCTTCTCTATTTCTACTCTGTTTTTTTTTTCATTTTTGTTTTCTATTTCCGCTTTTCTTTTTCTTCTGTTTTTCTTTTCGTTTTCCTTTCAAAAAATCCAAATTCGAAAATTGTTCAAATTTGAAATTTGTTGATTTTTGAAAATTGTTCAAATTAGAAAAAAATCATTTTTTGAAATTGTTCAAATTCAAAAATTGTTCATTTTAAAAAAATTGTTCAAATTCGAAATTTGTTCAATTTCGAATTTTTTTCATTTTTAGCCTATTGTTCAAATTCAAATTTGTTCATTTTCGATAATTGTTTAAATCATTTTCAAAATTTGTTCAAATTGAAAATTTGTTCATTTTTTAAATTGTTCAAATTCGAAATTTGTTCATTTTCGAAACTTGTTCACTTTTTGAAAAAAAATTGAATTCAAAATTTGTCCATTTTAAAAAACTGTTCAAATTCGAAATTTATTCATTTTCAAAAATTGTTCAAAATTGAAATTTGCTGATATTTGAAAATTGTTCATTTTGAAAAATTGTTGTTTTTCTTCTATTTTTCTTTTCGTTTTTCTTTCAAAAATTTCAAATTTGAAAATTGTTCAAATTTGAAATTTGTTCATTTTTGAAAACTGTTCAAATTCGAAATGTGTTCTTTTTTTAAATTGTTCAAATTTGAAAAAATTCATTTTCGATATTTGTTCAAATTTGATTTTTATTCATTTTTTAGAAAATTGCTCAAACTCGAAATTTGTTCATTATCGAAAATTGTTTAAATTTGAAATTTATTCATTTTTGAAAATAGTTCAAATTCAAAATCTATTCATTTTCGAAATTTTTCAAATTCGAAATTTGTTCATTTTTGAAAAAATTCACTTTTTGAAAAAATTCAAATTCAACATTTGTTCAAATTTGAAATTTGTCCTTTTTTGAAAATTGTTGAAATTCGAAATTTATTCATTTTCAAAAATTGTTCAAAATCGAAATTTGTTGAAATTCAAAAATTATTCATTTTCAAAAAATTGAAATAAAAAATGAAAAAACATAAGAGAAAAGGAAAACAAAATGAAGACTCGCCGGATGGGCCAGCCCGTTAACGGCGCTAGCGCAGAGCCTGCGGGCGATATATAGGCGCGCCCAGAGTACCCTTCTATCTTCAACAGAAATTAGTAAAAACCTATTTAGCTCCGAAGCACAGTTGAAAACTACAGTATCAATAATAAACCCAAGAACAAGCCATAATCACAAACAATCAAACAAAAGCCCTTACAGAACAATGGGGGTTAGGAGGGATAGGTCAGTCGACAGATCGCTAGGCGCGTCCATATTACTGGAGCCTCGCCGTGCGATGGAAAAGAAATAAACGGGGGAGAATCGGTGCGACAATTAGAAGAGATTGAAAATTAAAGATGCATGCATGCAGCATGGAGAGTCTAAATTTTAAATTAGCTCTGTCGTCCACTCCTCTATCTACCCTAACTGTGCGGTCCTCCTGACGGAGAAGAGACATTCGGCGCGGTTACCTCCAGCTCCACCCCAAAAATATGGCAATCGGGCATGCATCTCCCTGGAAGCACTACATATACGACACCACCGGTCCGCCAGAGGCTACGAGGAGAGGACGACGTCCGACGCACCATGGGCCGCAACATGATGCTGCCCCTGCTCCTATCGCTGGCGGTGCTGGCGGCTTGTTTGCCATCGGTGTCTCCCGCTGCGGCGGCAGCCCCCGGTGCAGCGTTCAGCAACTGGTTGACGGCGACCCACACAGACTACGTGATGAACCAGGCGCTGTACGCGAAGAAGGCGGCGGGTGACAACGGCACCACCATCGACGAGTCCCTGGCCAAGGCGCAGGACAACAAGACCACCTACGTGGTGGACCCCAAGGGCAGCGGCGACTATAAGACCATCACCGCCGCGCTGGCCGCCATCCCGGACGGCAACACCCGTCGCGTCATCCTCGACCTCAAGCCCGGCTTGTACCGGGAGAAGGTCTTTCTCAACCTTAGCAAGCCCTACGTCACCTTCAAGGCCGACCCGTCCAACCCGGCCATCATCGCCTGGAGCGACACGGCCGCCACAGTGGGCAAAGACGGGAAGCCCGTGGGCACCGTGGGCAGCACCACCTGCGCCATCGAGGCAGACTACTTCGTCGCCTACGGCGTCGTTTTCAAGAACGACGCGCCGCTGGCGAAGCCTGGGGCCAAGGGAGGGCAGGCGGTGGCGCTGCGCGTGTTCGGCACCAAGGCGGCGTTCTTCAACTGCACGATCGACGGCGGGCAGGACACGCTGTACGACCACAAGGGGCTGCACTACTTCAAGGACTGCGTGATCAGGGGCAGCGTGGACTTCATCTTCGGGTTCGGGAGGTCCTTGTACGAGAACTGCAAGATCGTGTCCATCGTGAAGGAGATCGCGGTGCTGACGGCGCAGCAGCGGACAAAGACCATCGAGGGCGCCATCGAGAGCGGGTTCTCGTTCAAGAACTGCAGCATCAAGAGCGAAAGCGGGGCCAGATCTACCTGGGAAGAGCATGGGGGGACTCGTCGCGCGTCGTCTATGCCTTCACCGAGATGAGCAAGGAGGTGGTGCCGGTCGGATGGGACGGATGGAACATCAAGCAGCCCGAGAGGTAATCTAATCTTCTGGACATTTTTCTTTTGAGAGATGTGTGTTTGGGACATTGATGACTCGGTGGAGATGATATGAATATACGGAGTATGATACAGCATTTAACCATTTTTTGCTCTCGTGTTCATTGAGCACATTGCAGTAGCGGGATCTACTACGGCGAGTTCAAGTGCAGCGGGCCGGGGTCAGACGCGAGGAAGAGGGTCGGTGGGCCGTGGATCTCACCGAGGCCCAGGCCAAGCCCTTCATCGGAACACACTACGTCTTCGGCGACTCATGGATTCTGCCACCGCCAAACGGGAAGTCTACTCCGTCTGCAAAAACTTCCGGTGCCGCCAAATCCTCTGCCGCCTCCCCCGCTGAATCCCCAGCCTCATCACCCGAGTCCGCCACGGACTCATCAGCCTCAGCGCCCAAGGCTGCCGGGTCGTACAAATCAGCCTCATCGCCCAAGGCCGCCGCCTCGTCGCCCAAGTCCGCCGCCACGGCCTCATCGACCAAGGCCGCCGCCACGGCCTCATCAGCCTCATCGACCAAGGCCGCGTCCTCCGCTACATCTGAGGTATATAAATACATTCAGCCATCTCCTGCCGCGCTTACTTTCATCCATATAGCGTTAAGGATCCCTTATGGTGTCACGAATTATTTGCAGAAGAAGAAGGAACTATAAAAGCGGAAATATTGAGTCTTCTGCGGATAAATTAGCTGCAACGCTTGCGCATCTTGCTGCAAAGCGCAATATAAACATACATTAGGCTCTCTTCATATTCTCTTCGGAAAATTGATAGGTCGATAATTTATACTCAAGATATCACCATATATTCTTTGTATACTAGTATGAAATTGTACGCGTATTGACGGCAAGCAATGCCCTCATCGATTATACATTTTTGTCATGTCTGATTGTGCCATTTACTGTTCATATGTCCAATATCTTTACCTAATAATAATAAAGGGACTAAGGCTTCTTGCGATTTTTTTCGTCTGTTTTGGAATTGCCCCTATTTTACTCTCTAAATAACAACAACTGCCACCGCCTATGTGAAATAAACCGTTCGTTCTAAACAATAGCCCGACGAATCCCCTCCCCTGCCTCCTTCACCGATGGACATCCCTGCCTCGTTCGATTCCGGCTATCCATGCCATTACAGCTTGATTATATGTCTGTGGAGAGCATCGCAATCACGAGTTCAAGTGCCGCGTACGACATCTCGTCAAGGTCGTCCGCGCGGCCGCCCTCTGCTGCCGCCGCCATGGCCGAGTCCTGCAACTCATCAAGTGTCGTGTCGGCAGCTCGTCAAGGTCGTCTGCCATCCGCGCAAGGTTTCCATGGCCCCCCGCCGCCCGCGCAAGGTGGCCCGCTGCTACCTCCGCCATGGCCGCGTTCTGACTCCTGCTCCTGCAGCTCGTCAAGTGCCGTGTCGGGCAGCTCGTCAAGTCGCCCGCACGGCCGGCTCGGCGCAGAGGAAAAGTCAAAGGGTGCGCGGCACCCTCGCCGGCCGAGCGGCGCTCGGATGCAGAAGACTGGCTCGGTGGATACGAGCTCGGCGACGAGCGGCGGCGTCCTCACCAGCCAAGCGATGCGCGGGTACTGTAGCTGGCGGGCCACGCGAACATAGCGGCGTTGCAGACTAGGGAATTTAGCCAACCAATTTGGTGGCTGCGTGCAACGAAAGAAGCAAGAAGACTGGGAGAGAAAATGACAGAAAACTACGACATTTGAGGCTGAGTTGTCACTTAACTACGACAATTGGAGTAAATGTCACATGACTACCATCTCAGGGGCATGGTCGTGACACATAGCATTGATTCTTGGTTTTAAGCTTGCTAACACAATTTCTGACAGCTCGGACCCACCTGTCAGGGTACACGTGGCAAAAAAAGATAAAAAATGGAGGAAGTCAACTCAGGGTACAGGCGGTCGAGCTTCCGGACCGTCCGCTTCTTCCTTTCCCACCCGCTCGACGTCCTCCAGGACGCCATAGCACTCGCCCTGTTCCCGCTGCTCGACTGCCTCGCACCGCGCAACGGGGACGGCGGGCCGGCAGCGCTCACGCTCTAGGCCACGCAGTGAGCGACGACGGACACGAGCGGCTCCAGGCGCTGTGAGGCCTCCGCTCGCGACCTCACCGGCAGAGGGGTCGACGTTGCGGCCGCGCACCTCGACTCCGCCGGCGTCGAGCTGCGGTCACGCACCGCGACGCCGCGAGACGCTTGATGCACCAGAGGTCGTAGGCGCCTAGGCCCCCACAGTACGGCACACCGGCGCGTAGGGACCTCGGTGGCGACCACGCCGCACCCGCCGTGACGGGTCATCTTGTGCGCGTGCCGGCCGCGGGGTGCCCGGCCCTGCGCCGCCCAGGCCGAACGGAGGGATGAGGCGAGGCGGGATTTGGGCTTGCACCTCCGTCGTGCGCACCACCGGCGGTGACTCGAGGACGGGAGCCGAAGGCTAGACAAGTACATGTTCTAGGAGGCCGGGCTCGGGGCAGCCGGCGAGGCGTAGGCGGCCGTGGCGAGCAGGAGCAGGCGGGAGGCGGTGAGGCGGAGGCGGCGCAGGTGGGCGGCGCACATGGGGGCGAGGGAGGCGGCGGTGGGGAGGTCGAGCGTGAGGAGACGGGGCAGCGTTGACTTCATCTCTTTTCTTTTCTTTTTTCTTTTTTTCTTCTGTCACGTATAGCCGAAAAGTGGGGCTGAGCTGTCAGAAAACGTGTTAGCATGCTTAAACTGCAAAATTGGTGCTTTCTGTCACAACCATGTCCCTGAAATGGTAGTCATGTGACATTTACTCCAATTGTCGTAGTTAAGTGACATCTCAGCCCCAAATGTCATAGTTTTCTGTCATTTTCTCAGACTGGGGAAGGGGACGTGGTGGCTTTGTGAGGTGGTGGGCGGACGGCGAGCTGTGGTGGAGGGGAGGCCGCGGTGGCACATGATTTGGGACGACATCGTGGAGGCGCAAGAAGGCATCGATCCCCTTTCCTCCCTTTTGTGCGTTGCATTTTTTTTTTAGGAATTCTGTGCGTTGCGACGAGAAGGCCAACACCTTATCCTTCAGATGGAGCCCATGATGGCCCATGGGAGAGGCGTTTTGGCTCCCGAGCTCATATGCTCCTGATATATTAGACTAAATTAAAAAAATAGTAAAACATTTCCAAAAATTCTGAATTTTTTTGGTAATGAACATATACATGTTTTCTAAATATGTGCCAATTTTCATGATGAAATGTCATGTATTCTGCTCGGTGCAAAAATAACAAAATCAGTACCCTAAAAAGTATGTTTTTGAAATTGCATTTCGACCATGGATTTGTCTTTTTTGCATAGGGCATACCAAATGTCATTTCGTCATGAAAATTTGCACGTATGTGAAAATTGGTATGTGTTCGTCTCCAATTTTTTTCAGAATTTTTTAAAACGTTTTACTATTTTTTAATTTGGTTTAGTATAATAGGAGCATATGAGCTCGGGTGCCAAAGTGAATTTCCCCCCATGATGCTTGTACGTTAGTACTACTCCCGACTCCCAAATATATGTACACTATTCTCTAAAAAAAGTGTACACGAGAAAACCATGTCCAATAAATAGGAAAAATAAAGAAACTGGAATTTTTCATCATCTTTTACCGAAAATTCTGACAAGCAATAGCGTGGTGGAGGAGGCACGTGGGAAGTGACGCATGATCCACGAGAGGGCGGTGAAGCGGGATGGCAGTACTATATCGGGAGGTTAGACAAGGGTAGGTGAGGTTCAACCTGGGTGGGTCGACGAGGTTTTTTATGGGTTGGGGGTCGTTCAATAACCGTGCCTGTGAGATAGGCCCTTCCACTAACGTTTTTCTTAGTAACCACAAGTTCAATTAACTGAGCACTCCGTTGCAACGCACGGGCATGTTTCCTAGTATCAATAAAGTAAGAAATGTATAATATTCTATTCCTCACATGAAGAATGTTTTTAGCGTGTGCATTGTGCTTAATTATATATGCAACAATATTACTTAGTATTGCTTAGACTTTGTACATGAATGTCAAAATATATGTGTATTGTGTTTGTACTACTCTCATATAGGGTGACTCAAATCTAACTCGGTTGGATAGGGCTAAACCGAACCTAACACAAACTCAAACCAGGTTGAAACTAAACATGGTTAGAAACAAATAAAACACAAAGCGAGACTAGTACCTACTGGGTCCGACTGAATAACAATAGCACACGAAATAAAAACATAACCAATACAAGTACCTACATGGTTTGGGTATGCATCTCCAGGGCATGCTGCTAGCTTGGCGGAGTCCTAAAATTAGGCTTCACCACATATTCTGGAGGAATCTCAACGCAGAAAGGTCCAAACTTCACAATATGGAGGTGGTGCAATATCATGAGTACTAGATATATATAGTTAGATTGATAATGTCATTAATCAAACTTTCATTATCCTTTTGGGGCTTTCTTTAGTGAATGCCAAAATCTGTTGAAACGACATTGTATGAGATATAAAATAGAAAGAAACCCAAAATGTATTTTATTCAATTTTACGGATGCGATGTGTATGTAAAATTATTACAACCAAATAACCTTGATCCCAAATCGGATAAATGATTGTTCATATGTTATCCCAATGAAGCCATTAGGTATTACTTGTACCATCGCATTGATGAAAAACTGTTTACTGCAAAGAACGATGTATTTCTTGAGATATTATTTCTTGCAAATGTGGTGAGTGGGAGGACAGTGCATCTTGACGAGAGTAGTAAATCTTTGTCATGAGACTAGAGTGACGCGGTGATGAAATTTGTTCCAGTAACACTCATTATGACTGAGGACGGAAGCTGCTACATGTGATGTCAAAACTTCAGTTAAGTTAGGAGCTTAACCAAGTAGGTCAAGAAGGTCTCGCATGAAACCGCAATGGTATCGAGACAAGGTTATTGTTGTTAGAGAACGATGACCCTACCAGTTACAAGGAAGTAATTATGGGGTTTGTCTCCATTGAATGGCCGGACGAAGATATCTGAGATAGCATCCATGTACGAGAACAAGTTTAAAACTTGGTATATCCTGTGGAAGGCCTGATCTGCCTATCAAATGTAAATGGATCTATAAGAAGAAAACATACGCGTATGGCAGTCTACATCCACAAAGTTTGAGTTCTTGCAAATGTTTCCTGTAAGTTCACGAAATGGACTACGATGAGACGTCCTCTCCAGTATGGATGCCTAAATCTGCTAGGATTATTTTAGCCATCACTGCATTTTCGATGACGAGATATGGAAGATGGATGTCAAAACATTGTTCCTCAACGGGAAGCTAGCCAAGGACGTATGTATCATGCAACATGAGGGTTTTATCGAAGTAGCTAATGCTAGAAAGTTTTACAAACTTTAGTGTTACATTTATGGGCCGAAGCAAGCATCACAGAGTTAGAATCGTCATTTCATGAAGTGGTCAAAACATCTTTTCTAATCAGAACAACGACGAATCTTGTGTATACAACAAAGTAAGTTAGAGCTCTATAGCATTCTTAATACTATATGTGAATGCATTGTTGATTGGATATGATGTACATTTTCTTAACACAATCAAAGATTCATTGAAGAGGATTTTTTCAATTAAGTACTTAGGTGAGACAACATACATATTAGGTATCAATATCTATAGAGATAGATCCATGTGCTAATATGGCTAAAGCAAATTATATACAATGACAAAGTACTAAACATGTTTAGTATTGAAGACGCAAACAACGGGTTCTTATCGATGTTACCTGGCAAGAGTTTGAGTAAGAATCAATGTCCAACGACACCTGATGATCATGAACGCTGAGTAAGATTCCATATGCATCAGGTATTGGGTCTATCATGTATGCCGTAATACGTACACTGTCAGATATGTCTTATTCTCTAAGTGTATATGTCCTATTGTCTAAGTGTTACAAACAAATACTAGAGTGATCTAGGACAATCATTGGATAACAGTGAAGTCGTTCTTAAGTATTTAAAGAGAACTAAGCAATTGTTTCTTGACTTCGTTATGAAGAGATCGGTTTAAAGGGTTACACCGATGCTACCTTTTTTGCTGACCCTAACAATTTCCGAACACAATCAGGCTTTGTGTTTACACATAAAAACGTCGCAGTAACTTGGAGAAGTTCCAAATAGAGCTATATGGCGGATTCTACAATGGAGGCAGAGTATGTGGTTGCTTCGAAAGCAGCTAAGGAGACTGTTTCGATCAAGAAGTCCGTCACCTAGCTAGGTGTGGTTCCAACCACTCTGGGTCCAATGGAGATATATTGTGACACCAATGGTGCCATGGCTAAGGCCAATGAGTCAAGGTCCGACCACAATTCCAAACACATATAACATTGTCACCATATCATCAAGAGTTCATGTAACGTGGAGACGTGAAGGTTTGCAAAACTCACACGGGCCTAAACGTGTCAGATCTGTTGACAAAACCTCAGCCACAAGCAAAGCATGAACGACTCCGGAATGCCATCGGTGTTAGGTGTGTGAATTTTGACTAGATTACTAACTCTAGTGAAAGCGATAGACTGTTGAAAATATTTCATAGAGGCAATATAAAGCTTTTATTATTCTATTTCCATGATGTTAATGATTAAGTTTATGTAATATGATCTGAATTATAATATGTTTTGAATGGGAAGATTCAGACGAAAACCTAGTTGAATCGTGAATGTGTTGTCAGTAGTTCCTCAACATATGTGTTCGCATTCACCGATCATCCTTAAACCATGAGAGTATCGCAATTGAGGATACCTGCTTTGGAGACCCTAAAAATGGGACAGAGTGAGTAGTTACTGAGTTATGATATTTCCCCTTTTTTTAGATGGCGCGTAGGCGCATGAGCGCCCCAATCTAGGTCCATTTTGCCATGGTTAGATCATCATCGTACGTCTAGAGTCAATGTAACACATATTTTCATATTAGTCCCTCAGTTTTTTGAAAATCAACCCACACTACACAAGAGCTCCACTTATAATGAAGGTGTATACCTTGTTACCCATGACTATACCTGGCCATGGGAAGCCCGGCCCGACCGGCCCGGCCCAGCCCGGCACGAAATGACACCATGGTGATTTACCCCTAGTGTTGGAACAAAATCTCGAGTACTGAAACAAAAATTCTCACCCTCTTTACAGAAATATATACTATTGCAATAAATCATCACAACATTTCAAAAAAAAAATGCTGCAATTTTTTTGTTAAACAACATTTTTTGCGGCAGATTGCATTTCAACAAAAATCATAAAGGATTATAACAATAAAAATCATATGTTTGTAGAAATTAAAAAGTGGGTAAACAACACGTGTTTTGCCACGTATTCATTTCAACAAGAAACACAAGATGTGGCAACAAAAAGATATATGTTTGTAACATTTAGAAAAGCACGTAAAAACATTATCGAAAAAGGGAAAATACACAAAGTTGCAAAATGCTTAGAAAAACCTTACAACATTTGGGATGTGATTTCGGAAAAATAACATATGTGTTGGTTACAATTTGGAAGAACTCGTACGCAACATCGAAAATCGAGAGAACACAACCTTGCAACGAACTGCCCAAAAAAACTGAAAAATGTGGCATGTGCCTTCACAACAATCTCGTACTTTTGTTACAAATTTAACCCATGTATGCAATTGCGAAACATCCGCAAAAAACTTAGGGCGTGTTTCGTAGACTTCCCCACCTCATATATTCTCACCCCATATGTTATTTTGCCGTTTGCTAGCTTTTGTCATGCTTTTGGGCCATCTCCACCTCGCCCCGAAAATGCCTCTCAGCCATGCCGATGAGAGAAGCTGAGATCGAGCTTCGCACCTTAGCCTGGCCGAGCTCATCCGAAAAAATTCCCATGTGTGGGCCCCACCCGAGCGTTGCGCCGCCCAGCCCCTCCCAAAACCCCTCCTCATTTCCCTCCGTCTCCTTCCCTCCTCGCGAAACCTTCTGGTTCGTCCTTGGGTCTTCTCAGCCCGGTGCCGCCTCCTCCCGGCCATAGTTTAAAAACCGGACCGGTCAGTGAACCGGTGAGGTGGCTGGTTCACTGGTTCACCGGTCCAACCGCCGGCTTCAACAGCGACAAAAAATGTTAAATTTAATAAGCAATTAAGTTAATTTCAGAGAAAATCATCGTGAAATCCTATATAGAGTATGTACTTCTTTACTATAACACAAAAGAACATTAGCGCGGGTGGTATTGGGCCTCAAGCGTGTTGTTTGGACCATAGTTCCAGAGCAGCCCAGCGCGGGCGCCGATGGGTCCATCCTCGTGCCCAGCGCCGCCTAGCTCCACCCAGCTCCGTCCAGCACCGCCGATGGGCTTCTCCTTGCACGCCTTGGACGATTGGTTTTTCTGTGGACCCGGTTGCTTTTTCCAAATTATTTTCATACTCCTTTGTGTAAGATTTGGACATGTTTGTAATTTCAATTCCTGGACTTGGAGGAACTAGAAGTAAAAACTATCATGTAATATTTGTAATCCTAGGGTCCACTCTAGATTACTAATTAAGCTAATCCAACCACATAATACAAGCATTATTAAAATGTTGTTTACACTGTTGAAATGGTGAACCACCAAGCAACGTCTAATTTCAGTCTGGCTCAACACACACAGGCCACCAAACACATGACAGAATCTCAGCCCAATCTGTATAATGTCAACCTGTCTCAATTGGGAAAACCAAGCCAGGTGACACCAACTACCAAACACACGCTTAGTAAACATGCCTAGCTAATTTAAACGGGGTGTTGTCCTGCTTTTGCGCATTAAAAATGGTCCAGAACTCAATTTGGGCCAGCTAACGCTTTAAAAAAATCTCAGCATGTCCCAATGCATACAAGCAACCAAGCAACGTCTAATTTCAGTCGGGCTCAACACACACAGGCCACTAAACGCACGACAAAATCTCAGCCTAATCTGTATAATGTTGTCAGTCTGTCTCAATTGGGAACCAAGCCAAGTGACACCGACTACGTGTTTAGTAAACATGCCTAGCTAACTTAAACTGAGCTATTGACCTGCTTTTGCGCATTAAAAATGATCCAGAAGTCGATTTGGCCCGCACAAGGGCTAGCCAGCTAGCGCTTTAAAAAATCTCAGTCAAACTGATCAAAACAAATATCTCACGCCCTCAAGAAGTCAAGAGTCGAGTCGCATTCGCGAAATCAGGGGAAACCACCTGCTCACGCCACGTGTCCCACCACCAACGAACTACCTCCCTCATCCACTCTTCCCGCCACTCCTATCTTCTCCCCACAAAATCTCAAAAACAAATCCTCACCCCACAAAAAACAACAACAGAACCTCGTCGAGTTAGTATATTTTCGGAAATGCCATGGCCGGCCTTCCTGGCGGTGGCGGCGAAGCTCGTCGTCCTTGCGGCGGCCGCCGGGACGGCGGCCAACGCGGCCTCCTACGCGCGCTTCCGCCGCCGCAACCTCCGCCGTATCTCCAACCCCATCGACGACTCCGCCGACCCTGTCGCCGAGAACCGTGTTCCTCCCGGTTCTCATTACTGAACCGTGCTAATAACGAAACGCGCTGCGCTGATGTGATTTGGCTAAATTTGGTGGGCTAACGATTATATAGGCGCCAATTCATTGTGCAATTGCTCAGTCCATGGCTGTGAATTTAGAATCAAATATTTTCCGAGAACTATGGTACTGTGGGTGTGATCGATCAGATTTTGCAGTTAGTCATGCGGTACTGTATTGGTGGATCGGTTTGGTCACTCCGTTGGCACAATTTTGCCCACATTTTAGATAAAAACCATTTCCTCATATTTTGTTTAGCATATTGCATACATGTAGCATCAACATCCCTGATGCTTCTTCAAATCATTTGCAGAAGATGACGATTTCTTCTTCGGGTTAGCGACGGCGCCTGCGCATGTTGAAGACAGGCTGGACGATGCTTGGCTTCAGTTTGCTAAAGAGCATTCGGGTGATGATAATGACTCCATGCCCAACCAGATGCCAGCCAATGCAGTGATGGCCTCTGCTGGCGGTGATGGAGGATCTCACCCCTCTTCTAGGCCAAGAGGGGATGAAAAGGGTAAGGATGCAGATAAAAGGAAGCCTCATAGGGTAGCCATGGAGGCTATGCTTAGGGGTTTTGAAAAGTTTTCTGAGGGTGGAGAATCTAGTAGCACTGATAGTGGCAGCCACAAAGTTGCTGCTTGGCACAATGTTCCTTGCCCGTAAGTACATCCATGCCCATCACATTTCTGTTTCTGAATAAAGAGATAGTTTAGTTCGGTTCTGTATTCCAAGAGCTCTTTTTTTATGAAAAGATCTTCTGTTTCCATTCTGGTAGAAGCCTCCCACTAAGAAACTACTTCAGTTCATCTTAATTGGCTAAAGATCTTCTCATATTCTTGCTATTTTCTAATTTATGTATCAGTTCAATGGTGCCAAGGGAAAAATGCATACTTTTCAATTGTCTTTTTATGCTAATTCGTTTCATCATGTTAGCATTCATCTTCGTATTGCATGTCCAATCATTTAAGGACATATTTGTTTATAGGCAGTGTTCGCCTAACATGTTAATTATACCCAATGAACTCTCACATGTATGTGAACTCAATCTTTTTGTTCAGGCAAGAGAGGCTTAAATTTTGGTCCGACCCTGATACTGAGTTGAAACTTGCCAAGGAAACGGCATTAGTGTTTTCCGCATGGGGGTAGACTGGACAAGGATAATGCCTAAGGAACCGACTGAAGACTGCAAGAGCTCGGTACGTTGATAGGAGCACGTTATGCAGATCACGTGCCTCCCCAAACATTACATCACTTCTTCTCTTTTTAGCATGAAAATATATGTATTGGTGAAACATAAGACATACGTCGTGTATTTTCTAGGTTAATTTTGCAGCACTTGAGCGGTATAGATGGATCATTCAGAGAGTTCATGAGCATGGGATGAAAGTAATGCTTACTCTATTTCATCACTCGCTTCCACCTTGGGCTGGTGAATATGGGGGGTGGAAGATGGAAAAAACTGTTAATTATTTCATGGATTTCGTAAGGTACTATTTTCTGGCAATCAAACTGGCCTCTTGATACATTCTTCTTTGGGATGTTCTTTTCTGATTGGCTCTTGAACTATCATGTTGGTTTTCGTTGTGTAGGCTTGTTGTTGATCGTGTGTCAGACTTGGTGGACTATTGGGTGATTTTCAATGAACCACATGTGTTTGTGATGCTAACTTATTGTGCTGGTGCTTGGCCTGGTGGAGATCCTAATGCAATTGAAGTAGCAACATCTGCTTTGCCAACTGGCGTATATAATCAAGCCTTGCATTGGATGGCTGTTGCGCATGCTGAAGCCTATGACTACATTCATTCAGAAAGGTAAATAGCACATTGTGCCATTGTACAAGGAATATGTACTATTATGGGTTGAATAGTTAGTATGCGTTCCTCTGTTTTTCTAACCATTCATTTATTAGTTGACAACAACAATGCACTGATGCCAATAGCAATGACTTTTTTTACCTAACTATTCTGTTATTGGGTGCAGCAAAAATGCAATGATACCAATAGTTGGTGTTTCACATCATGTATCGTTTACACGGCCATATGGTCTATTTGATGTTGCGGCTGTCACGATAGCTAACTCAATGACACTATTCCCTTACATCGATAGCATTTGTGATAAATTGGACTATATTGGCATCAACTATTACGGGCAGGTGAGTTTAATACTATCAGCTAAAATGATTTGTCTGATCCTGTAAATGTCATCATTTCATATATTTTTTTCCACTTCCATGCAGGAAGTAATATCAGGACCTGGTCTAAAGCTCGTGGATAATGACGAGTACAGTGAATCTGGTCGCGGAGTTTATCCCGATGGATTATTCCGCATCCTACTTAAGTTCAATGAGCGATATAAGAGCTTAAACATACCTTTTATCATCACTGAAAATGGAGTTTCTGATGAGACTGATCTGATTCGGAAGCCATATATACTGGAGCACCTACTAGCCATATATGCAGCCATTTTAATGGTATGTTCTTAGCGGCCACACATGCATTAGTATGTGCTCATGGATATGTATGTAACTTTGGCACACTAATAAGCATATTATTTGAAGGGTGTGCGTGTGCTTGGCTATCTATTCTGGACAACATCGGATAATTGGGAGTGGGCTGATGGCTATGGTCCCAAGTTTGGGCTTGTTGGTGTTGACCGTGCAAATAACCTAGCACGGAAACCTCGCCCTTCATATTATTTATTCTCCAAGGTACTTATTGTTTCAGCAAATCTTGGTAACATTATAGGTTCCTTGTTTCTAAATATAGTTTTGTTCTCTTTTGTTAAACTTTGGTCCTTCAAAACGTGAAATATGTCTAGACCTGTCATTGTCGTAAATAATGTGTCCTTTCTTATGCATACATGTCATTAAGCACACATATTTATTCCAGGTTGTTACAACTGGAAAAATTACGGCACAGGACAGAATTTCTGCTTGGAGGGAACTGCAAGAAGCTGCGATTCAGAAGAAAACACGTCCATTTTACAGGGAAGTAGATAAACATGGTCGGATGTATGCAGGTAGATATTGGTTCTTTTAGTGCATTTTGGTATAGAAGTGATTGTCACAGTCGATAGGTTGAGGCTTGTTTCACTAAATGCAACTTGATAAGTAGGACCTGCAACTTCTGTTGACTGATCTAAAATATGTCAATGCTACTAGCCTCCGTTCGATCTTCGAGATTAATATTCCTAAATTGAGTTTCTTATTTTAATCATGTTTGAGTTATGCTTAGCTGTTCTCAGTTTGCCTTATTTATGGGCCATGAGAGGGCCTAGAAAAAGCAGCCACATAAAGTGGTAATTATAGAGGCAATGTTGCTTCCTTAGTCTAAAGCATTACTGGTCCTTTTTGCCTTACAGGAGGTCTAGATCGGCCTATTGAGCGAACAGTTGTATTGCGGGACTGGCGATTTGGTCACTATGAAATGGAAGGATTACAGGATCCTTTGAGTCGCTTTGTAAGATGTGTAATTGGACCATTTGCACGGAAGAAGAAGATTCAATACATTGAGGACGATGTGATTTCTTACTCTATTTCTTCTTGAGACCTGCTGCTGTAGTTCCTACTCAAGTTCAATTTCTTTGGTTGTAACATAAAGCGACATCAACTTTTGGTACGTCAAGATCTCTGCAATTTTCTGTTCCTTTGTTTGTGCACATGACCTGTTCAGACAGTTTATCCTGATCCCTTTGCACTTCTGTAGGATAATCGTCCTCCGGATGAAGCACATATGAAGTTCTGGAAATGGAAGCATCACCTTTTGTAGTTTAATGTACATGGTTATATACTGTTCAGTGTTCACCATAGTAATACCTAGTAAGTACCTTGTAATTGCCCTGTGCATTTAGTTTGTCCTGTCTCATCTAGAACTTATAAACATGTTAAAGTTCTTGATACAAATGCAAGCATGCAGCTGATTGTTGATCCACTACCTTGTGTTTTACAAAGCAAAAAAAATTGTTTTCAGTATATTCAGCTCATAAGTATGTTTGTGCACTTCTTAATTGAACGTGTTGCTGGTGATCTGGTTTAGTGAGCAAATGGGCATCGTCCGACCCTTCCGATCCTTATGTAAAGAACATCTGCCTAATTTTAGATCTGAGCGCATATATACATTCAAGGCAAGTGAGTTAATGGCTGCTATTTCTGGTCTAAATCACTGCAACCATCATGTGATCAGCTCTACATCTTAGGTTGGTATATTAATGTCCTAATATGTACTATCAATATTTTATCAATTGTTCTTCTCCACAGGCGGTCCCAATAGGCAACGTTGCCGGACAAGTGCTATTGGAGCGCCGGCACACGTCGCCGCGCTATTGGGAGCGACTCCCCACCGGCCGCTCCCAATAGACGCTCCCAATAGATTTTTCGATCAAATTTAAATAGCGACGTGACGGTCAAATTCGAACAGCGGGGTCACGTTCACACATCCAAAAGCATCACCAGGTCTGGCGATCAAATTACAAAACGTCGAATATGCATGGAAATCAAATATCGACGCTTCCTCCTATGTCTCCATCTCGTCCCAAGGCGGGCACAGCATAGGCTGCGGCTCCATATGTGACATGGCTTTTGCGGTCCATTCGGACCTTGGCATACTCACCATATGTCAGTCTCCTAGAATTGTTCCTCGACCCTCTTCCAATAGGTTTGGTTGGTGCCGATGGAATCGTTGGTCACAAGCTTCCATGCGTCACATAGGCATTCGTCCTCGATGGTCTTCCACATCTTGCCTTTGGTGCCTTTCTTCCTCGTCTTGCGGATCTTCCCGGTCTCCACGTCTTGCACCTCGACCTCGACCTCTTCCCCCTCACCATCGCCCTCCTGCTCCTCTTCGTCCTCTTCTTCTTCCTCCTCTTTCGGAGCGCCGGTCCTAGTCGTACCATCCCGGATCATGCACACAAGACGGCCAAACAATCGAGCTATCCAAATAAGAACGCGCACGTCGGTTTCATGTCCACGAACACATGATGAATACAAGAAAGACACAAAATGTCTTACTATTTCATCGTTCTCGCCTGTCGGCATTCCATCGAACACGTGGGATCCAGTCCCATCGCTGGTGCCGGCACCATCGACGCAAAAGAGGCATTGGCGGCCGCTCACATCGATGCTTGCTCGTGGCCGCCCCCTCTGCATAGCCGGCGAGCCGGAGAACGTCTGGTTCAGGTAGACACCGATGCCGACATTCGGCGCGTCGGAGCCATGGTCTCTCTCACCAAACCCGGGCGAGATCCGTGTCCTGAACGCGGAGTTGCGCCACCGCCATCAACGTAGGCTGGGTTCGACGGTGACGCGCCCCCCGACGCGTTGGTGCTCCCTGGACTTGCGCCCACGCCACTGCTGAGCACAAGCACCGGCGACGAGATCGATGTGACTCTGGCGGTGCCCTTTTCTGTCGTTTGTGAGTAGCGGCCGACGATGCAGCTCCTCCTTCCACGCCGCATCTGACATATCCTCCGGCTGTGCGTGAACTTGGGAGGTACGAGACCGCCGCCGCCGCAACGAGCAGCGCCGCCACGAGCAACGCCACGGTTGCGCTTGAGGGGAGACATCGGCGGCGGACGTGGATCGCCGACGGTGGGAAAGGCGGGAACGAGGTGGGCGGGGAAGGCAGCTGGCGGGAGAATGAAATTGGATGGTGGGAGGGGAAAGTGAAATAGACCGTCGCTGACGCATCGGTCCCACCTGTCAGGATCCGACGTGGCATGTGTTGCCGCGGTTGCCGGCACTTCTGGTTGCCTCCCTAGTAACAGGGCGTGAAGCGGGGTTGCCGGACGCTGTATTAGCCCCGTCCGGCGACTTTTGGGATATTGGGAGCGCCGGTGGAGATGCTCTTACCTCGTGTACGATTTTACCTCCTTATACATGTGTCATAAATGCTGGAAGAAAATGTATATATTTTTTGACTAAATGTAATTTTCAGAAAGATATGATGCTGCATTGTTATTTCTGTACAGAAACCGCATATAAGATTGCAGTTAAAGGACTTTTAAGGTTTAGCTATCACATAACTTGTGTACAGGACCTTGCATGTTAGATTAGGGAAAACTACCCAGCGGAAGATGCAGTGAGGCAATCATCATTAAGTTGATTTAACACTCATGTAGCTCGGCTGGGTCCGTTTTGGTTGGATAAATGAATTCATGCCTGCCTGGGTGGGTGTTGAGAGGTGGGCAGGCTCTACGGTTTCTTCACATTCATATGCTTAACCACCTAACCTAGTTTGATGCATTCTGAGGGATCAATGCGGGTCCATCCCTCTGCATGATCTCATGGATTCATGTGTTCATCAGAGCCTAAATTAGCACCAGAATGTTTTTTCTTTTTGGAACGAAAAGCACCGCCAAATCTTGTTCGAACAGTACTGGTCCTTACCTGACTTTCCAAAACTTACATAACAGAAATCGCCCAGTAATTTCTTTATGCACACTGCTTTACATGATTAAAAAAAACTAAATAATGTAAGCCCATACTCCAATATCCACCCATCTAGAATGGGTTATACAAGCCCGGGTCATGCAAGCAGTAAACCTAACTGCCTAAGTTTGTATATGTGAATTGCTGAGATCTTTATGATAGATCTTGACATTGGGTCATGCACAACATCTGTAACTTTATGTTGGTGCCAAGAAAGATCAAGATATCATAGTATGTGCAAACATTACCAGCAATGTATGTCCTTGGGCGACAATGCAAGGTTGTCATGATCTCGATCTCTATGGTTGGATTTTATCCTATGATAGTATGAGCTAATAATTCCAGTTCTTGCACGACCTTAATTAGAGAAACATATACAATCTTCGAGTAAAAATGTAGGCCGTTTTAGAAATTGAGTCTTCAAGTTGGCACTTTAATTTGACCATTAATTTTTATGAAGATATGTTGCCACAAACGAAACTTAGTATACATTATGAATGTGTATTTTATGGTATGGTGTATCTATCTTGTAGTATCAGTGAAGTGTTGTAGATGTTCGAAACTAAAAATAGTTGACTAGCACAGAGACTCCAAAGCAACCGATTTTATGATTCAGGGAATAGTAGTTGACAGTTTTAGTCTTTAGAGTTATTATTTATGATGTAAGATGTTAGATCTTGATCCTGTCAATAGCAAATTATTCCGTCAACCCTGCTTGACAGTGTGTACAATTAGCCTTGTTTTATCCTCTCTTAAACTGACTAAGGGAACTTATTGTATTCCACTCATTCCACCTGCTAACATATATTACTGCAAGAGACGATATATGGTTTCACTTACCATTCAGGGGTCATATATCTTGACCAAAAATGGCAAAGAGAAAGGGAAACATTTAAGCATATCATATGAAATCCGTAATAAGGAGTAACATAGAGCTATGTAGTACATAAAATGAGGTTGGGCGGTTGGCTTATAGAATTATAACTACTAGGGCAGCCATACACTTCTATATAGAACTTCGGGTTACCACCTTTGAAGTACAGAAGCAAATAGCGAAGCACCAGTTCGACAATTATTTTCAGTACATAAGATTGTAGGGCAGGTAATGATCTGCGGCTCAATGGATGGCGAAGGATCGATCAGTTGTTTTTAACAACTCGTGGTGCTCTTTCCATCAGGACCACTGGTTTTGGCCCAGCACAGTTCATCTCATTCTCGTTTTCTGGGATTTGGAAAGCTGATGCAGGGAAGATCTTTGAGAACCCAGCAATACTCTTGCAGATGAGTTTTCCAGTTGCTGGTTCATCAAGGGAGATCTCCTCCACTGGGAGCCACACCATGAGCTCCCTGGTCTTTATCCCTTTCACCTTCTTGATCCGACCCTTCTCTGCGAAGGCAGTGATCTCAGTGCCATAAGAGACCACCCTTCCTAAACTCTGGAAGACGTGGTCTATCCTCTTCTTTTGCTTGAGCCACACAAACCCGGTTTCCTCGACGTAGCCGCACTCGGTGATGTCCTTCAAGGGAAGCAAACCATTGGGAAGGCCTGCTTCCTTGAGCAGGAGCCTGGTGCACTGCTGGCAGATCTCATCATCGTAGTAGACCTCAGCCTTGCCCTTGAGTTCATTAGCAACAAGAGCCATTGTCTAGTCTAAGGGTGGATGTCTCTTCTCACTCTCACTCGCTCTTGTTTTGCTCTCGAGCAGTTTTGGGAGGCTTAGCTGTGTATGGGTTTATGCTTCGTAGTGGAAATGGCTGCCTTTATATAGGGAGTGCCTTGCATAATTGTGCCTTATCTTGTATGGAATTTTCCATCTTGCCACTACCATTCAATGCATGACAAGGTATCATGCTCATAAAAGCCGTAGGGGTCCTCTTCTGGAGGTGATTTTTTGGAAGGATGTAAAGTCTCTTCTATTATAAACATGGTGGCTGAATGGATTTCATGTGAACAGTCCGGACCCCGGAGTAGTAGGAATCTTTCCATAGGTTGGGGCTGTTTTTCTTTTTTACCTTGACATTCAGGTGGGGAGCCTTTCCCACCGGTGCCCTTTCAAAAAAAGGAAAATTAACTGCATCGAGAAATAACGTTATAAACTCAGCGAACCTAGCTCCTTTGAAATGTTTACTTCATCTGAAGAGTAGTATCAAATGGAGAATTTATCAGAAATTCCCATTGATGTTGGCTAGAAAAAAAATATGTGCTCAACTCAATTTGGGTGGGTGGTGTTCGTCTTTGCTGACTTCCTGTCCATTTCTTAGATGGTGTGGTATCTTTGTGGAATTTTCAGGTGCTTGTGGGTGTCATCAGTTTTGTTGTTTCTGTACTTAAATGGTGTCTTTGCCCATTATGGCTGTGCTGAATTTCTCTTCTATCAGCGAAATGCGGCAGCTCTTGCTCTTGTTAGAAAATAAAAACTTGATCAGATCGATATAAGTTCACGTTAGTGTCTAGTTCTGACATATATATAACGTATTTTTTCTAGACTATGCATAATTACATATATATACTCCATGCATGAGTGAGAGAGGAGTGTGCCTGACTACCGTTAACTGAGTAAATGTCCCAAGAGAGGTGAGGAAATTAAGTAAAATGATGATTTTGCCATCCTTCTCTTCCATTTTCCTTGGAGCTTCGAAACAATGGTTATACCCGATACCAGAATTCGACCTTTGCTAAGCATAAATAAGCAACAGCAACTCCTAGTATACTATTTGAGCAGTGGTCTCACCATTTATCAACTCCTGGGTTGGAATTATGGTTAACATACAAATTCCCTAGTATTCTTTTTTAGGAAAAAAGTCAGAACAAATTTCCAGGTATGATCCGAGTTTATCCGATACAGTTTTATCCCGACACTAGGGACCTTGCTGCACTAACTGTGAGCCTGTATAATCTGCCACCCTCCACTGCCCAACACCTGACTGACAGATTTGCCTTACTCAGTGTGTGTGGAAGCACATGGAGGACATTCAATGTTGTAACATGTAAGCTCGATGCGTGACCTTCAATGGTTCATGGATAATCTGACGATGAGTCTGTGGACAAGGCATTTAGTTTCCTAACCTAACATTACGGTAGGGGCAGACTTGAGCAGTCCCAGAGCTGACTTGGTCTTAAGATGGAGCTCCAGAGCATTATCTTCTGCTTGTATATCACCACTATGTTAGATAACCTAGTACATATACTCGCTCCGTTCGGAAAATGATGTCACAAAAATAAACTATAGGGAGTAGCTGTTTGTCTGTCCAAATGACTGGCCAGATCTAATAATCTGGAATTCTTGTGTCTATTTGTCATATATAGGGATACAGATCCTTTTTTTTAGATAATGGAAGAATCATCGATTTGAGATTTCCTTGGCAATTGCATCATGCGATGCCAACAGCCAAATTTTATTGGAGATGTCTTGAGATAGATGTATTAGGCATATGCGCATGATATTACTTCCGGTCTAGATTCTTTTGGCAAGGGGATAGTGAGAATAAAAAATATCGACTGACTAAATGGAGTGTGGTTTGCTGCCCTAAAGACCAAGGAGGGCTCGGAGTTCATGACCTTGAGGTCAAGAACAAAGCCTTGCTTGGTAAATGGCTCTTTAAACTCCTAACTGAAGATGGAGTTTGGTAAACCCTCCTTAGAAGGAAATATGTGGGCTCTAAAGCTGTATCCCAGGTTCTCTGGAAACCTGGGGACTCACACTTCTGGGCCGGCCTTATGGCTACGAAGAAGTTTTTCTTCCCACATGGTTCCTTTTCAATTAGGGATGGATCGGAAATTCGTTTCTGGGAGGATAAATGGCTAGGAAATACCACCCTCAAAGAACAATATCCGGCTCTGTATAGCGTTGTGCGAAACAAAAACGATACAATCGCTGCAGTGATGGGAACCTCCCACCAAATATTTCGTTCAGGAGAAGTTTATTTGGGACACGACAAGTTTCTTGGAACGCCTTGCTTCTTCGATTGGAAATTATCCAATTGACGGAAGGCCTAGATAAGTTTCGTTGGAATCTTACGAAGAATGGTAAATCCTCGGTTGATTCTATGTATAGAGCGTTAATTCTGCCTGAAGTACCAGTCGATTCTAAAAATAATAATAAAATTTGGAAGATGAAGATCCCACTAAAAACAAAGGTGTTTGCGTGGTATCTTCGTCGAGAAGTTATTCTTACAAAAGATAACCTTGCCAAACGCAATTGGCACGGAAGTAAAAAGTGCGTCTTCTGTCAGCATGACGAGACAATTACACATTTATTCTTCCAGTGTGAGTTTGCTAAGTCTATATGGTCAGCCATCCAGATAGGTTCTACCTTACATCCCCGCGTAGCGTTGCAAATATTTTTGGTAACTGGCTAAACGGTGTGGATCCTAGGTTCAAACTCTTTAGTCGGGTGGGAGCGATTGCTGTTATTTGGTCGCTCTGGCTATGTAGAAATGATAAGGTTTTTAATGATAAAAATGCTTCTTTTATGCAGGTTGTCTACCGGTGCACAGCAACGTTACGAGCATGGTCGGCCTTGCAACGTGTGGAGCACAGAGACTTGTTTTTGGAGGTGGCATTGCGTTTGGAGGCGGCGGCGCGGGAGTTATTTTCCCAGCATGGTTGGCCACATAGTCTCCGGATTGATCTACCACCATCATAGGCGTCTTTACAATTTCTCATCATGATATGTAATTCGCCTTTTATTTTTCTGTAATGGGTACTGGTGAACCGTTCGTACTGTGGCTGTGTGCATCCTGTTATGCAGAGGCCGGGTGTAATGCTTAAACCTTTTAAGTAATAAAATCTCTTTATCGAAAAAAATATGCGCATGATCATGGATTTGATCTAGTGCTAGTTTTTGTGTATAATTTTGGTGGAAAACAGCCAAAACAAACTGAAACAGAGTGAGTTCTATATGGTTTCGAACTTACGATACATTTTGATCCGGGGCACCGTTTCCACTGTGTCAAAACAAAAACATGGTGAATCCAGAAGGAAGAGTGCCCATCATTACGTCCACATGTAGTAGTACACATTGTTTCTGCTACTTTAGCATTGGTAGTACTACGTATGTATTACTGTATTAGGCAGGTGGCCATGGTCCTGTATTGGCCTTATTTTCTTCCGTGAGTGACACGGTATCGAAGGCCCTACTTTGACCCATTAATCTGGAGGCTATGGGTGCGGACAGTTATATTAGCAGCCATGATGCATTTCTTCCGGTAGCCGGCGAATTTTCAGTTGGGCGGCGCTCGAACATGCAGATCTGTTGTGTGTTCAGGAAAGATGCATATGGAAGGTCTAAAAACAGTGGTCTCTAAGGGCGGCAACGGCAAGTGCATGCATGTGCTTACTTATTTGCCTTCATGGTCCCTAAAAAAAAAAATCCTTCATGGTGACGGCGCCCTGCCGCCCACCCTCCGGGCTTTCCTTCATGTGTTCTGGTGGAGTGCAGTACGTACTGCTCCAGTTTCCGGCCACGGATTCACTGGTGATTGGTAAAGGTAGCGGTTGTGTGTCTGCCATAATTATCAGTTACTTGCACCTATGAGAGGGTGAGCAATGTTGGAGCTTTGGAGGTCATGCTCACAAGCAGACAATGTGACATGCAGTTGTCTTGTTTGTCTTTGTAGTGGTTCACATGGCACTGAACAAATGAAGAAACACATCCATAATAAAGAATGTAAAGTAAGATGTGTTGGTAATTCCTGTGTTTTATGAATGTTACCTGCTGGTATTAGATTAGGGTAGGATTACGTAGTAGTCGATTTTTTTAAACTGGATGGTCTATCTATCGAATATGTATAGTTAATTGTAGTTGTACATCTATTAACATCAAGTCATCCAGAGTGAAAAAATATCATGCGGAAACTAAAAAGATGCTCAATGTGACATGTGTTTGCTAACTCATGCGTGTGAAATAATCTCAATACATCACTCTGATCAGTCATCACGATGAAAACGAACTTGGGTCCATATAATTATGGTGCTATGATGCGCACATCATTTATTTACTCTTTTGTAGAATGATCTAATGAGAACTTACCGCTTCGGTGTAAGTAATACTAGCTCAAACAGAGGTTTATGTGCTTAACTGTACCATTCTAAGGTATAGGTAATATTCCATTTGGACTCAAAATACTTGCAACTGATTATGATTTATTTATTTATTTAGTTTTAGGCAAAATGTTAAGTTTCTTTCTTATCACTTAATATTTGTGTGGTGACTTCCTGATTGGCTGTTGATTCGCCGTGCAAAGAATTTCGAGAAAACTACACTTCTTCCAACACGCAACAATGGCAGCAGCTCGCTCAGTAGTGGAGACGATTGAAGTTGCAGGATGATATATATCATGATGCTGCTAAAGAGATGCAGAGTACAGTGGCGAGATCTTTTCTTTCCTTGGTTCAACCTTATCCGTAGCAATGGAAGATTGTCAATTGATGAATGCAAATTGCAGCAGAGCAGGCAGCGCTGCATGGGGAAATAAATGGCAGCATGTATGTGTGCAAGATAGAGAGGTCCATGATGCATAATCCATACATGCAAATTGCACTCCTTAGTGCAAGGTACCAAGTCCTTTTCCATTGCCTACATTGGTTTGTCGTAAAGATAGAAAACCAATGCTACCTGACGATCCATTATATGTGCATATTGCTTAGTGTACAGTAAATTCACTCATACTCGATCGGAATTGTCATGTTTCATGTACTACCCAACGCAATCAAAAGTCCGAACTGATGGAAAGCAGTACTGATGGAACGTGCTAGATAATCCACATATACATTTCAACATCCCCTCATGTGTGACTCGGGGGGAGAGGCAAACACGTGCATACGCGCAGGGACGGAGCCAGGAATTCTACACGGGTGGGGCCAAGTGAACATGATAACACTTGGAGGGGGCCATAAAGGTTAATGAAGGTTAATTTGTAGAGCAAATACACCTAAGTTGGAGCGTAATCTAACAAATTGTTTCAGCATGGGGGGAGCCGTGGCCCCAGCTCGCCCCCTGCTAGCTCCGTCCCTGCATACGCGGTGATACAGCTCAACAGGTCTATATGTGGACCAAGAGAGGGCAACAGCAATTGTCGGGATTCGAACTCGAGACCTACTGCTCTAATACCATGTCACATTAGACAACGCAATCAAAAATCCGAACCGGTGAAAATGGCTAGACACTCCATGTATATGTTAGGGGGAAATGCGGGGACTGAGACTTGAACTCAAGACCTCAAGCTCTGATACCATGTTAGATACATCTATAAACCAACTATCTCAAAAGACCGATCTGATAGGAAGTGGTGATGGTGACATAATATACTTAACAGTATACACTTCAACAAGGATGACTAGAAATGCAATTAGCAACAATCGAGAGACAATTATCTTCTAGAAAATGTTGTGTCAAAATACTATTGATCTATGGGCCTCGATAGACAACATCCACCTCCCACCTAGGCAAGCGGTGAATACTCAACAAGTTTGGCCTACACAATGCAATTCTCGGTGTTGTATAAGCGTCGACCACCCCTTGTATGAGTTGATATGTCTCCTAGCGCGTATACTTTGAAAAATTCAGGAAGATGCACGTGGAGCCTAGGTGTCGCCTCTTTTCTTACCTCTACATGGTAGGATACTCACTTTGGACATGCTCGCCTCCACGGATGGCCGCACAACCCTACTTCCCAGTTGTGCTTCTTTGGGATAGAGGAGGTGGTCCATCTTGTGTCTATAACTTTGTCCACAGTTGGACTCGCGAGTCTATGCCCCAAGTATGCCTTCAATCTCGTAGTGATGGTACAAGATGAGGTCTAGTTTAGAAGTGGAAGATGAAGAATAGTTCGTAATTTGGGTGAATGGTTCAATGTTATTTCGGTTTAATTTATTTTTTCTAAAAGAAATGTTGTGCCCTTCCCAATACGCCTCCTGTCCGGTACGCCTTCTCTTCTAGCCAAATGAAACGAAGAAGGGGTCACCGTTCCGTAATAATATTTAAAGAGTAACATTTTTATAGCGACTTGGTTAACATTCCATAAAAAGGTAGTAAGCCGATCCTACATCGAGACGCCAATTCCTTAGAAAGAACAGAAATGTGCCAAAACAAAAGTGAAATCATAAGGAACAAATTCCCCTATAAAAAATCCTTAAATTTTGCTAAAACAAATCCTTGTCTATATACCCAAATAAAAAGGACAAGTGGATGAGGATACTTTGGATCTTTCCTTTTTTCTGGAAATGTAAGCTTCTAGTGATTCCGGAATCTCTAGTCTGGCTTTATAACAACCCATCGCATGGTAGTGGACAAATGTTATACCCCTTGTAGTCAGCATATAGAGCATTTAACTGTACGTGGTGTCTGGGGATTAATTTGGGATTCAGATATCTCCACAACTCATGAACATTCAACCAAAAGGGAAAATTGCACATAACACCCAATGTTTGGTAGTAAAATTACACAAAACACATACTCCATCCGTTCGGAAATAGATGTCTTAGCTATCTCAAAATTTGGATGTATGATGTCTTAGCTATCTCAAAATTTGGATGTATGACATCTATTTTCGAACGGAGGGAGTAATAAATTATGTTTTGCAGCTCACGCCATCTTTCGGGATAATATGTTGCAGCTAAGCCATATAGATGATTTAGTGTCTTAATAACGTATCTAACATGTGGTCATGTATTTCTACCATATACCAAAAATAAAAAAACATAACTGTAGAAAACAGAGCTTATGCATATAAAAAAAATGTACATGAAATAGAGATTATGCATGTACACAATATTTTGCAGATGCATAATCTCTATGGCTTCTACTGTTATGCGGGGTTTTTAAATTGTCGTTTAATTCTGGTCTATGTATAAAAGCATGAGCCTACATGTCAGATTCAGAACCTAAACCATCTACTTGTTATTTGTGTTAGCTCCAACATATTACCCCAAAAATCTGGGTCAGGTGCAAAAATATTTTGATTCTGTATTTTGTGCCATTTCGGCACCAAAACATTGGTGTTACATGCAGTTTTCTCTCAGCAAAAGAACACGGTTGCCCCAATTACGTAAATTTACTAAAATGTAAATGTGTACATTTTTTTAGATGATTATTTACTCTATCCATAATGTGTTATTTTGGTCTCGAGTCTCGACGACGCGACCCAGGCTGCTAACCGTCTATACGAAGCGCAAGGCCGGTGGTGGGTTTCGACCTCCTTATTAGAGGTTTTCGGCAGCTAGCTTCGGTTGAGGGGTAGGAGAGCTCGATCGGTGATTGGCCCTCTCCGCACGGTGCATGGTGGGTAGGGGAGAGCTCGATAGTATATCTAATAAAGCTTCTCATGCTTAAAACAGATTTTTTTTTTCTTATGCAGGAACTTAAAACAGATTGTTGATTTATCACTGGATGGATGCCATGCCTATACCATCCTATTGCACTATTCCAATAGCTCGATCCTAGTATCATGCGATTTGGTTCGACCAACACAAAATGACCCATCTCATACAAGAAGTGGCATGCGTGCATGGCGTCGATGCAGTCAGCAAGAGCCGCCGGAGCCGGCGGCGTCAACAGAGGCGGCCGCAGACGAGTTGAGGTCACAGATACACGTATCCTGTAGGTTCAGCCAACAGGATAATCTGTGTATACCTCGTCTGCCTGATGGATGTTAGTTGGGCTACGCGGAGACGCAGCGACCAGGCAGCGGAAGATCTCGAGTAGGAGCTCGGGTGGCCTCCTCTCATATCCTCCTTATTCCTGTTGGAATGGAGTCTCTCCTTTAAATTTCATTACCCGTCGAGTTTTAGTTGAAAAATGGTAATAGGAGCTTACTTGCCAAGCAGCCTAAGGTATAAAGGGAAAGGATAAATTTCGTACCAGATTTGTTTCCGAATCCGTTTTAGAAAATCCATATTCAGTTTGATTAAATCCGAGGATAACGATCTCTGATTCCGAACAGATAAAATATATGATATGGTATGCCAAATAGCACCTGGATATCTATATTCCAAAATTATTTTCAGCCGAAACATTGAAACGGATATAGCAGAGTTAGTAGTTAGTGAGTTACGAGTTCATCCATTAAACAACCGCTCCCTTATATAGTCATTGTATCGAATATGGAGTGCAAACTTGTTAAGATACTAGGCTATTGAAGCATGCTTCGATGTTATCTTAGCCCTTGTGTTTGAGAGTAGATTTTGTGCTTCCGGATTTCAGTGATTCTGATGGTTTAACAATCAAAAAATATATTTATGAGTTTCAAAAAAAATTGAAAAAAATCCTAGATGTACCCAATGGTGTATCCCATGGACGTGCAAAAAAATCAACTTTCAAAACTTCGTATTCTGGGCTACACAAAAACTACAAGTGTGGATCTGAATATGCATATTTTTGAATCTCCAAATTTATCAGATTGTCATTTTTGTATATCGTAAAATATAAAATATTTGAAGTTAATTTTTTTCACGTTTGTGGGATATATCATTAGCAACATCCGTGCTTTTTTCAAAAAAAAAATGGAACTCAGTGAAATTAATTAATTTTTTAAAACATCAGGATCACTTATTCACTAGTGCTTGGGAGCCAAAGACTATTTTAGCTTGTGTTTGCGCTATTACATCCATATGAACCTATTTTATTCAGACGGCCATGTTATATTTATTCATTCTAAGGTGTTACAATAATTTACTCTACGGATGTTTTGTTAAACTAGTTTTATCGATTAGTTCTGGTTGAATGGCTTGCCATGAATCCACGTCCTCGTATACCAGCATTTGAATCCACAACCGGTCATTCCGCTCCAAATCCGTCCAAAAAATATTGTATAAGTACAGTAACCGAAAAAAAGATACGAATATACATCCCTAACAAAGCCAGAGGTAAAAGTTACTGGCCAATAATCTTACAAGAACGCCAAATGAAGAGGTTATTATCACTAAAATGAAGCAGAAACAGAACAAACGAAGATCCCAAGGTCACCAAGATAACGGACTAGCAATTAACTCAACTTTAGGCAATCTATATTCCAATATTGGCTCTGCATAAATCCAGGGCTACAAGAAGGTTCGACTAGGCAGAAGTTACTGGCTAATAATATTACAAGACGGCAAATGAAGATTCGTATCACTAGCACTCAAATGAAGCAGAAACAGAAAGAATAACCCAAGGTCATCAAGATAACATAGAGGAGTAATTAGATCAACTTTACGCAATCTATATATTCCAATATTGCCTCTGCATAAATCAAGGGCTACAAGAAGGTTCGACTAGCCAGAGAAAACTTCGTTGAAAATTGAACAAACTAGGCAAAACACTGGGAACGAGATAATTTATTCATCATAGTCCTCATCAGCAAACTTGTTCTCAGGGTAGAAGGACGCAACAACTGGATTTCCACCGAATTTTCTTCCGTGCATGGCGGTCTTTGCTTTGGTGGAGCCATCTATGTCTGCGTACTCCAAGAACACCTGCAATAAGCTCGTGCATCAGAAAACATTGCTCCAATATGACTGTCCTGCAAAGTTTGAACCTCACTAAACACGATGCTCACCTTCCCAACTCCAGCAATTGGCTCTCCACTGGGATGAGGCCGGGGGATGACAACTTTCACCAAGTTACCTGACCAATGCATATGTCAGAAAGCAAAGGAGTAGGGATGACTAATAGAATCAGCTAACAGAAATAAGTAGAGGTATAGATTAAGGTAGAATATAAGAGAGTCAAGCATGGCAATACTGTAGGGCTATGGAAAACATACGCAGAAAGAAAAGAAACCTATTACTCCAGAAGCTGATCAGAAAGCTAATAAATCAAACATTTCAAAGAGGAGAAATAGCAGGTGGGAAGTTCATGCAATTTACCATATTTCCCAGCTTCCAACCTCATGTCCTCCATAATGTCCTCATATTCTTCATCATCTTTTAATTCATCAGCAGTAACTACCTGGGTAAGGCATATAACCTTTGTAGGAAGCGCTCCAACTTGATAAACAAGTTTCTGTACAGAAGCCATATATGAGTCAGAATCCAAGAACAATAGCAGACATACTATGCAATTTAGCATAAGAGAATAATTAGTTGGCCGTGGGTGATGATTACATAGTTGAGCTATACCTGCAGTTGCACCTGCTGTTGTGCCTGCAACAGGATATTCTCCTGCTCTGGTCTAGGCTGGGCTGATCCCTGGTTTGCTCTTCTGACCGTAAGGGTTTTGTCTCCCATCTTGATACCATTAAGAGCAGCGCAAGCTATGTCAGTGACATTTAGGTCCTGGTAGACACAGAATGCATAGCCCTTTGAGTTGCCAGTTTCCCTGTCCTTCACAAGATCAAATCCTCTAAGTGGCCCAAATGATTCAAGCAACTCCCGAACTTGAGCCTCGGTGAAGTAATAGGGAAGGCCACCAACAAAAATACGGTCTGGGCCTTCTAATCCTCCAGCTGAGCCTGGTGTTAGGCCAACTGCAGCAAGATTGAGATTTCCACTTGGCTGGCTCGGGCCCAGGGCAGCTGCTAGAGAAGGGTTATAATCTGTTGGCCTTCTAACCTTCACTGGTGCTCCTTCAAACAAAATGCCATCAAGTGCCATTGCATTGCTTGCTTCCTCCACAGACCTCATCTCCACAAAAGCAAATTTCTTGTCATGGTTTATGTACACATTAAGGACAGCATCACCCGGACCAGCAGTGTTTCCTCCAATAGCAGCCATGACTTGATTAAAATATATTGCAACAGACTGCAGAAAAAGGAAACCAATGTAACCAAGAATGTACATCAGTATGCACGCGTGTGCATGCTTTTCAATTTGAAATTATTGGTGGGGGGGGGGGGGGGGGGTGAGCAATGGGAAGTGTTCAAGTATATATGGACCTGTTCATTAGCAGATGGAGGAAGACCACCAACATAAACACGCCGAGCATGCCGAGTAGCCTGAGGAAAAATATGCTGGCGAATTGTTTATCAACACCCGCAGTAAATTATAAACAAAAAAACTCATACCTGTTGAGTCATTGCTTGAGGTTGCATGACCAGCGGATTGAACTGATTCAAAAAAAAATACACTTTTCATTACAAACCAGAAATGAATTCAGTTCCAGCTATAAAATAACAAAACAGTAAGGGACAAAGGTTGTTTTGACAGTGAGGACGTTAAAACATCAAGAATGATCACCTGTCCAGCAAAAGGGAGCATGTTCGGGAACATTCCAGGAATTGAAGAGCCCGGTAACTGACCTGCAATGTATCAATAAATTTCTAGTAGGAAACATAATCGATTAGCAAGGCAGATTATTTCTCTTATAAACCTTATTACTTCTCACCATCAGTCTGGATCTCAAATGGACCCAGCTGTGCAGTATTTCATGTCAAAGAACAAATAACAGGTGCGGAAGGACAAATATAATAGTCATGAAGCTAGCAATCTGTAATACTTGCTAGCTGAAGATGGACAAGATGATATCAAACCGGAGCACTGATTCCTCCTTGTACATTAAAGCTACAGTAGGCCGTGCATTCCATCGGGGTAAGTGACCCAAGATTTGCCTTCTTAAAATACACATACACAAAACAGACAAACAACAAAAGAACAAAAGCAAAAAAGTTTTGCTCAGTTTTCAGTTACCAAGTAATAATGAAATGGAAACTTAGAACTTATTATTGCATCAGAACATATTATCACGCATATAAGGGCATCTCGAGTTGATGCTTATAGAGAGAAGGCATCAATTGGCTGGTACCTTCTCCCTCCTCTAGGGAGCCGGATCCTCTGACATTACCAACCCTGACGTCCTCTGACTTTGGGTCGCTGGCAGGTGGGTCCCGCATGTGGTGGCCCCCACATGTCAGCGACCCAAAGTCAGAGGACGTCAGGGTGGGTAACGTCAGAGGATCCCGTTCGCTCCTCTAGCACCAGTATCTCTCTAAGCAACTCATATAGTGTTGTGACTACAATGAACTAACCATTTTTGCCATCTAACATTATTGGTTGATGGTCCTAGGTAGATCCCACTAAGCACCTTTAACACTATTTGTATTGGAGTTACAGATGCATGACGAAGTTTCAAAATCAGCATTGGAATGGTGATATGTTAGGAGGCTACGACAATTGTAAAAATTAAGTACCACATTCGATTATCTGCATAATATAGTAGTACATTGTGGTGAAAATAAATGGCTGGCTAGTTGATTTAGCAATGGCTACAATTCATTCATTCATTCTAAACATAAACATTATTAGAATTTTAGAATAAGTCTCAACTAAAATAAACAAAACTGTAAAAATGAAAAAAATTACTTAGTTGAGGAGAGCATACTTGGGGTTGGAACAGAAGGGAACTGAGGAACTACAGATTGTGCTGATGGTCCCAGGTCAAATCCGCTTACTCGCTTGCTGTTCAACGCAATTGGTATTCGTAGTAGTAGTGAGAAATTAAAATGAGAAAATAAAAAACTGCATGAGACAGCTAATTGTACTAGTGAGTGGTACATGCGTAGTGAAGGTATTAGTTGCTATAATGTGAAACTTACTCATCTTCGCATATTAATAGTCATAAAATTCATTTAAGAAGTTGGCATAGTACATGTTTTTGTTGCAATGATTGACCATGCCCTTATAGGATTGTTCAGAGAAGCAAGAGCAAACAGTTTAGCCCTGTAACCATGAGTCCATTTATGTACAAGCATTGCATTGTATTGGCACTATAGAAAAATCTAGATACCCACATAATTAATCCAATGACCAAGATCGCTCAGATTTGCAGCTTCTCCACCATTGGATAGAAGTAAATCAACAGCTAATACTTGAAGTTACTGGTACACTCTATAGTACTGCAGGTACAGATATAACAGAGGGAAAGTTCCATCTCTTTATTAAGGAACTTGGCCAGAAATCCAAATATGCCTTGACATGGGACATGGCTCAAACAGATAATACACAAATCAATAATAACCATACAACATACAGAGAAAACCTAAGAAATGATATATGCTGAATATCACATTGACTTTGACTTCTATGCAAATCTAGTCAACATCAAGGTGGTGATAAGTGATAGCCATGAGAGTGGAAGACTAGTATCAAGTCTGTACACGATGCAAGTAACGAACTCTTCCATGAACTTCATCACCTCCATACCTTTTTGATTGAGATCGAGATCTGTGATCATCCCGGCCCCTTGAACGAGACCGTGAACGAGAGCGATGCCTGCGATGTCCATTTTCTCGGTCCCTTCTCCTGTGTGATGTTACAAACATACATTATCGAATGTAAGAAAATAGATATCTGCATTCTGGAAATCACAATCCCATGTGTATGGCATGTTAACTTTGCATTGGCTACCATATTCAAAGGTCAACAGTTTTAACACAAGTCACAGGACCATAACAGCTACCATTGCAACTACACAATTATTAGGTGCATATGAAACACAAGTGCATTTACCTTTCAGAGTCACGGCTTCTGTGACGATCATGATCATCAAGACGGTCTCTGTGCTCCCTTTTCTCATGGTGATGTCTTTGGTGGCGATCCCGATCCTTCTCCCTGTCCCGATCCTTGTCCGGATCCCTGTCCCGACCACGATCCCTGTCTCTTCCTCTATCTCTGTCACGATCACGGTGACGCTCCTTGTCCTTGTCTTTTTCTCTGTCTCTGTCCCTGGATTTTGACAATCCCTCTTCACGTGGATGTGTATCACCCTGGAGATGGGATGCTATTAGTTTGAGAGTACCGACATAGAGTAGAAACACAAGCCAGGAACAATAAGCAGAGTTTCTGAATGGGAGAACAGAAAGCTCTAATTGTACCATTAAATTTGCATTAAGGCATGGAGTCAGTATCCACGCACACAGGGTTTTCGTTAAAGTCTTAATTAATGACCAGGTTGCCTTTGGTTAAAAATAACCTATATTAGACGGTTGCTAACAGGCGTAAGTTGAAGGAAACTGTATACACGCACATGTACATACAACAGAGCTGCTCTTGGTTATTTGAGCAGTTCCAGCTCAAACTGCAATGACTGATACATGAAAGCAACCTATTGCTGCTGCCCCGAATCAAATCAACCAATCCATAACAAAACAGAAAAAAAAAATTCTAAACGCCAACTTCCACGGCAACCAAACCGGCGCACAAACAAACGAATCTACCACATCAAGCGAGATCAAACAAAACGCTCAGCCCAGTCGTCCGTTCCACCGGCTCTTCCCGCGACAAAACCACATCTAGACCGAACCCGCAGGATTTGGGGAACTCCACCGGGCTGCTGTGTTTAGGCTACACCGGATCGAGCGAGCGAGCGAGCGAGCTCACGACGCATAAACTCGAAACCGAAGGCATAACTAGTGCTAAGCACCGATGGATCGAGCAGAACGGAGCGCCGCGCCGCCCTGGGAAGCAGGAACGGTGCGGAGATTGAAACCCGCGACGGCAAGGAGATCATGGGGGTATACCTCGGCGCGGGCGCCCTCCATGACGTGGTCGTCGCCGCCGCCTTTGTCGTCGGCCATCTCGCGTCGCGGGGGTGGAGGGGAGGGTTTGGGGATTCCGGCTTTCGGGGGTCGGGGTGGGTTTTCTGGTCTCAGGGTCTGGTCGCTAATCTTAAAGCAGCCCTGACCTGACCTCCACGCTCTCCTCGCAGAAGCAGGGGGAGGCAGTCGGATGATTCGGCAGTGGACGCCGCGCTACACGGTAGTCCAATGCACCAGGTTGAATGCCAATTATCGTACACACGCTCTTGAAAAAATGTAGCGCTCTCGTTTAGCTAAGCTACAGGGCGGCGACCAACACGCTCTCCAGCGTGCTCTACAGGCCACACGTGTGTTGGGCAAGGACGACGCCACGCACCTGCTGCTCGTTGCACGTCCACGGAGGCGCTCTCATCGTCTGGAGCCATGGACTTCATCAGCGCGTCAGTTTTGCTGGGTCCATGGCGGTTCCTGCAGCCCGGCGGCGCGGGGGAGCACGGCCAGTAGCGAGCGTGGATGCGGACGCCGCGGGGACACCACCATCCTCCCCATCCAACTACAGTTAAGTTGGTTCTCGGTCTCGCAAAAACATTTTTGGATGCATATATTCAAGTGGGGGAATTTAAATTGCCAAAACTGCTCGTGGTTAGCTTCCAACTAGGGGACTAAGCGCCCGTGGGCCAATTTTTTTGAAGTATTCAATCATGAAGTTGTTGAAAATTTAAAACTGTCCACGTTTCGAAAACTCTTCAAATTCGGAGGTTATCCATTTTTTGAATAGTCCAATGCATTTGAATTTCTTTTGACGCTTACGAAATACACAAATTTGGGAAGCACATGCAAATTTGAAATTTGAATTTTGGGCGTGCATATACATTTTTTATGTGATCGCGCTGACATATTTGCCATTTTTTCTGTGGATATGTTTAAAATTATTGGTTTGCATTATTTAGAATTACTTCAAAATCATATGGATAATTTGGTCGTGTATACTTATTTTAATGTGAACCAGTCGGCATATTTGTCATTTTTTTCCTGTGAGCATATTTAAAGTTATTGGCTTACGTTATTTACAATTATTTCAAAATTACATGGATAGTTTGGACCATTTGGGCATATTTAAAATTATTGGTTTGCATTATTTAGAATTTTTTCAAAATCATATGAATAGTTTGGACTATTTTTTCAAAAAATAAATTATGCAAACCCGTTGACATTTTTGTCATTTTTTCCTAGGGTTATATTTAAAATTATTGGTTTGCATTATTTAGAATTATTTCAAAAAGACATGGATAGTTTGGGCCATTTTTTTTTAAAAAAAATATGGGTATATTTAAAATTGTTGGCTTGCATTATGTAAAAAAATTGCAAAATCATATGGATAATATGGATTTTTTTTCGCAAAAAAAAGGAAAAAACTTACTGGGTGGGCCCACTGTGACGACGTCACAGTGGCCAACCCTAGCCGCATCGCCCGCGGCGGCGGCGTGCTCGCCGGCGGCGCGCCGGGCCGTTTCAGGACGCGCGCGTGGGCGTGATCGAAGCAGCTGAACGCGGGGAACCCGTAGGGGCGGCGCCACCGCCGTTTGGTCGCCGGAGCGGCCGCGGCGGAGCGGCCGCGCACCGCGCGGACGGCGGCGCTGATTCCGGCGTAGCGGCGCCTTTCCGGGAAGCTTCCCTGGGCGAGGAGGAAGCGGCGGAGACGGCGCACCCCGCCGTGTGCGCCGATGCGTGCGGGGAGGGGCGTGACGGCGGCGCGGCGCGTCGGCGCCGCCGGCGTTTTCCGCCGTCGTGCGAGGGAGAGAGAGGTCGGGGATGGACTTGTGGCATTTTTGCACGGACGTCCTTAACGTTTTCACAAATTACATTGCAGTCCTTTGCGGGGGGTTCCTGCAAAAATGATGCGCCAAAGTTCGTGCGGACGGGGTGACCGGCCGCGACCGGGTGGACGGGATGGTGACCGGCACGACGTGGCGCTTCCTGATTGGAAGAAAATAGCTGCTACAGTGTCGCGCGTTGTGGGAGCGCATCTGGGCCGTCGGACGTTGCGATCGGACGGCTGTCATTTTTGGGGTGACGTGGCTGCACGAGGGAGCTGCGATTCTGCTAGCTTTTATATATAGTAGAATGCCAAATATCACGTTGCTTGAATGTGCTTGATATACGTTGTCAAAATCAAAAGATGGTATGCATTTTTCAAATCATGTTTGGATGTTTAAACTGTGGAATTTGACAATTTTACTGAGTTTGGACAATATACAATTGTCTACATTTATGGACAAAACTTATATGTAAATTAGAATGTTTATATGTTAATTTCCACGCATGACAACATTTTGAAAAATGTCATGACAACAACAAATTTCTGGAAAGGTCATGCAAACCCTAGAAAAATACAAAAACCACCACAATTGTGGCTAGGGTTTCAAAAATATGTTAGGTTTTCAAAAAAAACACCTCAGTGCTTGCGCGTAACCAAAAAAACTACCACATCGGTGCTAACCGTTCGAGACCCTCGTTTAACCCCGAAACTAATGGTGGGTCCAGCTGTCAGGTTTACGTGGTAACCAAAGACAGTCTGCCGTATACACCTCGTTCCTTGCCCTAACTTATCCCCGTTCGGACACATTTTTTCACTCACTATCACCTCCCGCGGCTCACATTGAGTCCATGGCGGCAGCTAATGTTGGGTTACGGTGCAGAAAACAAAAAAATTCCTAACACGATAACCGATAACACCAAGATCTAATATTATGCAGACATAAAGTAATGGAGGAAATCGATATACATACCCTTGTAGACCGAAAGCGTTACGTTCGCGAGAACATTGACGATGAAGAAGGGCGGCGCCGACCTCAAGGTCGTGTAGTCATACCGGCGACTAGTGCCACAAGAGCAGCACCTCGTAGCTCCACGCACGTACGATGTAGACGACGACTCCCGATCTCCGATCCAGCAAAGCAGCGGAAGATGAAGACTTGGACCGAAGCTCCAGACGGCACGGCGGCGTGCATATGGTGAAGAAGACTCTCTACTCATGCACAACACCAAAAGGGAACCGCAATTGAGGAGAGAGAAGAGAGAGAAATTGGTGTACCTCAAAGGCCATGGGGGCACCACTATATAAAAAGGAGGAGGAGGAGCGTCAGGCTCCTTGGCTGAGCCATGTGGGACTATTCCCACATGGTGCGGCAGCCAAGGGCTGCGCCGGCCCTAGGTGGGCCACAAGATGAAAAGATACAAGGTTGATCAAGACTAAGTGCAAAGAGTGGTTTCAAGTTGATCAACACACAAAGCTAAAGGATATACCATGTGGGATCATGTGATCCAATGGTATGGTACGAATTTGTCCATATAGGTTTGTGAATTAACCCATTATGTGTGTGTGTCATTCCTTTGTTGGGGTTAGGTATCTCTCCGTGGGCTTGCATCAAAAGTAAGATTTCTTATAACTCATGGAAGATGACGTCAAGTGGTGATCGTCATCAAGATTGAGATGTGCAAGTTCAAGATGGGCATCTAGAAGATATCATATGCTTGAATCTTGCAACCCATTTGGAGATAATGGTCAAGTGAAGATGTTCCTGAGAGAGGCACTCTCATCTTGGTGTATGGGGGAGCGTTATGTGAGTCTTCACCAAGCAAAGCGCAATCAAGAAAGGTGGTCCACTTGAAGAGATCAAGATCGTCATCATCTAGCTCAAGTGGAATGCGCAAGGCAAAGGTATGATCTTGATTGAGTTTCTATTTTACCGGTCTCATGTTGTTAGTTCGGAGACCGGGTTATAGGATAGACGGCGTACTATCAAGAGGGGCTCTCAAGTGAGTAACTTGATCGCACCTTTATGAAGAGCTCAAACCTTTGCATACTTTGCATATCATCTTTCTTGGTTTTTACTTGGTTTTTCTCCTTGTTAGGTTTTGGTGCTTGTTGTGATCTTCATGACAAGCCCAAGTTCTTCGAAAACGGATTTCATATGGAAAACTTGTTGCGTTTTCGGGTTGGAAATATTATCGGTTTATCCTTGAGGAAAGTTCCACACCTTCCCATGTGTGGCATCTTAACTCTATTTATGATTCTTAATATTTCCACTTTTTGTAGGAAAGCTCTTGTTGCTACCTTTCCAACAAAATTGGTTTCACCTGATTTGGAGTTCGAACAAGAAAGTTATGGCATTTCAGGTTTTCTGAGTGGCTGCAGGAAATCCAGACCAGAGTCTCCGGTGTGCCACACCGGAGTCTCCGGCCTGCCGGTTTGGCACTCGTGCCTCCATGGATGGCAGCTGCGGTATAGGGGTCCGGAGTTGGTCCGGAGTTTCCGCCCGGGCCGGAGTCTCCGGTGTAAGTTTCCTACAACGACTCTTTTTCTAGGAGGCCCTTGGCCGGAGTCTCCACCCTTTGTGTCCGGAGTCTCCGCACGGTCCGGAGTCTCCGGTCTAAGTGGACTGCAACGACTCTTTTTCTGGGAGGGGTATAAATACCCCTCCACCTACCTCCAGCCAGTAAGCTTTGCCAAGCACGTTTTCCCGCCTCTCTCACCTCCATTGTTGACCTTGGAAAGCTCGCCTCTCTCCCATTTCCTCCCATGATTCTTGCATATCTTTGAGAAATTTGAGAGAGGAGATCTAGATCTACATTTCCACCAATCATTTCCTTCTCTAAGTGAGGGGAACCTAGTAGATCTTGATCTTGGAGTTCTTGTGTGGTTCTCTTCTTTGTTCTTCCTCTTTTCTCCCCCCATAAGCATTAGTTGCTTTTGGTGGGATTTGAGAGTGAAGGATTTGAGCACTTGTGCTCTTGCCATTGCTTCGTTGCATCGGTTTGTGCTCTCCACGAGGATTCGTGGAAGTTGAAAGCTTGTGAACTTGTTAGTCTTGGGTCTTTGGACGCTACACGCCCGTGTGGTGGTTGAGACCCTTGTGTGGTCACTTGTACCTGTTCGGGAGCCCCCAATCCCGTTGTGGGTTGTGCCCCGGATCGTTGTTGTAAAGGCTCCGGATTTCCGCCTCGAAGGATTCCGATAGTGGAAGGTGAACCAAACCTTTGTGGTGCGGTTCATCGGAGAAGAAGGTGAAACCTTTGTGGTTGTTGAACCATTGTGTTGGTTCACACCTCTCCAACGAGACGTACTCACCTAAAAAGGAGGAACTCGGGAATACATCCTCGTCTCCGCGTGCCTCGGTTATTTCTATACCCGAGCTCTTTACTTATGTTCTTTACATTGTGATAGCCTTCGTGCTTGAAGTATTCTATATTGCTATCACCTTGTTGCTTGTCTTGCTTAGCATAAGTTGTTGGTGCACATAGGTGAACCTACTTTATTTAGGTTGTTGGCTTGTTAATTTAAACACCTAGTTTTATTCCGCAATTATCATGCCTAAACCGGAAAAGTTTTAATCGCCTATTCACCCTCCCTCTAGGCGACATCCTTGTCCTTTCAGATGGGATATAGATGAGTATTTCCCTGACAAGAAAGATGTGAGACCAGATGGCGAGGACTTGGGCCATGGTGTCGAAGCCAAGAAGCTTGGAAGAACTTGAGGGAGGAGTGGGTTAACTCTATGTCGCAAATAGAGGCATCTACATGATCTGAGGAAGAAGAAGAAAAAAAAGAAGAGAAGGAAGAAGAAGTGACCGCCAGAATCTGTTCTCCTTACAGCTAGAATTTGTTCCCATAACGAGTATGCGTGATAAAAACTTACATTTGCTAGTAGCTAGGAAAACTTTTATGTCGTGATTAACCGCTATTTGTTATTAGCTAGGGCTGAAACATGGTTAATCTGCTGCTTGTAAAATATATCCTCCTAGCGTACTCCGTGGTAAGATCACCACCGCTGCGAAGAGGTGACCGAAACCAATGTCCAACATCAGGTAATTGGTTCTCTAATACGCACACATACAACCAAACAACAGGGCATCATTTACTTGGTCCCAGAAAAACGGGCTTGGCTACTACTTCGTGGGCAACCAAACGAGCTGCACAACGTGGCTCAGCCCGTGTTTTTTCAGGGCCAGACCCCCGGAATCCACGGATGCAACAGGCAAAAAAAACCTGCAGGTAACCAAACATGCCCCAACAGCATGGACATCTGAACTGAACATGCAGATTTCTCTGAATGACTGGTGCCTCAGGAATATAGAAAACGATGTAGATGAATCCCACGCCTTCCATTTTGGAAACGAACATTAGCCATGCAACACAAGATAAACGCTCGAAAACTAAAGATAGATAAACACCATGACAATGTTAAAAGATAGTCACTGACAAGTTTAGAATTTTGAATTCCATCATATAACAGACTTAAGTAAATAATGGGATAATTAAATATACCGATACCGCTAACATTGCTACAAATAGGATTACCGTCTGCTGGTTTGCATTCTTGACATCAGTATTGTTTCAACTCCCAAATCACAATGAAGAATATCAACAAACTGGAGTAGTTTAACACCCAGGGAAAGCACAAACTACACGAATTTCCACTTCTTCATGGGAATGTGCTTAATCTTTTGCCAGTTTGGATGTCCGGCCTTTTGACAGGACTCCATGAACTCACCATTGCAGTCAACAAGTTTAAACTCCTCAAGAGATTGGGGCAGTGTTGGAAGTGACGAGATATTGAAGCATTTATGGATCTCCAGCTTCTTGAGCGACGTGAGGTGCTCCATATTTCCTGGTAAGGCGTCCCAGCTGCATTTCCAGACCCTGAGAAAACGAAGATGAACGAAAGCCTCAAGGTCCGGAGCAGGTCCCAGTTGGCTCCATCCGTCGAACCAAATATATCGCAGATACTTTGGGCCGTCCTTCTGCTTACCCACCATCCAGTTTGGATATGTCCAACCATTATAGTGAAAGATTTCTAGTGTTTCAAGTCCCACGGGAGGACAGAGGCCCTCAAGTACTTCTCCTTGGACTTCTAGATTGCATTCCCTGTCATCATCCCATTCCAGTGTCAGTATTGTCAACCGTTCCTTGGCAGCTAGATTGGCTTCAAGAGCTTCTGCCTTGCCTTTAACATTTCCAAGACCATCAATCCAGAGTCTTCCATGGAGCTTATTTAGGTCCTGTAGCTGGTTTACCTCGTACCCTGGTTTCTCCCTTACTGTGAAGAATGATACTATTTGGAGTGAAGTCGGTCTGAGAATGTTTGAAATATTCACTTTTGAGCAGATGAATAAATGCCGCAAGTTGATAAGATCGCCACCGACAATTTCTGATTCTTCACACTGACCAAAATCTAGCAGCTGGATATGGTAAAGCTTGGTTAGTGTGCTTGGTAAAATTACCCTGCATCTCCTGCTTGTCCGGAAAGCAAGATAGCGTAGATGCCTTAACTGGCTAATAGATTCAGGGACTGAGAACATATCCGGTTCCTTGATTAATGCATGGTGTTCCCGACTCAATGCTATGGCTAGTACCCGCAATTTCGGCAGCCTCTTGAATATACTATCAATGATTTCTTCCTCAACTGGTACAAGCTCTCCAACAGCATAAATGATGAGCGTGCGTAAATTTTCTAGTTGAAGGATCTTCTCAGTGATCAATTCTTGATCATAGTTTTGAACAAAAAGATGGCGAACATCTCGAGGAACATCTCCTATCCAGCCTTCTCTTATCTGGGCTTTTCCTCTCCAGAGGTCTATTATCAATCTCGAGTGATTCTCAATTCTAAAACAATCACTTCCGGCGTCCGTTTCTGATAAATCATGTAGAAGATCATGAACTACATAGTATTCCTTGTCGCTGTAGTCCATGCCTCCTAGTTGAACAAATGAGGTTGACGCTAGTTCATCAAAGTATTCCCAAGCAACATCTTCCATTTCCTCCCCTTCATTAGTACTTCTCACAAACCCTTCTGCCACCCACAAGTTAACCAATTCATCACGATACAATCGATGTCTTCTGGGAAAATGCTACAGTATGCAAAACATCGCCTAGCCTGCTGATCAAGATGGTGGTAGCTCCACCACAGAGCTCCCATGGTTCCATCTACAAGCTTCCCATTTTTTACTGTTGTCCAAAACTCAGCATTAGCTGTCCTCCTACTATTCTGGCTACTAGAGGTGATGCCATCAGTTTTTTTGCAATGTCAGCCCCAATATCTCTGAGTCTTCTCCGAGCATAATCATCTATGGTCGTGCCTTTAAGTGCATAATGCATCAATAAATCAAGAAAGACATTGTCATCCAGGTCGGATATAGGAATACATCTCTGTTCTGCAGCACCCAGAACTAATAATGCATCTTTAGCTCGAGTGGTCACAAGGATCTTGCTTCCTGCCCTGCAATCCTTTAGCGGAGAAAGTATCTGTTGCAGTTCCCCCTTCTGTTTATCATCTTTAATATTGCACCAGACATCATCTAATACCAATAGAAACCGTTTTCCATACAGTTTTTTCTCCAACTTATCATGTAGGGCGTTAAGATTATTGAGTTGAGGGCACGTATCCCCTGTAGCTGCCTCAAATATTTCCTCCCAAATAGCACTAACGGTAAAACTCTGAGAAACATGAACCCACATAATGAGTTCAAAATGGCCATCCCTTTTCTCTTGCTTGTTCTTTTTTTCACGGGCGTACACTAACTGTGCTAGGGTTGATTTCCCAGACCCACCTATGCCATGAATGCCAATTACAGAATAACGTAGAGCATTGTTGGTGTTTGGTACACCCCTGTTCTCATGAAACATTGCTATGATCTTGTCACAATCTTTATCTCGTCCGATTACTACCTGCGGAGGAACGGAAGTAGTAGCGGCAACTTCTGAATTGGCAAAAACACCTTGGCTTCCGTTTCCATTACTTACATCCGACAAGTTCTGCCGTTCCAAAAATTTGCACGCAGTATTTATAATTTCTTCTATCTTCTCTAGTTTAGCCTTCAAATTCTTTTTTGACATACCAGTCTCCTGTAGAAAAACATAGAATGTGAGGATGTCAGTATACCACGCTAAAAAAAGAGCACATCTAGTTAATCATCCGGAAAAGAGATATTGACATCTACTGAAGAGTAAACGAGATAAGGTGGGAACAGTGCTGCACGTCGGGGGCGAGCAGTGCAGGTTGAAATGGGAAACGGGAAAATATACTGTTTGTCGTAGCATAAAATGGATCTGGTGCTGAGCAGTATCACTAGAACGTAAGTCTAGCATATAATGCATATCTAATCTGTAGGGATTTCATATTGTGCTAGGAAGATCTGAAGGCCATCAACTATATAGGTCTGTTATTCATTTCATAATGAGGCGAGCGAGAAGAACAAATCCGTTCTCCTTCTAACATTCCCTTGCCCTAGTCTGCCTACTAAATTCCCTGAAACCGTCTCGCCTGGAAATCGTTAACTCAGTAGTTATACAATTATGATCTAGGTTTCCTACAAAACCAAACATGTTTGCACCTATAAGTTGGGGAAAAATAGTTGTAAATACCACTTCTCGCTATGCCCATGCACATGTTAATGCTTTATTAGAAAATTTTGTACAAAATTGGATGAGTAACAAATTCTTTAGATTATCATGACTGCAGTTTACCGTATAGAAGTCAAACTTAATTATATTCTCCCTAGTCCCTATATTGTTTAATTGCAAACAACCTACAATAGCGCCCATCTAGTTCTGTACAATCGCAGAGTAACTTCCGCTACTTACATATTAAGAGAATGTACTCATGACTTGATACAACAGTTCTACCAACAAAGAAGAAAAATCGAAACTTGAGAGTTTGAGACAGTGACCTGATCATGTGCCCTACCAGTTCTACCAACTATACCCGTAGTTATACTTAAGCAAGAACAGAAGTACATGCGTACAAACATACGAAAGTACCACAACAAAGTTCAAAGGCACGAGCGAAACATAACACATAAAGGCAAGGAAATGACCTTGTTTTTCAAGGGGGAGCTCAACGAGGTAGACTGGAACTTCTTCTTCAGCCAATCCCTCTTACGTGGAGATGCACCAACATCGTGCTTGAACTTGGCCTTATTTTTCAAGGAAAAGCTCAGCGAGGCAGACAGGACCTTCTTCTTCTTCTTCTTCAGCCAATCCCTCTTACGTGGAGATGCACCACCCTCGTACTTGAACTTGCCATCTTGGATCTTCTTCTCGAGGCAGTGATACTCAACATCATCCAAGATGTCTTCGGCGTCATAGAAAGCACACTTAAGATCCACGAACAGCTTCTCCAAAAGAGCCCTGTCGGGGATCATCTGAAATACCTCTATTACCCGCTCGAGCAGTACAATTTTTGGTCCAAGTTGCCGCAGCTTCTTGGATGCGTCAAAGCTGAGGTAGTTGGAGCATTTCTTGAAAAGCTCAGTGATGATGGGCGATGCAATCCATCCAACAGCTTCCATGCCTATTCCTAGCACAACCACTAGATCCGCTATCAGAAGCCAATTTGCTAGAAGTAGAACTTCACCTATTAGGAGTGCCAGACGCAGGAGGCTGTAAAGGGAGACTTCTTGTAACTAGATGACCCGTTGCGCGACTGCGCAACTGCCGAAAGTAAGGCCGTATTGTTGCCATAAAATTTATTTGTTTTTCGCTCACACATCATTCGATTGAAATTAAGCCGGTTTTGGGCAGGTAATTGGCAGTCATTTTCAATTGGATATGGCACACTGCATCTTAAAAACTGATGGCACCACCAAGTGTTTTCGGTCGAATACTTTAGTGCGAAGTAGGATCTCAAAGATTATTAATCTTGTAGCACGCAGAGTTGTGGTATTTGGTATCTATACTTTCTATTTAGAGGGGTATATTTATGAGCCATATGATCATCAACCTGCATTTATTTTTTATGTTTTGTTGATTAGAAAATAGAATTGGAAGAAATAACTTATACGACTAATTTTACTCTACACTCCATTAAGCTCAGTTACATATGAATACTAACCTAAAAATGTTGAACCTGATTTCATGAAACATCAATTGAATATGGATTTTAAACTCGTGAAAGGACACGGCAGAAACGAATTACTAAATAATAAATTACTTGCTCCAATACACAGAAGCAGGGTAGTGCATTGTCCAGCGCTAACAAACTTATTTTGTCTTGATTTGTCTTGATTGAACATTGGTCCATTCGTCTCCATCACGCAGAGAACATGAGAAAAGTGAGTAAATGGGTGGCGTAAACCAAGAGGGCAAGAAATATGTATTGCGGACTACGCAGCTTCAGCTCTGCACGGTTTGTATATGCCATCTGAAATTCGAGGGTAGTGAGCATTTTACCCGGGATGTGCCTAGTACCTTATCGCCTCCGGCCAAAATGCTTGCCTATACGTCTTACTCCTCTTTGTCACTTGCTCTTTGGACAGTGGAGACATTCATCCGTCGACCCCTTCTCCCGCATTATTCCCCAAATCTGCTTCTCTGGCATGTCAATGGAGAAGAACTAATAAAGATGCGGATTTAGGCTGGTCATCGTTATAAGAAGCCTATTATTATTATGTTTATGTCAATCTGTCTATACTGATACCTGAAACTTGTGCACACTGATGATCCAATTGTAAACTATGTATTTCAGTTTTATTTGGTTAAAAATACCCTAAACGATTCATCGGTGGAAAGTCCATGGCGCATCTATTATATACTACTCTCTTCGTTGATGCTGAGGCTAGAATGGGAAGAAATAACGTAAAGTTTAAAAATAAAATCTTTTTATTGTCATGAAACATAAAATTAAAATGGATTTTAAATAGGCGAAAGAACATAACATAAACACATTACTTGGTTTGATACAAAGGAGCACAGACGCTTGGTAGTGTACCATTGTTGTAGTGGCAATGACACGTAAGTTTATTTTCTGGGGATGCTAGTGGTTCTTACATGGCACCTTCACAAAAGGGTCAATCTGCCTCCGTTAAAAAAATACCATGATTAATTTTTTAACAACATTTCTGATGCCAACTGGAATTATATTTTTTTCTTATACTCTGTCACAGCAGAAGCAGGTAAGCAAAGATAATAACCGTAAGCTGAAGGCACGACACATCATACTGTACCATTGGCTTACATCACTATCAGAGAAATTGAACGGGGCGACACAAGTTTTTCTTCACGTAACTGATGGAGCAGTAAGGCCATTATCTAACTTCAGTAAGCTGTAGGCAGAACCGCAGAAGTACTAATTATACAAATAACTGATGGAGCAGTAAGGCCATTATCTAACTTTAGTAAGGTAAGCTGGTTCAACTGCAATTGATCCACGCCCTGCATACAGGTGCCTGTAGGTTTGTCCATCACGGAGGTAATTAGGCTGGCATCTTGCTGGAGCTATGTAGATACTTATGTCCTCAGGTATACAAATAGCACCCCATCAATCTGGCCTGAAGAAGTAAATTGGTTCTCATTGATGATCATCTACGCAGGCAAAGTGAAAGAGCTGAGGGCATGGTGCGCTATATCAATATGTATGAGTCCTGCTGTAGTGGCATGTAGAGTTATTCGGACGAACATGCCAAGACCAATCTATGTGCTGCCATACTCAGCACAACAAGGAGCCACGCTGAATAGCTGATCTGCTAGACGATATGGCAGTTGCTGGTACCGTCGTCACTCCTGAACGAAATAGATAGAACGAGCACTTGCACTTGCTTCTTTATGAAATACATCAAAGCGTACACTTAGGTTAGCAATAGATAGAACGCGCACTTGCGTACACTTTATCAACAAAACCAAGGCTGAACCTGGACATCACCCTAGTATATGCAGCAAAGGATTCAATATTTTTTCAATGCCTGAGAAGCTAAATTGATCTATCTGACAACTGGCGCCATTTCTCTTCCTACGCTACTGTCTTGATCTTACAAAGATAAACCTACGGACCAAAAAAACTGCTGAACACAAAAGCATCAGAGATTATGAAGACCACAAAATACAGCGGTAATCTATTTTGTCTGCACTGACTCAACCAGAAGAGTTGAACAAAGTGCTAAAGAACGACTGCATCATCTCCCATCAGTAGAGAAAATATATAGCACATCATCAGAACTCTAGGCAACACCCTAAATATACTAAATGAAGAATCCTAAGTCAGAAATAAACTATGCCTTCCATCTAAAGGAGCACAAAATTATCTCATATAATGATTTCTATGTAGGAAAACCATCATGTAGTCCAGAGTTCCACACTGAAAATAAGCATTGTGTGGTACCATTGCACGGGCATCTAAGGTACTGAATCTCTAGCTAACATTCCTAATTCCAGGCACATTGGGTTAATTTTTTTAATCATGGGTTCATACAGCACATATTGACATAATAGCCAGGAAAAAAGAGAATCGACACATTATACTAACTCCTGACAAACATTACATACTTGCTATGTGCGTCAAAATCCTGAATCAAAGAAGGTACAATTTAAATGAAGTGGCAAATTATCAGTGACACACCCACAACATGCCGAGTTCGGCAAGACGCAAATATCCAAACAACCTTTCGCAAATCAAACACAAAAAAACGTCAAGATCATCACTTTCAAAGATGATACATTAACAATTGAAAGAGATGCAGTGACCGTATGTCAACATTAACTTTGGGACCCATCCTAGTGCTTAAAGTGTGGTCAGTCATTAGAGTTGAGGACTGGCATGGTGAACAGACCACAAACTAAGATCAACGTAAAGGAAGAGAAATCCAAGTGAGATAGAAGGCATCACGGACTTTGGATATATTTTAACTCGGACGCTAAGTTGCAGCTGTAGATAAAAGTTTTAGACTTAAATATGCCCCGATCATGTAGAGTTGTTCCTAATAGTGAGCAGAAAATTAAACAGCTATACATCACTGGACAATCGCCATATATGTACCTCTCATTTGCTTTTGTATACCACCAAACTACAATCCAAAAAAGTAACAAGCACATTGCAGACAAGCTTAAACCAAGTTGGCATCAAAATAATTGCTCAGCTTAAACCAAGTTGGCAGGTGATTTTAAATTGCAATAACACTGAACCTGAGAATGCTTGTCAGGATGATTGTTTAAATTTTGCTTTGCATCATGTTAACTTTAAAGAGATCTTGATTGCTCAGCCATCCACCAATGATCTGGATTGAGAACCCATGGCTTTAATTGTAAATATGCAATGCAAGAAACCTATAACGCTCATGCCTATCATTCTCCCAAGTCACTGTACAGGTTCAGTATGAAGAGTTGAAGATTGTAATAAACAAATAGATCGACCAGACACAGGCAGAGCACTTCATCGTACCTACAAAATCTATGCATTAATCTGAACATGAACATGAAGGGTCACAATTCATCATGAACAGAAACAACACATTTAGACATGCAGAGCATTTTAAGTGTCCTACCTCATTGCCAGATAATTAATCATGTTAATGCAATAATAATTGACATATGGATAACCAGGATAAGTGACTATGAAGCTCACCAGGAAATGAAGAAAACCTTGCTGACAACAGGAGAATACAATGTACCTAATATATGTACGCTTATCTCCTCATAATCCACAATCTCTGGGAGTCACCTGTAAGTATGTTTCCTGACAGCACAACACAAGTAACTAACTGGAAGTTGATCAAGAAAACTGAACTATGAACAAAGGCACACCGTGGCAGAAATAAAAGAACCCACTTTTGGGGGGTATCGGCAATGAACATCATCTTCATATGTTTGATTCAACGGTTTGCAGAGGTAGCATTGACATGTGGTGTAACTGACACAGGAACTGGAACCAACTCATCAATCTGCAAACTACAGTTTGTCCGAATGAAATTACCTATATTCAGTAGACGACACAAATTAACTGTCAAAGGAGTTCTCCTACAGTTTTCTATGAAGAAAGTATTTTGGAACAGAGTAAGTTGAAATAATACTTTTTGTAAACATACCAAAGTGAAATGGTTATAGCATAGTTTACATAAAAAAGTGTCAGGCTCAAGCTTATAATTGGAGATTTTGAAACCAATGTAATTAAAATATTATCTGCAAAAAATAATAGTGCTGACACTCTAGAAAGTTGGCTTATCTCTAAAATGTATAATATAGAGGTGAACTGAAGGTCTTTTTCTGTCAGCTTATAATTTCCGAAGAACTCTCTCTTAGTACTGCTCTCTCTGGTGTAAGAAAGGATGGTGACTGTGCGCTGGGACATCAATACAGACAGAGCTAAGTATTTTATCATTACCGACAATGCTTGCCCTTGCTTTGTGCATTTTCAGAGACAGGCTCTCCAAAGCTTGTTCAAGAACAGCTTGTTTGCAAATGTAGACATGTCTAGCTACAACCTGCAAGTATTCAGAAAGAGGATTAACAGAACGAATATAAAAGAACAGTAGGGAAATCTAGTATACAGGATTTAAAAATTGAAATTATAGAGACTTTTCCCTAGATTGCATTTTCTAAAACTTGTAAAGTCTAGTGAAACAGGCTGTAATTTGTGCCATATTAAGGACTCCACAAACAAGTGTAAGTAAATTCCATGAGCTAACTTAGCCATGCTAACTTAATAAGAAAGCCACATACTATGCTGGGAATACCAGCTCAAGTACATGATGCAACATACAGGATTACCAACTTACTTGATACAGCTACCTAGACAACCAGCTCACCTGAACACCAACACGAAAGCACCGCTGGATGCTAAGTATTTAACCCAATTCTCACATTATATGCACATTAGCTGGTGCTAATAATGACCAAATCTAAGCGAGAACCATATATATATATAAGTTTCAGTAATCATAAATACTACCCAGCTGAGAGAAACATCGAGAATATTAAACCGAGAGGCATACACGAAAGAAAATGGAGCCGCTGACCATGTGATTCTAAGCATCATGGAGTCTAGAAGCAACGTTGGTCAAAATTTCAGGGAACTTAATAGGGTAATGGAAGAAGAAATAAATTGGATCGTCAGTGTGCTTACCAAAGGCAGGGGCACGGTCTCGGGGTGGTCAGGCGTCTCCGGCGTCTACTCCCACCTAAACGGCCCTGTTTTTTCAGGATTAAGCTCTAGTAATATCTCACATGATAAAATGACTGGTCAATTTTGTAGCATTCAATTTGTAGGAAACAAAGCTTTCAGTCTGCATCAAAATTGATTTAAGTCTAAGAAATGGTCTCACAAATATAGTCAGAAATGATCTAAAAAATATATAGTCAGACCTGAGGTAGAAATTGATCTTAGAAACCAGTATGAACTGAAACCAACATTGCCTTTTGGTTTGTACAAAATAAAGAAGAGAAACAGTATTAACGCAGGCTAACAATTAATTTCGAAAAATGTCATTATGCAGAGTTGGCAATGAATCATAATAACAGTTACACACAAGAACACTCACAGGGTAACGAAGGTTAAATGTACCGGATTCAGTGACCACTTCCAAGTCACTGTCACTATCAACAGTATCGCCACCTCCAATACAACGCCAAACACAGTAAGAGCACCCTCAAAAGACTCACCTTCAGCTTCCTCAGGAACCAAATTTAAAACCTGGATACAAATAATAGTGTTAATGGAAGCAACAAAACCAGCGTTGCCAAGCTGTGTAACTGATGGTTGTACAGGCACGAAACAACTTAAACAACTTACAGAAAGCATAGCTATTCCATTTCCTACATTATATACAAGCTCATATTTCCTACAACACCTGATGCACATAATTACCTGCCACGAAACGAAACGAAAAGGTAGTCAAGCACAAAGAACCAATATTTGAAAAGAGCGGAAGGCATAAAGATGATTACTAAGCCAACCAAACAGCACAAGGCACACAAAACATCTGATGCACATAATTACCTGCCACGAAATGAATTTATGCCAGGAAAATCCACATTGATATACCAACAGTAGGCCAAGCTACAATGAGCCCCTTGCACCTGTCCACTCTTCTTTACCTTCATTCAGTTATTCAGCAACGCTATAAAGCTCCATCCATGGAGGTACATTCAGGAAGGACATCGGCTAGTTCAAGTGCAGACTCCAACTCGAATAGACCTATATGTGGACAGTAAAAAGAAACAAATTGTTTAGACCCTTGTCCTTCTCAAATAGCTGGAGTGCAAATGACAAAGATGGTACAACAATATAATCCAAGAAATAGCTGATCGGGTATCACTTAGTAAGATACAAACCCAAAATTAGTTTCAATGAAATAACAAAACACAAAAGAACAGTCAATGTATTTATCACATTGTTCTTATTGTGCAAGCTGTAGTTGCAGACTGTGATTAACAAATTTTAGTAACAGAAGACCGGGTATCACTTAGTAAGATACAAACGCAAATTTAGTTTCAATGAAATAACAAAACACAAAACCCTATATGTTGGAAGAAAATCATAAATGAATATGAAAGGAAGAATAATACACTTCCAGCTCCCATATAAAGTAGAACATTCACCATAGAAGACCAACTGTCATCCCATTTAATCTATAGACAACATTTGTTCCCACAATTAGTTACTGAACCTACATGATAGAGTTATTACCTATAGCCAAAGATTCATAATCTGTATTGTCAACAAGCATTGCGCTCTAGATGATTGGAGTATAACCATGACAAATCCAAGGTAGGCGAGATACACCATGAGAATTCCAACCAAGCAGTTAAAAAAATGCATTCATATGTTAAGAATTCCACCAATATCCCAGGTTGGAGCCCTGGTCAACAAGAAAGAGAGAGCTGGTGGTGTGTACCTGCCTACCTCCCCTTCTACCCCTTGCTGTCGTTGTTGTCCTCTCCTCGACCTCACGATGTGCGTGCCTCCGGCATCTCTGGCCTTGCTGCTCCTTCCCCACAGGCCATAGGGGATGTCTAGCTGTTTGAATTGGCACCAATTCGAATTGTTAAAGAACAAAGCTATAATATATACACATTTACTTCTATTTTTCATTCCTATGCAAAAAGCCATATGGAAAAACCTTTATTTATGAAGCACGTGCATCACACAAACATAATTAAATTTCTGAACTCATATATTGAAATGGACAATATAGGAGAGCATCCAAGTAAGATCATAATTCTGAACCTGTAATTAAATGGAACGAAGATGAGAGCTATGGAAACTCATTCCCTCAACAAGGCCAATCCAATTGGCTAAATACATATATGGAAGGAGAGGAAAACAGAGAAATCAAGATGGATTCACCTAATATAGGAAGGGAACAGCGGCACCAAACATCACCAGTAAGGGCAAATTTGAAGGCACCTGCATCATGCACTACCACTTTTGAACTTTGTGCTCCAGCTCTGAAGCATCGCATCCCTGAAGCAAGCAAACCACGATATCAACCAAACCTGCAAATGGCACATGCCTAAATGCACAACGTCCACAAACAACTATGATGCCAAAGGAACACACAATAGCTATATTACCCGATCTGTAACATAGAAAGTAGCTTGCCAGGAAATTCAGACGCATATTAAAGCTCTAGGGATCAGCATCAACTTTGGTGCTTCATACTCATCTAATCTGTGAAGGAAAAATATAAGGTTCAACGGTGAATCATAAAAACTTATAGCAACCACAATATTATGCAAAAAAAAATCAAACTAAGACAGCATATTGTGGTAATGAAAATCCAGTGAAGATCAGAGCTTTAGCATATCTATAATAGTAAAATCTGATGCATATAAAAGCCCTAAAAAGTCTGATAGCATTGATAAAAAACTTACGCGGTGTATCTTACTCAAACTGTTTCTCTGCCGGAGAGAATCCGTGGTGTAAATGTCAAAGTTACTGAAACCAACTCATTAGTCTTCAAATTACCATTTGTCAAATGCTAGCTAAATTACCTGTATTTCAAAAGACAACGCAAAATATAGAATGTTAGGACTTCTCGTAAGATTTCAGACAAAATGCATCTTGGAACAGAGCAAGCTGAAATCATCCGACATATAAACAGCCAATGAGAATCGAAGGCATATTAAAAAAAAATATGAGGTTTATTAAAGAAATCTGCCATAGAATACTTTGAAAACGACTGAATATTAGCTAACAGTCCAGATGCATGTGCTCAATCTGTGTATACCAACAAAACAGAGCAGTTTCGAATGCCCTCAAGTTGGTTTGAGAAATATTACCTTGCTGTCCATTACAACCTCATTGTTATTTCGATCAAATGTGTCCTTTTTCTTAAATCCTGGACATTTAAACAAACACAAAGTTCAAAGATTTACTCAGTTGGTTACATATGTATTTATCGACTCAATAAGTAAATGGCCAACAAATGTTAATTCTACAAATGCCAACGCTCACAGAGATAATCAATCTTGTACTGCTACTGATATGTTTAGTTGATTCATTTAAAAGAAACGGAAAGACAAGAATTATAGAGGAGGTAAAACATCTAAACTGAAACAAAAGCTCTTATGAATACATCAGCAGATCTACGCAGCTGGTCTCATATTCATTTATCGATTCAATAAGTGAATGGAAAAATAGGAGGCCCTCATGTGAGAAAATTCACCCATGCACCAAGCAGCCATGGCGCTAGAGCAAAAGCAATAACCTCCAGCAACAGAGAGAGACCACAGGAGAGTGGAAGAAAGATGTGGAGAAAATCACCTTACCTTCTCCTCGCTCGTGCTGCTGCCGCATATGTGTGTGCCTCTCCCTTGATCCAAGACGAACGGGGATGATCTGAGCTGCAAGGGGAGAAGAGACCGAGCCTCCATGGGCCATGGCTGTAACTCCTCCTCTAGGCCATCGCCGCCTCAGGCCCCTCCTCCATCCAGCCCGGCCGCCGCCACCCCGTCCGGACGCCGTCGCCCCGCAACCCAGCCGGCCGGCCGCCGCTGCCGGGCCGCCGCCGCCCGGCCGCCTCTCCAAAAGGCGAGATGCGGGCCCGACCTCTCCTGTCCGGCCGCCGTCGCCCGCAGCCCAGCTGGCCGCCCGCCGGCGCCGAGACGCCGCCGCCCGGCCAGCTCTCCAAGCATGGTCGCGGATTCGCTGCCGCCGCCATCTCCTCGTGCAACAGAGAGGGAGGGAGGAGGAAAAGGCATGGAAGGTGATTGGGGAGCGAGACAGGAGCGGGATTGGCTAGGGTTTCACCCCGGGCCAGAGTTTTGTCTCGTGCGGGCAAAAGGCAAAAGACGAGACGCGAGCGAGCATGTTTCACCCACTGATTTGTGGGTCCAGTGCGCAGCGTGGCCCACGATGTCATGCACAATCAGCAGCACGAAGTAAAAAAAAACAACCGCATCCAACGGCTGTGGTGAAAAGTGGGATGGAAAAGTTACTGTTCATCGACGATCCGACGGTGAAAAAACGCCAGGAGGGGCAAACCATCTCACAGGCCGGGTAGTCTCGTATCCTTTATAGTAGTAATGGCTAACTAGCCAGGAGCGTGTGTCCTAGCAGCACATATGGTGTATGGCTTAAACAGGCAGCTTCAAGGGAATTTCCGACGAGTTGAACTTGTCATGTATTGGCTTCCTTTGCAGGTCAATATTTCTTTTTCCCAGAACCAGAGGTATGAAACAACCAGGTTCTCCTATTGAAACCATTGACTACATGCAGGTCAATGGTATTAACATGTGGGCAACTTGGGCAGGGTTCTTGAGTGTTAAGGCTTAACTACTCAAGACTAGGTGGGGACGAAAATGACAAGTACTACTATTCTTCATAAATCTTGGTCCACCCATTTCCACAAATATCATGAACTAAAAGGGAGATATAAACATATGCAAATTTCCAACAGTAGATGTCTTCCTTCGCCCTGTTTGTCTGGGCGTGAAGACTTCCAAGTCATCATCTGCTCTTCCAATCAGTGCCTCCAGCGAGATGCACGACTCATGCAAAGGAATCTTCCCCGAAGAGTAAACTCCGTCTCATACCAAATTATCAGTTGGTACCTATCATACTGAAATTCTGTTCCTAGACCAGCTTACCGGAAAACAGAATGCTATCATACACATAAAAAGGCATATATTAATACAGAATACTATCAAGCCCATACATAAATATTGCCATTGCCTTCACGCACATGGCTAGCGCAGGCCACAGAAATCAATCTGGTTACTGCGAAGGCCATGGATCGAGCCCCACCAGCTCATCCTCTCCCAATGACTGGTAGATACATAAGCAAGTACCAGTTGACATGTTTGATAAAGCTGTTTCAACTAACTAGTTGGTTTGCGCCACAAATCATGAAATCGATATTGCTTGTACGCTAGGGTTATAATACACAGGGTTTTCTTTATTTTTTTCTAAATAAAAAGATAAGGTTGCATTGACATGTAAAATACATAAACAAGTACCAACTGGGTGTGTGTAATAGAAAGAGTCCGCCAGTTTTTGTAATGTTCTTCTTTGATGTAAATTGTGATCGAAACTATCTCCCAAATTTGGAAACAAAAGCTTCCACACGAAAGCAGGAAGAAAAACCAGCCTCGCTAGTATGTGCTGACCTGCCTGAATCAGCGAACTGTCGACGGCGAATTTCCTTCCACCCCGGACGTGAGTTTCGCCGCCATAATCCATTCCTCCTCCGCCGGGCAGCAGAATCTGAGACGTCGGCGGGCGGGATTCGGCCGCCGCTGAAGACTGGGGGATCCGAAGCTTGTGGTCGCCACAATGGGCCTCGGCCTCCAAGTTCGTATCCAAGTTTCTATATGGGCCAATACGTCGGGAGGTTACATTCGGAGACGTCGTTTTGCTTCCTCTTTCTCCATTGGTCGGCGCCGAAACTCGAAGCCGCCCGCCATTTTCCCCACCGCCATACTGGCCAGGCACTCCTGCCGCGCCTGCTTCAACCGAGCAGCGCCGCACCTCGCCGCCGCCGCCCGCCGCCTATGGACCGCGGCGCAGCCATGCCCTATCGACCCACATCCGCCTCACCCCTTCAGCCTCCTCACCGACCACCCGCACCCCGCGGTCGCCCAGTTCCCGAGCACCGGCTTCTCCCACCTCGCCAACGCCCCGCTCCTCGCGCGCGCGATCCACGGGATCGTCCTCCGCCGCGCGCTCCCGCTCAGCGCCTTCCACACCAACACCCTCCTAGCCTTCTACTTCCGTCACCGCTCACCCGATGCGCGCTGCACCTGTTCGACGCAATGCCCGAGCGGACCCCGTCCTCCTGGTACACCGCGTCTCTGGCTGCGCCTGGTGCGGCCGCGAATCCACGGCTTTCGACCTACTGCGAGCATGCGGGAACGTGACGTTCCACTCAGCGGGTTCGCGCTCGCCAGCCTCGTCACCGCCTGCGAGCGCTGGGGCAAGGAGGAGGGCCAGTGGGGGGCTGCCATCCACGCGCTCACCCACAAGGCCGGACTCATGGTGAACGTGTACATCGGGACGGCACTCCTGCACCTGTACGGCTCCCAGAAGCGTGTGTTGGACGCACAGAGGTTGTTCTGTGAGATGCCCGAGCGGAACGTCGTGTCATGGACGGCGCTGATGGTGGCCTTGTCATCGAACGGGTACTTGGAGGAGGCACTGGGAGCTTATCGCCGGATGAGAAGGGAAGGTGTTGTGTGCAATGCAAATTCGTTCGCGACCGTGGTCAGCTTGTGTGGGTCGCTCAAGAGTGAGGTTGCCGGGCTTCAGGTATTTTCACAGGTCTTAGTTTCTGGCCTGCAAAGACAGGTCTCCGTGGCGAATTCACTGATTACCATGCTTGGTAACATAGGAAGGGTGCAAGATGCTGAGAAGCTCTTTGATCGAATGGGGAACGTGACACTATATCATGGAACGCTATGGTATCGATGTACTCACACGAAGGACACTGCAGCAAATGTTTTCTGGTAGTTTCAGATATGCGTCGTGGTGGATTGTTAAGGCATGATGCAACTACTTTGTGCAGCCTCATACATGTCTGCGCCTCGTCAGATTATGTTGGCAATGGAAGTGGAGTCCATTCCCTGTGTCTCAGGAGTGGTCTGCATTCTTATATTCCTGTGACTAATGCCCTTGTTAATATGTATTCTGCTGCTGGGAAGTTGGCTGAGGCTGAGTTTCTGTTCTGGAGCATGGGCAGAAGAGATATAATATCATGGAACACTATCATTTCGTCCTATGTCCAGAATGGTAACAACACGGATGCATTGAAGACACTGGGTCAGTTACTTCAGACTAATGAAGCTCCTGATATCATGACATTTTCCAGCGCTTTGGGAGCATGTTCAAGTCCAGGATCCTTGATGGATGGTAGAATGGTTCATGCCATGATAGTGCAGTTAAGTCTTGAAAGCAATCTACTGGTTGGTAATTCTCTCCTCACGATGTATGGTAAATGCAATTCCATCCAAGATGCTGAGAGAGTATTCCAGTCTATGCCCACTCAAGATGTCGTTAGCTGCAATGTACTTATTGGGAGCTATGCAGCCTTGAGGATTGTACTAAGGCAATGCAAGTTTTTACTTGGATGAGAGGTGGAGAAATAAAGCCGAATTACATAACAATAGTAAATATCCAGGGTTCTTTCACATCTTCAAATGAGTTGCGTAATTATGGACTGCCCCTGCACGCATACACAGTGCATGCTGGATTCGTAGCAGATGACTATGTTAGTAACTCTCTGATCACAATGTATGCAAACTGTGGTGTCTTAGATTCTAGCACTAGAGTATTTCACACAATCGTCAACAAAAGTGTCGTTTCCTGGAATGCTATGATTGCAGCGAATGTTCAACATGGCCATGGGGAGGAAGCCCTAAAGCTTTTCCTTGATATGCGGCATGCTGGAAACAATCTGGATCATGTTTGTTTAGCTGAATGTTTGTCATCCAGTGCAAGCCTGGCATCACTAGAAGAAGGCATGCAGCTACATGGTCTTGGTGTGAAGTGTGGGCTGGATATTGACAGTCATGTGGTTAATGCTGCAATGGATATGTATGGGAAATGCGGAAAGTTGAATGAAATGTTGAAAATGCTTCCGATCCTGCTGTTCGACCCCAACAATGCTGGAATACATTGATATCAGGTTATGCAAGATATGGATACTTCAAGGAAGCCGAGGACACATTTAAGCATATGGTGTCGATGGGGCGAAAGCCAGATTACGTAACATTTGTCACCCTTCTCTCAGCTTGTAGTCATGCTGGTCTAGTGGACAAGGGTATGGATTACTATAACTCGATGTCTTCTGTATTTGGTGTTTCCCCTGGAATAAAGCATTGTGTTTGCATTGTGGATGTCCTTGGACGTTTAGGGCGATTTACCGAGGCAGAGAAATTCATTGAGGACATGCCAGTCTTACCAAATGATCTAATTTGGCGTAGTTTGTTGTCTTCTAGTAGAACTCACAAAAATCTGGATATTGGGAGGAAAGCCGCCAAGAAACTCCTTGAGTTGGATCCTTTTGACGACTCTGCTTATGTTCTTCTGTCGAACTTATATGCTACAAGTGCAAGATGGTCTGATGTTGACAGACTAAGAAGTCACATGAAAAACATCAATTTAAATAAAAGACCTGCTTGCAGTTGGCTTAAGGAAAAGAAAGAAGTAAGCACGTTTGTTATAGGTGATCGGAGTCATAATCACACGGAAAAGATCTATGCGAAGTTAGATGAAATCTTTCTGAAGCTCAGGGAGGTAGGTTATGTTGCTGATACCTCATCGGCATTGCATGATACTGATGAGGAGCAAAAAGAGCAGAACCTTTGGAATCACAGCGAGAAGCTTGCATTGGCGTATGGCCTTATCACTGTTCCGGAAGGATGTACAGTAAGGATATTCAAGAATCTCAGGGTCTGTGCAGACTGCCATTTAGTATTTAAGCTTGTCAGCATGGTTTTTGACAGGGAAATTGTTCTGAGAGATCCTTATAGGTTTCACCATTTCAAAGGCGGATCATGCTCCTGTTCAGATTTTTGGTGAGATTAGGCTTGCACAAAAGGCGGTTGATTCGATGTATAGGACTGGTCACTGTACAGAGAAAAGTGGTCGCCTGGTCGGAGCAAAGAAAAAGAATTTTTTGTGTGTGTACATGTCTATTAATGGAGCTAATATGTGTTTTTGTGCTCGTCAGTATTGATCGATATTGCTTCTCAATGCTGGTGCAGTGGTGCCGACCTATTCAATCGTCGTTCTTGATGCAATGTAACAACAATATATGGAATCGAAAGAAGCACAACTTTAAAAAAATATGCGATTGGAGCCTACACAGGTGAAGCTTAAGATTACCATTTATCACGTTGATTATTAGTGAAGAAAATACACTGGGAATCGGCTTGTTCTTTCCGGAACAAATAATCTGGAACCAACCAGCAGTAGAAGATTCATGAACTACTATTTCGTTAGTGCATACACTGAACATGAACAACACATCATGTCAGTTACAGTTCTTCCTTTGTTCCTTGTTGAAAATATGTGTCCTTGATTTAATTATGTACTGCCGTGTTCTGAAGATTGCAGTAGTTTTCATGTGCACAATCAAGTAGCGATTAAACATGACATATGGCACTTCCTCTGTTTAAACATTAATTTTCACATGGCCTGTAACACCTAACTTCCCAGTCCATTGATTGATTTTCCTGTAACAACATTATATTGCATTGAGTTAGCTTTTTAGAATAGGTAATTTTGGACCATGAAAAATGATTGTCATGCCATGCATGTACATACTCATTCACTTCACTGAAGTGTCATGTAGTGCTGAATTTCAAGAGAAATCTGTATTCGCAATGTAAATCTAGTTTAGATATCCATTTATCGATTCGTAGCTGCACTGGACCACTCTAGGAGTCAAGAGTGCAAACGTGTGCATCTTCTGCAATTACATAGTACTCTGCTGATGATACGCTGAAATCATAGGATATATGTACCTCAATGATTGGCACTAACCAGCAGTCACTTCTGTCCAGATCTCAACCACATTTCTCCGTAGTTGAATCCAGTCGGCCTGACTTCCTGGGAGCTCTGCCATGGGATGTAAGCAGCAGAATGATTGTCCTACATGCCTTTTTTTTATTTGTCAGATTTTTTTTATTCAGGTATGGTGTAAGTTTCACTTTCACCTGGACCAATATGCCACCGACATCAGATCCTTCCAGCCTCCATTGCACATGCATTGTTCGCTCTTCACAGTCTGATCTCATGCTGAAAATACTTATGCAACCTGGGTTTTTTTTCCAGATAGACAACTTGTTTGGGATTCGGATTCAGATCGAAAGAAGGCAGGAGAAAACAAATTCATCGTTGTTGATGAGACGGAAGCTATGTGCCGTCTCCCACGCTTGCGGGCACCAGCAAAGGTAGCTGACTGCTGGCCGGTCACGCCGGTGCATTGATTCCGGCAGGGGGCAGGTGAAGGTAGTAGCTGCGTATGAGCGCCCATATGCATGATCGCCGGACTGGGGAAAGTAATGGCCCTCAACTTGACCCTGATCACGCGGGGCAGAGAGAAGGCCCCGTTGCTTAGCTCCACAGTAGTTTGTGTTGAGGGCAGCGGTGGCAGGAGTACAATGTGCCTTTTTTTTTGCGTCCGCCATGAATGGCTACGCGCCGCGGGTTGCTTCTGTGGGCAGCAATCTAACTCACCAGTCTGTTGGTGTGGTGTCGATTCCTCAAATAATTGTTAGAGCGGATCATCTCGCGTCCTCTTTGTACTTATACATTAATACACATCTCCTGTGAATAGTACAGTGATGCATGGATCTTCCAAAGTTCATTTTATTTGTCGGCCCATTAGTTGATTTTGTTTGGTTTTCGCAGGATATATAACCAAACCATCATATTATTTGAACCTTATGTGGAACATAATTATTCTTCTGAGATCAAATCATCCTTGTTCCGACCTTTTGGGCGTATCTTTTCAATTGCAGTGAAAGAGAGAGAACAACCTTGCATGTCATTATCTATGAGTGAAGAATAACCCTGATAAAATCTTCTGTTTATTTTTAGGCATTCCGTCCCGCCTCCAAGACCCAAGACCAAGGGAACGGAAGTCTAATCTTGCCAGATATTCTCTACAGTTCTTGCTAGTTGCTAGGAGCACGTACAGATACATGTCTTAAGTTGTTGATAAAGCATTGTTGTTAGCGACGTCAAAAGAAGAATAAAGGCACATCAATACGATACAATGCCTTTCGCGTCAATGTTCCTAATTTCACTATCAGAGCCAATGCATGATGGCAGTAGGACGACAACAAGTACTAGTGGCCGTCTTAACTCGTCTTGATATCATTTGTACTGTTGCTTCTTTTTTTAGAGTAGCACTTGCACTGTTGCTAACACGCACATGCATGGCAGAGACGAGATCTACGGAAAATCCTTTTGCTCCCGAGCTCTAGTGACCCACTATTTTATAAAAAATTGAAAATATATTTAAAAGTTTTAAACAAATATATAAAAAAATCATGCATGTTCTCAATTATGTATACTATAGCCGTGCAAAATATCAATTCAAAATCTTGTTCACTATATTTAGATATGTACATTTATCATTTTTGTGTAGCTTAAAACGTAAAGTGTTTTGCACGCTTATACATATATCACTGAGAACATGCATGTTTTTTTCAGATTTTTTATAACTTTTCAGTATATTATTGATTTTTTTAAATAGCGAGATCAATAAATCTCAGGAGCACCAAATCTCCACTCCGAGATCTATGTTTTCTCAATTTGTGGCTAGTGCTACTGTAGTGGTGCCAATACGGCTAGTGCTACTGTAGCAGTGCAACAGCTCGCCGAACTCGTCGCGCTTTAGTTGCATCTTCGCGACATACATATCATGGAAGTTATCGGAGTCGAAGAGTACTCGGCCAAGTCCGCATTTAAGGTCCAATTTCTTGGGGCGGCCACCACGACCATGAACCTTGCGTATGGGCAGATTGGGCGCTGCCGAAATGCAAGCTTTTCGTGTGACTCATTTTACAAAACCGAGTATGGACAACGGATCGATCCGAAAAGAAGGGTGGGCAAATTGTGGATTATGCTAACTCCGCAAGCAAAAACCCGAGACGGCGGCACACATTTTCTTCAAATCTAGATACCAAATTCAAGTTTGGAATACCATCAAAATGTAATGTGACGACGTGTTTCAGAGCAGTGCATACTTCACCAGTCACCTCCACTAACTCCCCTTCAAGTTTGCGGTTATATAGTTCATCGCAGCATCTTTCTCGCCCTGCTTTTTCCCTTATCCTTCTTTGTTTTCTTATCGTTATAAATTCATGTTCCTCGTCAATCGTCATTCCCGATATTTGCATGCACTCCTAAATATGGCCACCCTTGGGCATTTTTGTTGGGGTTTAGGGTTTATAAATGGGGTTTCCATGCACTTATTTCCTTTTCTTTCACGCCATAGGCTTCACTCCTCTGAAATAAATCAATGACAATGAGTTTGTATTTGGGTGTTCCTTCCAAGTTCGACGAGAAGAAGTGTAGATTCGCAAACATTCTCCCTTATTGGAAGAGCCGAGCACCGCTAAAATGCAAGATTTTTATGATTCGCAAACATTCTCCCTTATTGGAAGAGCCGAGCACCGCTAAAATGCAAGATTTTTATGTGGACAGCAGTTAAGCACAGGCTTTAGACTACAGAAAGAAGAGCACGACACGGCTTGCAACACCTGTCGGATCCCTGCTACTTGCACTAGTAGGAAAAGGCCTACAGCCGCCGGCCTACCACTGGCGAAATTTCATCTGCGTCCGCCAGCGCTGGTACCACTGGCGAACTGTAGAACGTGTTCGCCAGCGGTACACACCACACCGCTGGCGAACACTGAATAAGCTCCGCCAGCGCTACGTGCGGGCTCGGGCGAGAATGGGGGGCAAGCTACCGCTGGCGAAATAGTTTGCTTGTTCGCCAGTGGTGAAACTGCTAGCGCTGGCGAATCTGGTCACTTGCCAGAGGTACGTACACTAGCGCTGGCGAATCTGGTCACTTCGCCAGAGGTACGTACACTAGCGCTGGCGAAACATGTCACTTTGCTAGAGGTACGTGTAGTAGCGCTGGCGATTGGAGTTAGTTCGCCAGGGGTAGCGTGCCCTCACCTAGCTATCGCGCGCTGGCCTCTCTCTCTCACCCCCAAAATCCCCAAATCACTCTCCCTCCTCTCCACAGCGAACGGCCGACGCTGACCCCCTACTCCACCACGACGTGCTAGCCGTCGTCGACCCCCTACTCTGCCGCCGCGCCCTATCTCCCTCCTGTCGCGTCAGACCTGCCCCCTAAGCCCGCCGCCGCCACGCTCCGGACCTCCTCCCCAAGCCGAGCACGACCTCGCCGTCGAGCACGACCTAGAGCAAGGTGAGCACGCCGTCTTCCTCCTTTCTCTCCTCTCCCTCATCCTCCTGCTCCTCCTTGCCCTTCTTCCCCACCTCTAACCCTCCTTGCCCCGACCGCACACAAGGCGCTCCCACCTACTCCCCGAGCACCGAGAGCACGCCGCCGCGGCCCCTCTGCACCGAGCGCACCGCCGAGAGCTTGCCGTGCGCCCCTCTGCCTCGAGCGCCTCCGTCCACGGCCGAGCCCCTCCTCCTCTCCCTGGTTCGGCCCCGAGCCCCTCCTCCTCTCCCTCCTAGCACCCGCACCAGAGGTGCTTGTGCAAATGCCCAGCCCAAAAAATTCTACTGTTTTTAGGTTTATCTATTGTTTAGGTTTGAATTTAGATTTAGGTTTATCTGCCATTTAGGTTTGAATTTAGATTTAGGTTTAATTTTGCCAAATCAACTTGATTAAAAAAATCTACTATTTTTGTGGTGTGATGTTCTGGTGGTGGTGTTGTCTTTTGTGTATGAAATGTTGTTGGAATGCAATTATTTGTCGATGAATTTGTGGTGGTGGTTGTGATGAACTTGTCGAAACACGATCGACATATGTCGATTAATTTGTGAGATGAAATGTTTGCAGGTACCCCGAGTGGCCCTTGAGATTGCCGGAATGTTGATTAATTTCTATTCCGGCAAATTCGGGTACTCCATATGTCTTATTTTTAGCAATGGTCATGCCGAAATTTTTCGTGAATTTTGGTATGACTTTGGCTAAAAATAGAACATAGTTTCTATGAATTTGAAATAGAATAGATTATTGAATTTTTAATAGTTAAGTAAATTGAAATGCACTATATTTTTTGAATAAGCTATTGTTTATGTTTAGCAAAATTGAAATGCACAAATTAGTTTGGTGAACTAATGCATTCTTTTGCCATACGCAGGAAGTTTGGAAGGACCTCGACGCTCCGATCCAGCTGTTCTTTCAGGTGAGATGTGTGAATGTGTTGGTGGATTTGGTGGTGGATGTGGTGGAAGTGGTGGTGGTGGATTTGTTTTGCTCTTCATGTGATTTAGTGTATGTTGCTGGCCGGAGATGCCGACCAGGGTTTTGATGCCCTTGTCGATTTGTGAAATGCTTGCAGGTACCCCGAGAGGCCCTTGAGATTGCCGGAATGTTGATTAATTTCCATTCCGCCAAATTCAGGTACTCCATATGTCTTATTTTTAGCAAAGGTCATGCCGAAATTTCCCGTGAATTTTGGCATGACTTTGGCTAAAAATAGGACATATTTTCTATGAATTTGAAATAGAATAGATTATTGAATTTTTAATAATTAAGTATTTTTTCTTATATGTGTTGTACTAACTTCAACTTTTCTTGTATAGTGCGAAGATGGCCAACAACAACGAGGCCGAGGGTTTGGGTTCTTAGATAGGAGGCAATGATAATCATGTACAAGATACCTATCTGTCGTTGCTTGGGCAGTCATTGACAATGGAGGACAATCCCAACTAAGATGAGACGGAGGCAGCCTATCCGGAGAGCACATCTGAGGGCGATACTACTACTAGTGGCGGCGTCCAAACAGGCACCGAGACGTCTGGTAGCGAAGCCAAACGTCAACGTAAGGAGAGGCACCCAAACAGGCTCCCCACTGGACGAGACGAATTCACAGAGGTGGACCCCACCTGCGGTCGTCCTACACAGCCGTCAAAGCTCGCAAAAGCGTACGGCAACAACTTGGGATGCATCATCCGAGACTTTGCCAATCTCAATGACGAGCACATAAGAAAGAAAAAACAAACGACCACTGGCCAACTTCCTCATTGGCAAGCTACACGCACGATACCTGTTCTTGGGGGACTACAATGACCTGGGTCTCACGAATCTGGTAAACAAATATGCACTCGGCAAGTTCAACAAAGCCTTGAGTACTTGGAGATCAACTGTGAGGGACATGATTGAAGAGGGTGCCGATTATGCTGAGATCCACAAGGCGTATCAAAACATTTCGGAAGACGACTTTGCGCTTTTCCAGGCCAACGAAGCCAAACCCGAAAAGAAGGCGCTAATGGTGTGGGGGAAAGAGATGCATGACAAGAACGTAGCTCCCCACACTCTCGGAAGCGGTGGTTACCCCGGAAAGGACCCAGTTTGGCAAAAGGAGGATGAAAAAAAGGTCAGGGCCTTCTATCTACGACAAGATCACCGACCCGCAGGCAAGAAAATTTATCAGGTCGCATTACAAGGAAAATCCCAAATCCACGGGAGAACTTCTCAATAATGCAAAGGTGAAGCTTCTTCTGGAGAAAATTCTGGAGGAAGAAGAGAAAGCATGAAATGCTGATGGATCTCAAGAAGGCTCCTCAACCCAAGGGTCGGGGAGGAAGGCCCCGTGGGACACCGCTTTTAACAGGGTGCTGAACACGATAAAGGATATGCCGGTGTCACGTGCGCTGCATCGTGGCCGTGTGGTCGGCGCCGGAACCGGTTATAAACATGACTTTCACTACGGTGCCGAAACTAGGGAGCAGCGAAAGGAGAGAAAGAAGCTCACGGAGATGGATCTCAGGCGGGAATTGGACACCGGGAATGCAAAAATGCAGTCGTCCATCCAAACCGAAGTGGTAAGGACGGTCAACTCCCTCATTCCTAGCATGATGGTGTCGTTTGCGGCTTGGTGGGAATGAGGCAAAAAAGGGCCTCTCCCCATGATCAACATCGAGGCCAGCCATGGATCAAACAATGTGTCGCCTAATATCCCGTGATCAACACACATGGAAGGGACGATGGATCGCCGGCCGGCAACGCTGAAAGGACAATGATGTCGCCTAGAGGGGGGGTGAATAGGCGATTAAAACTTTTCGGTTAAAGGCTTGCTAATTGCGGAATAAAACTAGGTGTTTCAATTAACAAGCCAACAACCTAAATAAACTAGGTTCACCTATGTGCACCAACAACTTATGCTAAGCAAGACAAGCAACAAGATGATATCAATATAGAATACTTCAAGCACGAAGGTTATCACAATATAAGTTGCATAAGTAAAGAGCTCGGGTATACAAATAACCGAGGCGCGCGAAGACGAGGATGTATTCCCGAGTTCCTCCTTGAAAGGGAGTACGTCTCGTTGGAGAGGTGTGAACCGACACAACGGTTCAACAACCACAAAGGTTTCACCCTCTTCTCCGATGAACCGCACCACAAAGGTTTGGTTCACCTTCCACTATCGGTATTCCTTCGAGGCAGAATCCGGAGCCTTTCAACAACAATCCGAGGCACAACCCACAAAGGGATTGGGGGCTCCCGAATGGCTTTCAACAACAATCCGAGGCACAACCCACAATGGATTGGGGCTCCCGAACGGCTTCAAGTGACCACACAAGGGTCCAACCACCACAAAGGCGTCTAGGGCCCGAAGACCCAAGAGTAACAAGTTCACAAGATTTCAACTTCCACGAATCCTCGTGGAGAGCATACCGATGCACCAAATGCAAAAGGCAAGAGCACAAGTGCTCAAGTCCTCCACTCTCAAATTCCAACAAAGCAACAAATGCTTATGGGGAAATAAGAGAGGAAGAACAAAGAGGAGAACCACTCAAGAACTCCAAGAACTAGATCCACTATGTTCCCCTCACTTAGAGGAGATATTGATTGGTGGAAATGTAGATCTAGGTCTTCACCTTCAATCCTCCAAAGATCAAAGAGTTTGGGTGGAGGGATTGGGAGATATCAAGGAAATGAGCTTGCAACAATGGAGGAGAGAGAAAGCAAAGGTTGCTGGGCTCAGCTTACTGGCTGGAGGAAGGTGGAGGGGTATTTATACCCCTCCCAGAAAAGTAGCCGTTGCAGCCAGATTCACACCGGAGTTTCCGGCCAAAGTGGCCAGAGACTCCGGCCTGCACCGGAAACTCCGGCCCCCTGGGGGCGGAAACTCCGGCCCCCACCAGGGGGTGAACCATTTCCAGACGAGAAAAGCACAGGCATAAACTCCGGCCCCAGGGACCGGAAACTCCGGCCTGGGGCGGATACTCCGGCCTATTGGGCCGGAAACTCCGGCCCCACCAGGGGCTGAACAAGAAAACACTCTCCGAGGAAAACCAAGGACCGGAGACTCCGGCCTGAAAGCAGTGAAACTGCAAAGCCTGAAATGCAATAACTTTCTCGTATGAACTCCAAATCAGGTGAATCCAATTGCGTTGGAAAGGTAACGTTGGAAATATTAAGGGTCACAAATATAGAGGGGATACCACACATGGGAAGGTGTGGACCCTAACTCGAAGGTGGACCGGTAATATTTCCAACACGAAAACGCAACAAGTTTTCAATAAGAAATCCGTTTTCGAAGAACTTGGGCTTGTCATGAAGATCACGACAAGCACCAAAACCCAACAAGTAGAAAAGCCAAATAAGAACCAAGAAAGATGATATGCCAAGTATGCAAAGGTATGAGCTCTCCACAAAGATGCGATCAAGTTACTCACTTGAGAACCCCTCTTGATAGTACGCCGTCTATCCTAAAACCCGGTCTCCCACTAACAACATGAGACCGGTAAAATAGAAAACCTATCAAGATCATACCTTTGCCTTGCGCATTCCTCTTGAGCTCGATGATGATGATCTTGCCTCTCTCAAGTTGGAACACCTTTCTTGATTGTGCTTGCTAGCACATGCTTGATGAAGACTTCTCCAAATGCTCCCCCATACTCCATTATGGGAAAGCCTCGCTAAGCTCCGTCTTCATGTCTCCTTTGCACTTCATCATCTACACATGACCATTCTTCATATAAACCCTTAAAAGAGCATTGGTCATCATGCCATCTTCAAGAGTCCAACACATGAACTCCAATGGACAAGATCTATAAGAATATCTCAATGTAAACATTAGTCCATAAGAAGTGTCATTAATTACCAAAACCACACATGGGGGCAACCATGCACTTTCAAACGCGCCTCGTAACAGCCCTTCCATATCTGACACGCCAGCTCCACAAGTCACGCCATTTGCCGAGCTCGATGCTCTCAAGGTAATTAAGCGTCGCAAAAGTCTCGAGAAGTTTTATAATACTTCATTGGTGGCGCCTGACGCCTTACATGTTTTTGCAGGACGACGATGTGCCATGTATATTGCTATTGCGTGTGAACGGTGAGCTCAAGGATGTGGTGAAGGCAAGTATCGTGACACCACTAAACCGCATATTGCACACAGTGACTATGCCTGATGGTGTGTTTAGGGTTGCATTGGCTCGGGTGTTGCCTGGTTGCGGAAATTTGGATCCTCCGGCTCAACCCCCAAAGCCGATAGCGAGTTAAACCTCGAAGAATGCCTGCCGTGGCCCATGACATGGCCAAAATCACTGATTCGTTTGGACCCTGTTAGAACCACCCCACAACCAACACCGATCGATGGGTCAGCTCCACCTGATGCAGAGCCGGAGGACCCCATGGACTACTACCTCAATGACGGTCCTCTTGACCAGCCTCACCATGATCTAATGCATTCTCACGTGCCTGATCTAAGAGAGAAGCATCCGTGCTCCAAGCGTCTATTCAGTTCTCAACCAATGCCAGAAGCTGATGCTCCAGCCGAACTCAGCAAGGGCACACTCCATGATACCCTGAAAGAGGCGTTCGAGCCCAAGGAGCCTAAGAAGACGACGGGAAAGAAAAGAACTACGAAAACTGGCATTGGTGCCTCCAACAGCCAGCCGGTGCCGGGAGATAGGATCCTGATACGGGTATGTGACAAGGTAACCATCCCCAACTGGCATCGGTTCCATGAGTTGGCCAAACTGATGCTGCCGCCAAATATGCTCGCTACTGAGGATATGAAAATCATCCATGCAAAAGTTCTTTTTTTGGAGGAGAAACTTATCAAATAGAACAATCCATCATACCCGCTTTTCACGGGAAAGGTACCAAAGGGCATGGGCTTTGTCGATACGTATCCCGGGGACGTGTTCTTCGTGAGATATAGTGACATCTTCGACTTGTTCCACATGAAAGCGCTCCCCCGTCCATGGTCCGGCTATTTGCGCTCAGTTTGGCGCAGCAAATCATTAGAGAGAATACCTCGACATCATGATAGTCGACCCCTACTACATGCAAGAGTGCTTCATGAACACCCCTACGGGTAAGGCTCGCACGGCAAAGTACCTCGAAAATTTCATGAGGAAGTATTGTACCAAAGAAATCTTTCTCCTGCCTTACTTTTCCGAGTAAGTCATTTGCTAGTCGTCATAACATTCTTTCGTAGATTTCCATCGGTAATTTGAAGATGATGGTCTCTATTTGAACTGTTTCCCGCAGTAACCAATACGGCACCCTCATCGTTCTCTTCCCGAGAGACTCGTATTCCCTGTATCTCGACTCGGGGAGTAAGGAGAAGATGAAAGACTACAGCGACATCAAGTATGTTCTAGATAAGGCTCTCAACAACTACTATTTACACGAAGGCATCTTGAGAAGATCAATAGAAAAGCGAGGCAAGAAGGTATTCAGCTACACGACAGAGTTCACTGGCATCAAGCAGGCGCCAGGCAGTATGACTGACGCCTGGTATCTCATGCTTCAAATACGGGAGAAACAATGAGTACAATATCCATCTGCTGTGGAGCAATGGGCCCAGCAAAAGGCGGCGGCCACTGATGTTGCAGTCAGGAAAGAGTTCGTTCACATCCAGATGACGATGTCGCAAACAATCGAAAATGAACTCACCCACTGCGACGGGGTGTTCTATCTTAAACCACCGACAACGAACGAGATAGAAAGACACATAGGACATCAGGCCAATCGCAGGCCATTCAACACGTTACATGGTTCTCGCGAATTCCCGCCGAAGTCGAAGGCGTCGAAGCCGCCCCACAATTAAATGACAACGGTGTGTTGCCTGGCTATTTAATTAACTAGCATGCCTACATCTACTTCATTTCTAGAATGCCGATGATTATAATGATGTGGCGCACTACATGATATCCTGATAGTTTGTTGACCTTCGTATCATGCACACATATAAGTTGTGTGCCTCCTACTTGGTTTAGCAAAGCTATCAGGATTGCTTGTGTGTTTCCAATAATATTCTAAGTATGAGGCATAATTTTTTGTTAATCTTGTTTTGTCTAAGTCTTACAATGCCGATGATTTGTGTATGTATGAGGCATGCTTTTGAGTTGACCCTATTTTATTTGTGTCTAATTTATATCTTTCTGCACCCAATTCAATTCGTTGCCTAACTTTTTTATCTGTCTTCTGTATAGAGATAAAGAATAAGCAAGGAGGAGACGGAAGCTAGCGGCCGGAAGAGAGAAAGAACGACCGGATACTTCATCGTGATCCCCTTCTCCTCGTCATTGCGCGGCTCAGTAGCTTAGTTTCTAAGTGATTGTAATTTAGATGACTACTTCCTTTTCAAACCTTGCGATTTAAACTACCGACTCATCGTGATGTGTTTGTACTTGTATGATACATATTCGGTCGAACACTTGTATAAGTTTTCGGTTTGTACTACTTAATCATATATTTATGCTGTTTATGCTGCCTGTACGTACACTGCTGATATATATACATGTATTTACCCGCCAGAATACAATTTTCAAAAAATATATACTGCAAAAATATACCGCTGACGAATCTGTATCAGCACCGCTGGCGAACTTGGTTTTACCCCGAAGCCCGACCGTTGGCGAGCGGAGCAGCTACCTCTGGCGGGCAAGGCTCGTCGCCATCGCTTATAGAACCTACCGCTGGCGGGCAGGACTTTATTCGCCAGCGGTATGTTTTCATACCTCTGTACTGGCGGACCCCAGTTCGCTAGCGGTAGGCAAAAAGCATCCGTCCAGTGATGGCTGTTTCCCTACTAGTTTTGTGCTCGCAAGAGATGGATGCAGAAGAGCATTTTCTGATCAGATGCGTCTATGCGAGGTCAGTCTGGTTCAAAAGTAGGCCAGCGATGCAGCTGGCGGTTAGCATATCGGAGCAGGATGATAGCCTAGAATAATGGTGGCTGAAGCAAAGAGTGCAGACTTGATTCATGGGTGGTTATCATTGCCTGGAACCTATGTATACAAAGAAACACCCGTGCTTCCGGTAACCTGAGCAAACAATACAATGAGGATGTCCTAGTGGCGAAAATTATTGAGGACATGAACCTGTGGAGCAAAGCGGGAGTCGGAGATCCTTCCCTGGAGTGAGAGAGTAACCTTAGGGCGTGTATGGGTTTTGCTGTCCGCTTTTTGCGTTGCAGAACGTGACAGCTCTTATAAATTACTCTATGCCTTCTATAAAATTAAGGTACGCAATTGCATATTCTCGAAAAAAAATCTCCCTCGATAGGCGCCATGTCAAAATCTATCTAAGTCGATTTGGAGTGCAACTTCACTTCACCGAAAACTGAAACATGAACCACGCAATTACACTTTTTCTAGAAAAGTGGAAGTTGCACTTTCAACAAATCTACTTTATGTTAGTGAAACCTTATATTTATTATGTCGAAGTCGACGCTAAGAACTATCGGGAGTGATCATTGAGATTCATGTAATTACAAAGGGATGAGAAGATCATTGTCTGGCCATATGGATATCAATTCTGAACGAGCCATTCCCATTTTAAGGGTATTATTGTTAGTAGTAAAAAGTTCAAAAGTCTTACTCCAATGCCAAAACACACTACTGCGGGAGAGAGTAAAATGATACATACTCCATTCAGGTTTACAAGGCCTATTAATTAATTAATTAATCTCATCTTAAGTCGAACTTACGTTTAATCAAGTTTGTAGAAGAAATCAACACGTATGTTACATAATAAATATACATCACGAGAAATATATATTTCATGCTGGTCTCGCTGTGTTGATTTGGTGTCGTAGATCTGGATATTCTGATTTTCTCTCTGTAAACTCGATTAAACTTTAAAAAAACGAAGAACTTAAGATTAATACTAGGCTTGTAAACCCGGATGGACTACTCGAGTAAACACACAAGTCTACTTGATATGTAGTAGAGCGGGTCGAGCAGTAGCAGACGAGCATTTGCCGTCGTTGCCGGCGAGCATGCGGTACTTGTCCTTCCTGGTGAGCATGGTGCAGCTGTACCCGAGCGCGTCCCCCATCTTCCTCTGCACGACGTTGGCCATGTCGGCGCTAGGCACCTTCCCCTCCCTCACCGCCACCGTGCTCACCCGCTCCAGGAACTGCACCGTGTAGCACATCCTCGGGTTAACCATGTAGTAGAGCGGGTCGAGACACTTGAGCCCGCCGGCCGTGGTGGGGTAGAACATGGCCGTCTCGACGGCGATGCACACGGGGACCACGTCGTCGCTGAGCTCCGCGAACAAAGGGCTGAACCGGAGCAGGTACGGCTCGCGGCAGGTGGTGCCCTCGGGGCAGACGACGACGAGGTCGCCGCCGTCCAGGAGGCGGGCCATGGCGCGGCCGTCGCCGTCACGGTCTCGTGTTAGCCGCACGGTGCGGCCGATGGGCGAGATGAGCTCCGAGATGCGGCTGAGGCTGTACGACACGGCGCGCACCGGCCGGTCCAGCGCAACCGACACGTAGACGGGGTCGATGAGCGTGCGGTGGTTGCACACGAACAGCTGCCCGCACCGCTCGCCGTCCGAGCTTGACAGAGGCAGCCTATCGCCGCCGGCTTTGAGCCGCCAGGACATGCCGGTGGCCGCTAGGATCGGCGTGGAGTACCGGTATGGGACGGTGAGCGCGACGGCCAGACGGGCGGCGCCGAGGGCGAGGCCGAAGGGCAGCCACATGAACATGGCGAGCGTGCTGCCGGCCGTTGGCATGAACGCGAGGCGGCCGTCGTGGAACACCATGGCCTTGGGGTGCTTGCTCCTCGGCAGCGCTTGCCAGTTGGCCCCGTCCTCCGGTGTCACGAGGTAGATATCCTGCCCGATGTCGTACCGAGACAACAGAGTTAAAGTTCACGAGTTTGACATGCATGTGTGCATATGGAAATTTAATATTGATTGCGAGAAAAGTAAAAATCTGAGAAAATGACTAGCAATCGTCCTCTCACTTAAAAGTGTACAAAAAGGTAAAAAGCTATTGACGCTCTTCCATTCACCATTAGAGTAATACTCCTTCGTCCCCGTTCAAAGGGCATGCATGGCAATTTTCCGGGTTGTAGATATATGCTAATTGGAACAGAAATTTTGCATGCATTGGTAGACAGAGCCAAACACGTCCTAATTAATTAGAATTGAATTAATACAAATGCGCCTAAGAGGTGGCGAGATTTTAGGACTGCATGATTTTTAAAGTGCGCCCTTTAAACCGGGACGGAGCGAGTAATTAGAAATTTTGCAGCAGATGATTTAAGTAATTGTTGTACTGCATGAAAATTATCTTTAAGAGGAAACTTGTGCATGCATGATAAATGATAAAAGCTCGTGAGCCGTGACCAGTGGGTACAAGACACCAACTCGTTGGACAAAGTGTGGTGATAGGTGTGATGTATACTCTGGGTACCTTGTTATTACTAGTAAGGCATGAATTCATCATGAGCAGGTAGAAAAGCATATGTAGATCATGAATGGTTGCATGATGAGTACGGCACACCAGTTATTTGTCAGATGAAATGTGCATCTATGTACGTACTGGCACTACTATTTTTTTTGTTTCAAAGTTTCAAACACACAAAAAAATGGGTCATGGATGCGGAAAGTGTTTTGTGATCCCGGACACCAATGATCTCTCTTAATTAAAAAATTCGAAAAACATATTTATGAGTTTCCAAAAAATCTGAAAAAAAATCCAGATGTAGCCCATGGTGTATCCCACAAGCGTGTAAATTTTTAATCTGAGATATCTTATATTATGGGCTACACAAAATAACAAATCTAGTAAAACTTAGAGATTTGAAAATATATATTCTCAGATCTACACATTTATCATTTTTGTGTAGCTCAGGATACAAAGTTTTTTAAGTTGAATTTTTGTACGTTAGTGGGATATATCATTGGCTATACGCGGATGTTTTTTCAGATTTTTTTGAAACTTTTAAATATGATTTTCGAATTTTTTAACAGGAGGGAGCACTGTGCCGGGGAGCAAAAAGTCTCCACTGGTCATGGATGCAAGTATAGATTGTACTCTGTGGCTGTGTGATACTGTGTGATTCCATATAGTATGACACATTGACACCTGAAGAAGAGAGTTAAAAAGAATAGGGGAAAAACAGGCATGCAAACACTGTCGGGTGGAACTCATGCATGTAGCATTTCTCAGCTTATAGCAACCCCTGAATCTGATGCTACTAATGTACGGGCAACAGGCATGCATGCCTGCGTATTACTTTTTGTGAAACCAAAGTATAGACAAATATTTAGGATTGTTTTTTTTACAAAGAGAAAACATAACTAGCTTACGATATCTTCTATTTCTGCGGGAGAGTTATGCTGCATTGTTGCACGACGTACCTTGCAACAACGTGAGAGAGGATGCTGTAGAAACTCCAGCGAGCCAGAGAATCCCACGGCATCACCACACTCCGCCATGATCTGCTTCCCCTCCTCCCATACCACCTCGTCTTCTTCCACCATGAGACCGGTGTAGAACCCCCAGAGCACCTTCATCTCCCTCCCGACGACCGCCTCCGCCCCGAGGTACTCCGTCAGGAACCCCTCCACCATCAGTCTCGGCAATTTGCTCGTCACGCACACCCTCCGCCCGCCGCCGGCGCCGCTCATCCTCATCGCCTCGAACCCATCCGCGGCCACGTTCTCCATCAACCACTTGGGAAGCACGGCGCGGCCGGCATGGAACCGGTTCGCCCGCAGCCCGCAGAAGGCCACCATGGTCATCACCCTGACTGCTGTATCGGTGTCGCCACCCATGCAGAAGATGATAGGGTAGAGGAGGAGGAGCACAAGACCTCGTAGGTACCCTCCGGCCTCCAGTGCCACGAGCATGAAGTAGGAAAAGGGGGATGATGGCGACGGGTTGAGGAGCCCGGCGTCCACGTCGAGGACGAGGGTTCGCTCGGCGGCGAGCTTCTCTGCCATTGGAGGACGGGAGGAATCATGGTGGTTGTGGTGGTGCAGCGTGGAAGGATGTGGAGGCGACGCGGTTGGGCTGGTGCTGGTCCGGCTGGAGATCGATGATCTCGTCCCATGGAGAAGGAAGGACAGAAGGGCGGAGATGAGCCTCTGCTTCTTGGCCATCGTGGGTAGATATTCTAACTCGTTGATACCAGGGCATCAATAGTTGAACCTCACTTATATAGGACGAGGACAGAAGCAACTACCTACCTAGCTACTCCCTCCGTTCCAAATTAGTTGACATGGAATTGTACAAATATGGATGTATCTACACTTGTTTAGTGTGTAGATACATCTCTTTCCAACCAAATATGTGTCAATTAATTTGGAACGGAGGGAGTAGCTTGCAAAACTTAAGAGATCTAAGATCATCCTTGATTGTTTCAAAAAAAAGATGACCCCTTGCAGATCCCGCAGAAGAGTTAAAACCGCAAAATAACCGCTACTTTCCAGTTTTTGGTAAAAAAAAGTGTCAATTCCCAACCCTGCAAACTGAGTCAAAATCCATTTTTTCAACGCGGCGATTAATTCCACACCTAGTTGGAGGTCCACAAACTATCATGGCCATCGAATTTGCCAACAATGGATATGATTCCTATTAATGATAGAGAAAAATCATGTTAGTGCGTGGTTTTAAAAAAAAATTATGCATTTCTGGATTTTTTGTTAGTACATGAATTTTTAAAAAATTACATAAATCCGAAAATTATTGATAATGCAATGATATTTGAACAATCATTCATAATTTCTGCATGAATCTTAAAGCAGCTGGACGCCCAACTAGGTGTGGAGTTACATTTTTTCCATATTTTTTACTTTATATATAAGCGCTCGGGGTGGATTTTTACAGTAAACTGTAAATCACATGATGGAGGGAAATTTCAGCTCCACTAACCAGCGCCAGACTCAGCATCCAGACAAATTATGTGATGTCGTCCCAATAATGGACAATTCTAAATTTCAAGCGATCCAGCTCAATGCCGACCGATTCCCCGCAAAATTGGATCAAATTTCGGTCAATTTTGAGCTCCTTCACGTGAGCACCTCCATGGAGCACCATTACCGAGCAACCTCCATGTGAGAACATCCACGGCGTGGCCAAGATAGAGCGAAGCCGGACGGGTTAGAGGCAGGTTGGGGCGGCGGTGGCGGTGCCGGTGGGAGCCGGTGCGAGGTAGTTTCAAGGAGGAGGCAGACGGAGCATGGCAAAGGCGGCGCATGAGAAGGCAAGTCGACGGCGGCCTCAGCCGGAGGAGATGAAGGGCAAGGCTGTGAGAGGAGGAGGGGGCGTGGAGGCCGAGGTAGGAGGTAGAGTGTGAATGATCGAGATGTTGTATAGAGTGTGGGGGAGGGGGTGAATAGGTCTTTGAAAAATATAAGAACATTGGAATGTTACTTTTTCAGAACATACATGCAATTTGTGATCTAAAACCACAACATGTACGGCGGTGAACATAGGTATAGCTTACTATGCTTTTTTTTAATGAAAACTAATTCTGGCATAATTCCAGTATTTGTGTCAATCTGTGCAACAAGTCATCTAGTATGCTAAACACACAAAATAATAATGCATCATGTCAAATATCTGATAGTGACATATGGCACCCCATAGTAAACACAATCTTGACCCTTCACACCTCAACCTTAACCCGTGACTCATATAGGCTGACAAGACAAGTAACCTCCGATTGTTGTAAGACATTTGACCAGTCGAATGTGTAGTGTTGGATTTTTTTTCACTTCCTCGCAATGTGTTGAACTTTGACTCTAGCTCGCCACCATGATACATTGTCTTGAGTTAACTACATGTACCAACAGTGGCGGAACCAGAAATTTTTGTTTGCTGGGGCGAAAATTCACGGCGATTTTTTTTTTTTTGAGCTTTGGAGGGGAAATTTTGATGGATTGATGCGTTTGATCTCTATAGAACGATCAAACCAGTATTGTTGTGCTATATTAGGCCTAAATTGGCAAGTTTAGTCCCATTTTGCTGGGGCTGCACACGTAGACGTAATGTCTTTGCCGCCGGCGACCTGGGGCGGTCGCTCCAGCTTGTCCCAGCGCTGGGTCCGCCACTGTGTACCAAGTGTTGTTTGTCAATCCATCCCGCAGAAAGTAAACCTTGTTGGCATTGATAAGTTTGGAGCAAAGCCTATGCAACATGATGAACCATAAAACCATGGGATATACACCACATGGATGCAACATATGCTCCATCTGTATGGGCATGAAAATATTGTGCAGTTCAATCCCTTCTCTTAGCATGTCAACTCCATGTGAGGGGCATGCATGGTTTCATGCGTTTCTTTTCACTCTTCAGTTCAGTTATGCGTTTGGTAGTTTTGATCATGTTGGTCACTTTCAATCCGAGAGGCAATTTTGAAATAAGGTAATATCAAGAAGAAGCTATATGCACGAGCTTCGAAAGGAAGAGCCAATGCAAAGTTGGGAGCAGAATATCCAACAAAAGTTATCACAAATAAACTAGATAGAGAATGCAGTACATATATAATACTTTAGGTAGCAAACTAATCAAAGAGTTTAAAAAGTTCAACCACAATTGAATTACTAAAGTATGCACGCCTGAATTTTTTTGAAGCTTGGTGTTTTATTCACTTTTTGATTTCGCATTTATTTTTATTTAGTTTGTACATTTTTGGGTTGGTTATTATTCTTTGTATCTGTTATATTGGAAATTCTTTTGGTCTAATGGCATGTTTGACAGGCAAAATAGTAATTATACGTACAGAAAAGTAACTAAAACCTGAGAAATTTGTAATTGAACTGTCAAAAGTCGAAAGTCGGTTGGTTAGTGTCCACATGTGAGATGGGTCTTCGATGGATTTGTAGCAGGCCTATAATCTTTCGCGTCTCAGAAGCACCATATAGTCAGCCCCGCCTCTCATGTTAGGCACTCATATTTACTTGTGTTTGCCTTTTTTTTTTGAATTTTGTACTTGTTTCCAAGCTTTAGATTTGTTTTTTCATTTCTTTATTAATGCAACAATTTTTTTGATCAATTTTAGTGCAATTGCACTTTATTGATGGGCATGAAAGTAACTAAAATATGGGAATTGTGTAGGCAATTGCATTTTAATAGGGGCACATAGGTGACTTGAACCATTTTTTTAAACAGAGGCAAAATATTGATTCGCCACATTAATAAAGAAGAGTTTAAACAAAGTTAGGTCAAAGCCAAGATACAAAAAAAAATTACTCTCTCGCAGCATCAAAGATAATAGACAGGTAAACACTATAGATAATAGAACTAACTGAGTTTGAACGCTATAGTAGGCTAATAAAACAGAGAGAAGTTGAAAGAGATTGTTCGTATCAAATCAAACTAGAGAAAAATGTGAACTGTTCATATATCTGACCAGAAGGAGAAACTACCCATCATCAACTCATGACGCCTTAAATAGGGCACTCTTCATCAGGAGCTCCGTGAGAAGAGTTGGCCGACCCCGGTATCGTACTTGTTCTCATTTCTAGGCGAAGCTGTATGCCTCAGCATGTGTAATATCTATGTTGTGGATCTGCTTGCTTTATTAATTTAAAGCAGGGCGTGTGCCTTTGTTCGAAAAAAGAAGAGTTGGACACCTTGCCTTGATATCCTTGAAGCCTTCCGTCTCCATGACGGCTTTCATGTTCTCCGGAGAAGCGACGATGAAGTCCATGCAGGCTGCCTTGAGGGCACGGCACTGGTGTTGTTCCGCCGCGGCCAGGGTCCCGGCCATGGTGCTCACGTCGATGCGTTGCCACAGCGCCTCCTCGCAGATCAGCTTCAGCCTCTTGAGCTTGTACCTGTCCGCCGCAGCGAGCAGGCCTCGCGCCATCGCCACACCGTCGTTCGTTGACACGGGCAGCGCGTCGGTGTACATGTACTGCAGCAGGGACTTGAACACGCTGGGGTCCATGTCGTTGATCTCGAAGCGGTTGGCGCCGGAGTCCTTCTTGGCCTTCGGGGAGGCGAGGAGCTCCTCCGCGAAGACCGGAGACCGCGCCGCGAGCAGCCACCTGTGCGCGCGGAACTCCTCCCCGCCGACGACGATAGTGGCGTCCGTTCCTCGGTGTTGGAATAGCTAGTTATGTATCACATATGGTATGAGTGCGTGTGTTTACCAAACTAACCGACATTGTATAGGAGTTGTATTAGGTTTCTTCTAGGTTTGGTCACGCCTGTACCACTATATATGTACACCATATGAGATCAATACGATTGTCTTGCTCTCAATCTTTTCCTGCGTTTCTACATGGTATCAGTTTTCGAGTCCTCTTCCTAGGCCTCTCCTTCCGCACTAAACCCTTGCCGCCGCCGTTGCTTTTCAAGTCGCCGCCGCCGCCTCTTCTCTCCTCTCCATCGCCACCATGAGCGTGACATCCAAGTCCGACGCCTCCTCCACCACCAACCCCTTCGGCGATCCCCATGGCGCTGCTGTCTCCTCCGTCACCCTCCAGATGCTGGCTATCCGCAACCACGTCGACGAGGTCCTTGACCTAAAGCAGCCCAACTACACTACCTGGAGCACCCTCTTCATGGTCCACTTCCGCAAGTTTGGTCTTCAAGACCACATCGACGACACACCGACGCTCGCCACCGCGTTGACGACATCGAGTGGATGCAGATCGACCACACCATCGTCTCCTGGTTCTACAACACCGTCTCCAAGGACATCCGCGACGTCATCCTTCGCCCATCGGACACGGCATACGGCTGTTGTGTCACGATCTACAACCTCTTCCTCGACAACAGCCTGCAGCGCACCATCTACGCCCAGCAGGAATTCCATGAGCTTTTCCAGGACGACCGCTCGATCTCCGAGTACTGCCGCCAGCTGAAGATGCTCGCTGACACTCTGCGCGACGTCGCTTCTCCCGTCACCGACCAGCAGCTCGTCGTCAAGCTCCTCCGAGGACTGCGTGCCGAGTTCGGCCACGCCGTCGCCATCCTCAACGTCCACCCCAAGAACTTCCTCGGCACTCGTTCTTACCTCAAGAACGAAGAGCGTCGTCTCGCCGACCTCGCCAAGCGCGCCGCCTCGCATGCGCTCATGGCCACTCTGCAGCAAGGATCCCGCCCTCCCGCGCCTTCCGCGGCTCCTACCCCGGCGCCAGCTGCACCACCTACCGGCGGTGGTTACTGCCCAAAGAAGAAAAAGAAGAAGAATGGCGGCCATCCTCCTGCACCGGCTCCTCCCCAGGCCAATGCACCTTGGATGCGTCCACCGGTTGGCACAAACCCATGGACTGGCATGGTCCAGGCTTGGCCCGTGCCCGCCTGGAATCCCTCTGCACCTGGACTCATGGGACCCGCCCTGGCGTCGCCCCTCCTCAGGCCTACGCGGCCTATGGCGCCGCCCCATACCAGCATTTCTCGCTTTTCGCACGTTTCTCGCTTCACATGGCATTGTTTTACGTCTCACATGTCCTTACACCTCTCAACAAAACGGTAGAGCTGAACGCATTCTTCGCACTTTAAACGATAGTGTCCGCACCATGCTTTTTCACTCCTCCATCCCACCAAAATTCTGGCCCGACGCTCTCGCCACAGCATCTCATCTTCTAAATTGTCGTCCTTGTCGCTCAGGTCAGAACATCTCTCCCTTCCAACTTCTGTTTGGATCCCCACCCTCCTATACCGATCTTCTTGTTTTTGGGTGTCTTTGCTACCCTAACACTCAATCCACCTCCCCTCATAAACTAGCCCCTCGGTCCATTGCGTGTGTCTTTCTTGGCTACCCACCCAACACCAAAGGATATAGGTGCTATGATCCTATTTCTCGTCGAGTACTAACCTCACGTCATGTCTACTTCGACGAGCGTGTGTTCCCTTTTCAGCATGTATCGGACTCCTCCATGGCTTCGACACCTGCCGCCGTCGTCCCAAGGGACGACATGCTTCCACTTCTTCCACAGGCTCTTCAACGACGGACTACAGCAGCTGCTGCACCTGCCACGTCACCTGCACCTGCTGGCGGCACGCCCGCGCACGCCGGCTCTCCTGCAGCGACACCCGACCCCGCTGGATCGCCTGCGGCAGACCACTTCGCCGAGCCCGATGGATCGCCTGCTGCTGGATCTTCTACCATGGCAGCCAGTTCCGCGGCTTCTTCTTCCATGCCAGGTGGCTCCTCGACAACGCCGTCCTCCTCGCCTAGTTCGTCGCCTTCGCCGCCCACGCCGCCACCAGCTCCTCTCCGCGCCGTGACCCGCTTGATGCACGGGATTCATCGACCCAATCCGCAGTATGCTGGGTTCAATCTTCCTGGGCAACGAGGTCTCCTTGCGACAAATTCTGGATCACCGTCGAGCTCATCTCCACCGCCGCTGTCACCCCTGCCGACTTCCGTCACTACTGCTGCTCTTCGTGATAACCAGTGGTGCCTTGCCATGCAGGAGGAATTTGATGCACTACAAGCTAATAAAACTTGGGAGTTAGTGCCTCGTCCTCCACGTGCCAATGTCATCTCCGGCAAATGGGTGTTCCGTCAAAAGCTTCGACCGGATGGTACACTTGATCGCTACAAGGCTCGTTGGGTAGTCTGTGGTTTTCATCAGCGTCAAGGCATTGACTATGACCAGACATTCTCCCCAGTTGTTAAACCAGCTACAATTCGTGTTGTTCTCCACCTTGTTGCAGCTCAAAATTGGCCAGTTCATCAGTTAGACGTGAAGAACGCTTTTCTTCATGGAGAACTTCAGGAGCTCGTCTACGCGAGCAGCCACGTGGGTTTGTTGATGACACACGTCCAGAACATGTCTGTCGGCTGGTGAAATCTCTTTACGGAGTCAAGCAGGCTCCTCGCGCTTGGTTTCAGCGTTTTCATGATTATGTTCAATCTATTGGATTCACTGCCACACGCTCGGATTCCTCGCTGTTTGTGCTTCGTCGCGGCTCTGACACGGCGTACCTGCTGCTCTATGTCGATGACATTGTTCAGACGGCTTCTTCTACACCACTCCTCAGGCATATTATCGAGAATCTTCACCGTGCTTTCGCCATGAAGGATCTTGGTCCCCTGCACTTCTTTCTTGGTATACAAGTGCAGCGCACTCCAGCTGGTTTCTTTCTGTCTCAGGAGCGCTATGCTGAGGATCTTCTTGACCATGCTGGCATGCAGAATTGCAAGCCCGCCACCACTCTGGTTGATACGAAGCCCAAGACATCTACTCTCACCGGTGCTCTCGCTAGTGATGCCACTCATTACCGCAGCATCGTCGGAGCTCTCCAATACCTGACGTTGACACGCCCCGATCTTGCATATGTTGTTCATCAGGTCTGCCTTCATATGCATGCTCCACGTGATGCTCATTGGACCCTCGTGAAGCGCATCTTACGCTATATCAAGGGAACCACTGGACATGGTCTTCGTCTCACGGCTTCATCGTCTCATGAGCTGATTGGATACTCCGATGCGGATTGGGCTGGTTTCCCTGACACTCGAAGATCGACCTCTGGCTATTGTGTCTTTCTCGGTGATTCTCTCATCTCTTGGTCCTCAAAGAGACAGCCCACCGTTTCTCGCTCGAGCGCTGAAGCAGAATATCGAGCTATTGCAAATGTGGTTGCCGATTGCTACTGGCTTCGTCAACTTCTTGGTGAGCTACACTTTGAGGTTCCCAAAGCTACCGTGGTGTACTGTGACAACATATCTGCTGTCTACCTCACTCAGAACCCGTTCATCATCGTCGTACGAAGCATATTGAACTGGATATTCATTTTTTCCGCGAAAAAGTTGCTCTTGGTCAGCTACGTGTTCTCCATGTGCCTACCTCTCAACAATACGCTGACATCATGACGAAGGGATTATCTACGGCGACATTTGAAGCTTTTCGGTCCAATCTGTGTGTCGCAAGCGACGCTCGGACTGCGGGGGGGTGTTGGAATAGCTAGTTATGTATCACATATGGTATGAGTACGTGTGTTTACCAAACTCTAGGAACCAACATTGTATAGGAGTTGTATTAGGTTTCTTCTAGGTTTGGTCACGCCTGTACCACTATATATGTACACCATATGAGATCAATACGATTGTCTTGCTCTCAATCTTTTCCTGCGTTTCTACACTCGGCAGTCCCACTGGAGATCCGCGATGTGCTTGTGCAGGTCAGATGGCGGCACCACCACGGCACTCGGCTCTGCCGGACCTCCGTTTTCGTCGGCTCTGACGTTCTCCTCTGTTGTCTGATGCATGTAAAATGCATACATGAACTTTGCACTTTAATTGCTTATATTCCAATCATATTTGCATCATATAAGGGTTATATCAATGTTTTATCATGATTTTGGAAATATCTAATGATTTCCTATTTTTATGGAATTAACCCTGCACAGGCAGAAAACCCTAGTTTTTTATTTTAATGTTTCAGGGACCCAAACGTCAACGAAATCACCTGGAAATTTACGGGCGTCAATATTTGGAAGGAAGAAGGACTGCGGAAGGAAGCGAGCAAACGGAGGCCCGAGGGCCAAACAAGGGGGCCCACGTGGCCAAAGTACCAGGCCGCGTGGGACCCACCCGTTCGGCCTCGTGGCTCCGTTACCTTCGATCTCTTCTCCACCGACATCTTCTTGACCTAAAAACACCTATAAAAAAGGTCCCCCAACGTTCTCTGGAAGGAGCGCCGCACAAACACAGAAACACCAAACGAAGATCAGGAGCTGCAGATTGGAGGGGAAAACTCCGGCGGGGCGCTGCCGGCGTGGTCTCCATCTTCTCCATCGACTTCTCCACCGTCTCCATGATGAAGAGAGAGTAGTCCACCTCTGGACTATGGGTTTGTGGAAGTAACTTATGTATCTCTCCTCTCTTGAGCTTCACTAATTAGCACCGTATGAGCTGCTGAACATGATTACGGTCACCGTTGTAATACCTTTGTGGTGGATCTTTATGAGTTAATATATGTTTGAGATTGCAATGTTTGTTTCAGTTATGAGTATAGATACATATTATATACCCCGTTCTTGTCTACTTGTTTTGAGCAAGCATGTTTATGAGAGCGTGTGTGGGGGAACGTGTGCATTAGTTGGAGTAACGGGGGGTGGCTAGTGCAGTGAACGTGAGAAAGTTCTGCGATCCACTTTGGTATCTTTACCTTACTTTGTTGCCTCACTAGGGATAAACTAAAATACCATGCTACGGGGATGTGGGCGTGACCATTGCCACTACTCCATGACTAGATCTAGCATATTCTTATTTTCACTTCATGTCATGATACTTAATGCTATACTCTGAGTTATCTTAATTACTAAGGTGTTATGATTTAGTTCGCATCTTGGTGGAGTATAAGAGAGGTTAATAACCAAAAGATCTCTATGTTAGGAGTGATGCCCATATATCTAAGTAACTTGTTATCAAACCCTGTGTTGCAATCTCATATGTTAACTTTGTGTGTTCCATTGTCTACCACTTTATAAAGAGAGAGTGCATTTGTGAAACTATGAACCCCAGCCCATTTTTAATCATAAGAAACACCTTTCCAACACCATATACCACTTTTCTATTTTCAGCCATCATTAAATCCGAAAATACAAAAATACTTTCATCTTGCATACATCATTTAAAAACCCAAAAATATCATTTATCATTGCATCCACCATCATTGCATATTTATTTCTTGTTTGCATTGCATAATTATCCTGATATAATTCTTACACCTTGTGCTTGACAACCACAGGTGAGGTTGAGGACCAAAACATCTAACCTTGTTTTGTAGGTAACCAAAAGAAGGATAAGAAGATAAATCTACCACTTCAGATTCCCCGAGAGTTCGATATTAAACCCTCGAGTCACCCCTCGTGGGGAAAACTGTCTTCCACTTACTATACACTCTGCACTTGGAGTCTCAACCTAATCCCGTTTATTTGTGCAGGCATCAAGACTTGCTCTTCGGGATCATCAAGACGTTTTCTGGCGCCGTTGCCGGGGAATCGTAGCTGAGAAATTTATCCAAGGGTGTGCATCATCGCATTCATCTCACAACAAAGTCAACGTCACCAACTTGTGCTACCACCTAAGCTTGGGGATATGTGGATAACTAAGGTACTAGTAACTATTGGAAAAGAGACACACCATGCCATACTTGATCTAGGATCTAGTGTCTCTGTTTTATCTAAAGAACTATATGAAGTGCTTGAATTGAAAAATCTTGAAAAATGCTCTATTGAACTAGCACTTGATGATGACTCTATTAAACATGCTTTGGGAAAAGTAAGTGATGTTATGGTAGAGTTACATATGACTTTTGTGCCTGTGGATTTTCTAATCATGGATATGGGGAATAAAACCTTAGTCCTATTATTCTTGGAAGACCTTTTCTTCGTACCACAGGTGCTATCATTGATTCAAAGGAAGGGAATGTAAAGTTTCAGTTTCCACACAAGAAGTGCATGGAACACTTTCCAAGGAAGAGGGAACCACCAAAGTTCAAGCTCCCTCATGAGCTTCGTCCACAATAAAACAACAAGTAAGAATCCTAGCTATATGGCTATAAAGAAAGCGCTTTGCGGGAGGCAACCCATTTATTTTTTGTGTGATTTTTCTTTGTGTCCTCTTGCTGTAACAAGAGATTTTGTGTCTAGTTAGGTTCTGGAGTTTTTAATAAAGTGCCAAGTTTTACCCTTTTTGGTTTGAAAAGTTGCTTATGCGTTCGGAGATTTTATTCCTGCACGAGTCAGTGCACGGTATGATTTTTTATTCTTATTCTGTAACTCCGAATGGCTCATATTTGAATTATAGTTGCAACTTTTCATCCTCTGTATGCATGAATTTTTCGGAATTTTCGAGAAAGTTTGGTAGGGTAGAAAAATACGTTTTGCTGCTGCTGTTTTTTGGACAGATTCTGTCCCATTTTGTTTGATGCATGCTTTGAGCTTTTAAGTTGAATTTTTTGATCCAATTGAGTTTATGAGTAGGCATACAACATTATACACTTTCTGGACATGTCATATGAATTTTTGTTCAAGGATTATATGCGGCAAGGAACCTATTTGTTTATCACTATTAATGCACCCCACAGAAAAGAGATGGGAGAAACGGTGTTTTGAAGTTTTTTCACAGGGATTGGAGGAGATGCACCAAGAGCTATCCAAGGATGGTGAAGACCATAAGCTTGGGGATGTGAAGACAACCCCACTGGACCTACACACTCTCGGTTTGCACGTCCAACTTCTGTTTTTCGATCGAAACACTTTATCGCATAAACTTGGAGCGTCGTTTTTTGTTTTTGTTTGAGTTTGAGAGACCACCACACTATCAATTATATATGAGAGAGCTACTGGAAATATGGGTTGAAATATGTTGGATGCTTTTATAAGATTGGGAAAAGGGATGTTTGACTTGATTTTTAATGATACATATAGTTGCATGATTCATGAGCTTGTTATGAGTAATATTTTGCAAATTCTTTTTGTAGAGCTATCACTTATTCATGTTTTGGTGCTGATTGTTATTTCACTTGGTTTAACATGGATTAGTTAGTTCTATGGACACTCATGCATGCATCTAGATGGTCAACTTTCTCCCTTTTGCTAGCCCAAAAACTCCAACAAGCAAAAACTTGTTTCCAACACCTTCAACCAAAGTTATTCCAGTGAGTCCACCATATCTACCTATTGGCTTTATGCTATTCCGAGTATGTTTAACATGTTATTTGTGTTATCTTACCTCTGAATGAAAATGTTTATGTTATGTTATTGATTGCAATGGAAAAAAATTGGTTATATAGCTCTCACGAACTTGATGCACAATGTTCTTTTATTTGCATAATAAAACTTGACCCATTGTGATTAAGATTATGATGTTTGTGGCTTGATGAATGTTTTGGGTTGGAAGTTAGCCCATATGTGATGTCACATGGCAAGCTGTCAACACGCTCTTCATCTCATTTAGTTGATATCATGTGCTTTTGTCTATGGATGCTTATCATGTTGAAATAAATGTGGAAATAGAGTGAGTTTAAATGAGTTTGTGTAAATGGTTAGAGAGACGCCTGGGCCGCTAATCTAAGCCATGCATCATTTCATGGTGGAAATTTACTTACATACTATGGTGAACCTTCTGTGATACACCTTGCAATAAAAAACTATTCCAAATGGTAAATAAAAAGGGTGTTGAGATTGTTCATTTTGTTTGTTTGTCTTGTCATTTTGATATGGGCTTGTTCCATATCTTGGGACAAGAGGTACCCCAGTTGACGCTCTTGATGATACTATTATGCTTACAATGATATTTAATTGAACTTGCTTTGTTTCCCAAGTTGAGTAACACATGGTGTAAGTACTTGTATTCAAGGGGCATGAGACATTCAACCATTCTTTATCAAGCACACTACTCATATTTGATTTCACTTTAACTTAATCATTCAAGATGCTATGATAGGGGCAATGAGAGCTTGACACCAATGAATACCTTATTGCAATCATTAACTTAAGTAGAAGAGTTTGGAAGTTGGATGAAACTTATGCATGCTTTACCTCTACTCACATATACATCTTTCCAAAGTGTACACCTATCATATTCAGATTTTCATCTACACTCTATGACCATTGTAGGATGTTCTACTTATCATTATGCATACATGTGTTCCATATTACTTGCTACCATGTTACACTTTGTGAACTATCAATGAATATCCTTATCTTGAATACTTGATATCACTTCATAAACTATTTGCAAATTGCTACTCCTTTGAAGAATGAATCATTTGACTATATGTAGCAATAGTAATCATCTTTGATATCCATTGTTAAGTATTAAGTTGCAAAGTCCATGTTAGTTTTACCATCTTCATACTCGAGGACGAGCATGGATTAAGCTTGGGGATGTTGATGCATGTAAAATGCATACATGAACTTTGCACTTTAATTGCTTATATTCCAATCATATTTGCATCATATAAGGGTTGTATCAATGTTTTATCATGATTTTGGAAATATCTTAATGATTTCCTATTTTTATGGAATTAACCCTGCACAGGCAGAAAACCCTAGTTTTTTATTTTAATGTTTCAGGGACCCAAATGTCAACGAAATCACCTGGAAATTTACGGGCGTCAATATTTGGAAGGAAGAAGGACTACGGAAAAAGGAAGCGAGCAAACAGAGGCCCGAGGGCCAAACGAGGGGGGCCACGCAGCCACAGTACCAGCCGCGTGGGACCCACCCGTTCGGGCCTCGTGGCTCCGTTGCCTTCGATCTCTTCTCCACCGACATCGTCTTGACCTAAAAACGCCTATAAAAAAGGTCCCCCGACGTTCTCTGGAAGGAGCGCCGCACAAACACAGAAACACCGAAACGGAGATCAGGAGCTGCAGATTGGAGGGGGAAATCTCCGACGGGGCGCTGCCGGCGTGGTCTCCATCTTCTCCATCGACTTCTCCACCGTCTCATGATGAAGAGGGAGTAGTCCACCTCTGGACTATGGGTTTGTGGAACTAACTTATGTATCTCTCCTCTCTTGAGCTTCACTAATTAGCACCGTATGAGCTGCTGAACATGATTACGGTCACCGTTGTAATACCTTTGTGGTGGATCTTTATGAGTTAATATATGTTTGAGATTGCAATGTTTGTTTCAGTTATGAGTATAGATGCATATTATATACCCCGTTCTTGTCTACTTGTTTTGATCAAGCATGTTTATGAGAGCGTGTGTGGGGGAACGTGCGCATTAGTTGGAGTAACGGGGGGTGGCTAGTGCCGTGAACGTGAGAGAAAGTTCTGTGATCCACTTTGGTATCTTCACCTAATTTGTTGCCTCACTAGGGATAAACTAAAATACCATGCTACCGGGGATGTGGGCGTGACCATTGCCACTACTCCATGACTAGATCTAGCATGTTCTTATTTTCACTTCTTGTCATGATACTTAATGCTATACTCTGAGTTATCTTAATTACTAAGGTGTTATGATTTAGTTCGCATCTTGGTGGAGTATAAGAGAGGTTAATAACCAAAAGATCTCTATGTTAGGATGTGATGCCCAGATATCTAAGTAACTTGTTATCAAACTCTGTGTTGCAATCTCATATGTTAACTTTGTGTGTTCCATTGTCTACCACTTTATAAAGAGAGAGTGCATTTGTGAAACTATGAACCCCATCCATTTTTAATCATAAGAAACACCTTTCCAACACCATATACCACTTTTCTATTTTCAGCCATCATTAAATCCGAAAATACAAAAATACTTTCCATCTTGCATACATCATTTAAAACCCAAAAATATCATTTATCATTGCATCCACCATCATTGCATATTTATTTCTTGTTTGCATTGCATAATTATCCTGATATCATTCTTACACCTTGTGCTTGACAACCACAGGTGAGGTTGAGGACCAAAACATCTAACCTTGTTTTGTAGGTAACCAAAAGAAGGATAAGAAGATAAATCTACCACTTCAGATTCCCCGAGAGTTCGATATTAAACCCTCGAGTCACCCTCGTGGGAAAAAACTGTCTTCCACTTACTATACACTCTGCACTTGGAGTCTCAACCTAATCCCGTTTATTTGTGCAGGCATCAAGACTTGCTCTTCGGGATCATCAACGTCTCAAACGTATCTATAATTTTTGATGTTCCATGCTTGTTTTATACCAATTGCTACATGTTTTGCATCTACTTTATATCACTTTTATACATTTTTTGGGACTAACCTATTAACAAGATGCCGAAGTGCCAGTTCCTGTTTTCTGCTGTTTTTGTATTCCAGAAAAGCTAGTCTGGAAATATTCTCGGAATTGGACGAAACTACACGGGGGTGCCTATTTTTCCAGAACACGCCTGACGGAGCGAAGGAGCAGCAGAGGAGGGCCACCAGGAGGCCACACGCACCTAGGGCGCGGGCCCCCTCTGCCGCGCCCTAGGGTGGTGTGGGCCCCTCGGGGGTCCGCAGCCGCCGCCCTTTCGCCTACTTATTCCCCCCGACGCGAAAACCCTAAGTACCTGAGCAAATATCCACGAAAAGTTCCAGAGACGCCGCCGTCGTCAACCCTAGCTCGGGAGGGTTCAGAACCTCTTCCCGGCACCCTGCCGGAGAGGGGAATCGTCACCGGAGGCTTCTACATCGCCATGCCTGCCTCCGGAGTGATGCGTGAGTAGTTCATCCTTGGACTACGGGTCCATAGCAGTAGCTAGATGGTTGTCTCTCCACTTTGTGCCATCATGTTTAGATCTTGTGAGCTGCCCTACATGATCAAGATCATATTATTGTAATGCTACATGTTGTGTTTGCTGGGATCCGATGAATATTGAATATTATGTCAAGTTGATTATCAATCTATCTTATATGTTATTTAAGATCTTGCATGCTTTCCGTTACTCGTAGATGCTTTGGCCAAGTAGATGCTTGTAACTCCAAGAGAGAGTATTTATGCTAGATAGTGGGTTCATGTCTCCGTTTAACCTGGGACAGTGACAGAAAGTTCTAAGGTTGTGGATGTGCTGTTGCCACTAGGGATAACCTAACGATGCTATGTCCACGGCATATGTGTTTGTTTACATTACGCACTTTACTTAATGCAATTATCCGTTGCTTGCAACTTAATACCAACGGGGGACTCGGATGACAACCCGGCGGTGGATTATTAGTCATAGATGCTGTTGGATAACGTCTATGTATTATGTCGTAATGCCCAATTAAATATCATAGTAGTCAACATGTCATGTATATGCATTGTCATGCGCTCACTATTCGTCAATTGCCCAGCTGTAATTTGTTCACCCAACATGTTAGTTATCTTTTATGGAGAGACACCACTAGTGAACTGTGGACCCCGGTCCATTCTTTTACACTGATTAAACAACCACAAACTGCAAACTGTTCCTTTTTCATTCTCTGCAATTTAATACTCATTTTCCACACCATACGTTTAATCCTTTGTTTTCAGCAAGCCAGTGAGATTGACAACCTCACTGTTTCGTTGGGGCAAAGTAGTTTGATTGTGTTGTGTGCAGATTCCACGTCAACAGTCCAGACTCCCTGCGACAGCTATTTTTCTGGCGCCGTTGACAACCTTCTGAAGAGTTGCTGCTCCTACTGGTTCGATAACCTTGGTTTCTTTCTGAGGGAAAACTTGCTGCTGACTACATCATACCTTCCTCTTGGGGTCTCCCAACGAACGTGTGTTTCACGTCATCAAGCTATTTTTCTGGCGCCGTTGCCGGGGAGACAGCAGTCTTCTGCAAGGGGAGTTTCACGCTTCCAATCTCTTTACTTTGTTTTTGTCTTGCTTAGTTTATTTTATTTTATCTTGTTTGCTTTCAATTATCAAAAACACAAAAAAATTAGTTACTTGCATCTAGTTTACTTTCAAGTTATTTTCTGTACTGTTTTTATTTCTGCTAAAATGAGTACTCCTGAGAACACTAAGTTGTGTGATTTCACTAGCACGAACAACAATGATTTCATATGCACACCTATTGCTCCACCTGCTGCTTCAGCAGAATTTTATGAAATTAAACCTGCACTTTTAAATCTTGTTATGAAAGAGCAATTTTCTGGTGTTAGTACTGATGATGCTGCTGTTCACCTTAATAACTTTGTTGAACTTTGTGAAATGCAAAAGCTCAAGGAAGTAGATGGTGATATTATTAAACTGAAACTTTTTCCTTTCTCCTTGAGAGGACGTGCTAAAGAATGGTTGCTATCTTTGCCTAGAAATAGTATTGATTCATGGACTAAATGCAAAGATGCTTTTATTGGAAAATATTATCCTCCTGCTAAGATTATTTCTTTGAGAAGTAGCATAATGAATTTTAAGCAATTTGATAATGAACATGTTGCTCAAGCATGGGAGAGAATGAAATCATTGGTTAAAAATTGTCCCACTCATGGACTGACTACTTGGATGATCATCCAAACCTTCTATGCAGGATTAAATTTTTCTTCGAGGAATTTATTGGATTCGGCCGCTGGAGGTACCTTTATGTCCATCACTTTGGGTGCTGCAACAAAGCTTCTTGATGATATGATGATTAATTATTCTGAGTGGCACACCGAGAGAGCTCCAACAGGTAAGAAGGTAAATTCTGTTGAGGAAACCTCCTCCTTGAGTGCCAAAATTGATACTATTATGTCTATGCTTGCAAATGGTCAAACACATGTTGATCCAAATAATGTTCCTTTAGCTTCTTTGGTTGCTCAAGAAGAGCATGTTGATGTGAACTTCATTAAAAATAATAATTTCAACAACAATGCTTATAGGAATAATTTTGGTAATAGCAATTATAGGCCCTATCCTTCTAATAGTGGCAATGGTTATGGAAATTCCTATAGTAACTCCTACAATAATAATAAGAGTGTACCCTCTGATCTTGAAGTTATGCTTAAGGATTTTATTAGTACACAAACTGCTTTCAATAAAACTGTTGAGGAGAAATTTGGGAAAATTGATGTGCTTTCCTCTAAAGTTGATAGTCTTGCTCTTGATGTTGACTTATTGAAACTAAAGAACATGCCTCATGATGTTAAAGAGAGCAAAACTCTCAATGCTATACAAGTTAAAATTGATAACAATGTGAGGATGTTAGCTGAATTGCATGCTAGATGGGAAAGAGAGGATGAAATTGCTAGAAAGAATAATATTGCTAGAGTTTATACTATTACTACTTCTGAAAATGCTTCAAACTCAAGTGTTAACAAACCTCCTACCATTAATGGCAAGATAGTTGGTGTTGGTAATGTTTCCACTTCTATTGCAAAATGTCCTAAATTGCCTGATAACTCTGAAACTGTCCTTGATAAAGATGCTGAAATTTCTAGCAATAAGGAAGAGAATAATCCATTACTTTTGATATAATGACTTTGATTTTGATGGTTGCAATATTTCTGAAGTAATTAAGTTCTTGCAAAAGCTAGCTAGAAGTCCTAATGCTAGTGCTATAAACATGGCTTTTACTAAACATATTACTAATGCTCTCATGCAAGTTAGGGAAGAGAAATTAAACATGAAGCTTCTATCCCTAGGAAGTTAGAAGATGGTTGGGAGCCCATCATTAAATTGAAATTGAATGACTTTGATTGCAATGCTTTGTGTGACCTTGGTGCTAGTATTTCTGTTATGCCTAAAAGATTATATGATATGCTTGATTTAGCACCTTTGGAAAATTGTTACTTGGATGTTCACCTTGTTGATTCTACTATTAAAAAACCTTTGGGAAGAATTGATGATGTTCTTATCATGGTTAACAACAATTATGTCCCCGTTGATTTTATTGTCTTGGATATTGAGTGCAATCCATCATGCCCTATTGTGCTGGGAAGACCTTTTCTTAGACTGTAGGTGCTATTATTGATATGAAAGAAGGGAATATAAAATATCAATTTCCTCTCAAGAAAGGTATGGAACACTTTCCTAGGAAGAAGATTAAGCCACCTTATGATTCTATTGTTCGAACAAATTACAATGTTGATGCTTCTTCACTTGGTAATACTTGATGCATGCTTTGTGCCTAGCTAAAAGGCGTTAAAGAAAAGCGCTTATGGGAGGCAACCCATTTTATTTTTCTGCAATTTTTCTTTTATTGAGTCAAGGAGTTTGTTTACTTCTGTAGCAACTCCTTTGTATCTTTATTTTCTCGCATTGTTGTGCCAAGAGTAGCCTCTAATGAAGATGATGCTTAATTTTGATTGCTGCGCAGAAACAGATTTTTGCTGTTCACTGTACGAAATTCCTAAAATCACCAGATTGTTAATTAAATCTGAAATTTTTGTGCGTAATCTTTATGAATGTCTGAAACTTTCATTAGTTCAGAGTTTCTCGATCTGAGCGTCGTAAGTGCCTCGAAAAAATTCGTCTTTGCGGACTGTTCTGTTTTAGACAGATTATGCCTTTTTATTTTTGCATTCTCTCTTTTACTAGTGTTGAGTGAAATTCTTTTTTGGGTGGAAGAGCTTCACATAACATCAGTGGCTGTAGCTAATGTTTAAAGTAACAAATCATATTGCGTCTTTATAGAACATGTGAATTTTTGATTATGCACTAACCCTCTAATGAGATCTACTTTGAGTTTGGTGTGACGGAAGTTTTCAAGGGTCAAGAGAGAAGGATGATATAATAGGATCAAGAAGAGTGAAGAGCTTAAGCTTGGGGAGGCTCCCATGGATCTCCCCAGCATATTTCAAGAAGACTCAAGCGTCTAAGCTTGGGGATGCCCAAGGCATCCCCTTCTTCATCGTCAAAATTATCAGGTCATCTCTAGTGAAACTATATTTTAATTCTTTCACATCATATGTGCTTTTCTTGGAGCGTCTGTGTGCTTTTATTTTCAGTATTGCACTTTTATTTTCAATAAAGCTTGACTGGACCCTAGCATTCTTGATTGGGAGAGAGACACGCTCCGCTTTTTCATGAGAATACTCCTATTCTTCACTTATATTTGTTGAGTATTCATATCTAGCGCTGTTCAGCTTTTAGCTCTTGTTTTCATGTATCTCTTGTCAGAGCTATTAGCTTTCTTTTGTAGAAAGTACTCTCTTGCTTCACTTATATTTGTTTGGAGAGTTGATGAAATAAATTGATTGGTGTTTGGTTGGTTCAGAAAATGTTGCATGTGGTAATTGGTATAAGGAAAAACTTGCTTAATCTTGTAGATCACTAAAATGGATAACTTGATGCTTGTCAATTGTTTTGAGTTAACAAGTAGATCATGATTAAATTGTGCATCACATGAGTTAAGCCTATTAGTGAAGAACTACCGTAAAGCTTGTTGAAAATTTGGTTTGCATCGGTGGTACCTCTAAGGTCTAGATATTTTCTAATAACAGGGTTTGGTTAACAAGGAAGACGGTATGAAGTCTTATAACGTTTGCAATATGTTTGTCATATAAAACTTGGTGTACGGGTTGATATTCTTGTTTGCTTACATAACCTTGCTAGCCTAAACTCTGTACTGAGAGGGAATGCTTCTCGTGCATCCAAATCCTTGAGCCAAAATCCATGCCATTTGTGTCCACCATAACTACCTATATGTGGTATTTCCTTGCCACTCCAAGTAAATTTTTCATGTGCTACCTTTAAATTATTCAAAATGTTATTATTCCCTTTTTGTGTCAATGTTTACTAGCTCATGAGGAATTAGTGTGGTTATTCTTTATTCTATTTGTCGAGTGGACTTTTACACCTGGACTAGTGGCATATACATCCGCTTATCCAATAACTTGCAAAAAGAGCTGGCAACGGGGTGCCCAGTCCCAATTAATTCTCTTCACACTTTTGCCCTGATTCATCAGTAAGCAATGACAAACAGTGAAATACCTGAATGTGTGTAAACCAAAGAGAAAGAGGGATGATCTGCCTTGCTGGTAGAAATAACGTCCTTCATGGGAGCCGCTCTTAAAAGTCCGTTCGACAGGTAGAATACTGTTCTCACCCGCTACCATTCGTTGACAATTAACAAACACCTCTCAAAAATAGATACTCCTCCATGGTATGTGATTGATGGAAGGCACCCGAGGATTCGGTTAGCCATGGCTTGTGTTAGCAAGGTTGGGAGGAGTATCAAATATTTTATGCAATCTCTATATGCTTTCAAAAACCTAAAAGCTCTAGCACATGATTTAATCCCTGCTTCCCTCTGCGAAGGGCCTTTCTTTTACTTTTATGTTGAGTCAGTTTTCCTATTCTTTCTGTCTTCCACAAGCAAACACTAGTGTCAACTTTGTTACAACATGCGTTATATGCAATGTATTGGACTTGTTATACTACTTTGTGTTGACAATATCCATGAGATAAATATGTTGAAAGTTGAAGCAAATGCTGAAACTAAATTCTTCCTTTGTGTTGATTAAATACCTTTTGTTAGAAACTATTGCTTTATGAGTTAACACTTATGCAAAACTGTTTGATGCTTGTCTCGAAAGTACTATTCATGAAAACGTTTAGCTTGTGTGATTCATTGTTTACTCATTATCTATTTGGTAGCAAATTATAGACCATTGACTTGGATCACTTCATTCATTTACATGTGCCTTGCAATATTATATGATCAAGATTATGATAGTAGCATGTCACCTCAAAAATTATTTTGTTTTTATCGTTTACCTACTCGAGGACGAGTAGGAACTAAGCTTGGGGATGCTGATACGTCTCAAACGTATCTATAATTTTTGATGTTCCATGCTTGTTTTATACCAATTGCTACATGTTTTGCATCTACTTTATATCACTTTTATACATTTTTTGGGACTAACCTATTAACAAGATGCCGAAGTGCCAGTTCCTGTTTTCTGCTGTTTTTGTATTCCAGAAAAGCTAGTCTGGAAATATTCTCGGAATTGGACGAAACTACACGGGGGTGCCTATTTTTCCAGAACACGCCTGACGGAGCGAAGGAGCAGCAGAGGAGGGCCACCAGGAGGCCACACACCTAGGGCGGGCCCCCCTCTGCCGCGCCCTAGGGTGGTGTGGGCCCCTCGGGGGTCCGCAGCCGCCGCCCTTTCGCCTACTTATTCCCCCCGACGCGAAAACCCTAAGTACCTGAGCAAATATCCACGAAAAGTTCCAGAGACGCCGCCGTCGTCAACCCTAGCTCGGGAGGGTTCAGAACCTCTTCCCGGCACCCTGCCGGAGAGGGGAATCGTCACCGGAGGCTTCTACATCGCCATGCCTGCCTCCGGAGTGATGCGTGAGTAGTTCATCCTTGGACTACGGGTCCATAGCAGTAGCTAGATGGTTGTCTCTCCACTTTGTGCCATCATGTTTAGATCTTGTGAGCTGCCCTACATGATCAAGATCATATTATTGTAATGCTACATGTTGTGTTTGCTGGGATCCGATGAATATTGAATATTATGTCAAGTTGATTATCAATCTATCTTATATGTTATTTAAGATCTTGCATGCTTTCCGTTACTCGTAGATGCTTTGGCCAAGTAGATGCTTGTAACTCCAAGAGAGAGTATTTATGCTAGATAGTGGGTTCATGTCTCCGTTTAACCTGGGACAGTGACAGAAAGTTCTAAGGTTGTGGATGTGCTGTTGCCACTAGGGATAACCTAACGATGCTATGTCCACGGCATATGTGTTTGTTTACATTACGCACTTTACTTAATGCAATTATCCGTTGCTTGCAACTTAATACCAACGGGGGACTCGGATGACAACCCGGCGGTGGATTATTAGTCATAGATGCTGTTGGATAACGTCTATGTATTATGTCGTAATGCCCAATTAAATATCATAGTAGTCAACATGTCATGTATATGCATTGTCATGCGCTCACTATTCGTCAATTGCCCAGCTGTAATTTGTTCACCCAACATGTTAGTTATCTTTTATGGAGAGACACCACTAGTGAACTGTGGACCCCGGTCCATTCTTTTACACTGATTAAACAACCACAAACTGCAAACTGTTCCTTTTTCATTCTCTGCAATTTAATACTCATTTTCCACACCATACGTTTAATCCTTTGTTTTCAGCAAGCCAGTGAGATTGACAACCTCACTGTTTCGTTGGGGCAAAGTAGTTTGATTGTGTTGTGTGCAGATTCCACGTCAACAGTCCAGACTCCCTGCGACAGCTATTTTTCTGGCGCCGTTGACAACCTTCTGAAGAGTTGCTGCTCCTACTGGTTCGATAACCTTGGTTTCTTTCTGAGGGAAAACTTGCTGCTGACTACATCATTGTCCAATTTTTTATGAGGGTGATGTCGCACCTGACGGAGAAGCTGTCGTCCTTTAGGCACCCGAATTTCACCAGATCTTTAGACTTGATGAAGCGTTTGAATCCAATGCTAGTTGATTCTCCGCCAAAGACACATGGTGGCCGCTCTTTGCTGGACGATCTCACCCTCACCGGGTTTCCTGCCTGGTCGAGCAAGCTGAACGTGAAGTTCACCGGATCCTGCACATCGTCACCATCGGGGATCTCAAGGTAGAGGGAGATGTAATCGCTGAACAACCCTTTTCTGGGTACGTACTTTATCTTCCATCTCTGGCCTACCGCCTCGAAAGTTTGCGACGTCAGGAACCGACCTATTGGCAACTCCCTGGACGCCTCGTACCCGTCGATCTTGAGCTTGTGGTATCCGGTCACTTCTCGCGTTACAACGGAGGAGGCGGAGCGAGAGAGCCGGCCGGCGCCTGTTCGGGCGGCGGATAGCAACGTGGTGGTCGCCATGAAGCCCATGATCTGATCACGAGGGCTGGACACATAAGGGTTTGGAGATCCTTTTTTGGAAAGCAAGGGTTTGATGTTTGAAACGGCCGGGGAGACGTAAATATGGGAACGCAAAGGAATCTTATGTCCATAAAAACACAAAGAGATGGGTGCGTGCACGATTAAGAATCTTCCTTCGGCGGGAACACATTAGTAGGACGAGTCCGTGAATTACGTACGAAGAGCGGAGAGTGAGGCGATCTCGGGCGATCGTGGCGGCGGCCTAGGGTTTCAACCCTAGCCGTCGCCACTGGTGACATCTGCAGTTCCATCGTCGTCGCCGGCAAAAGATTTGATGGGTCCTCGCCTCCTCTAAATGCCGATCTGGCACTAGGAGGGGTGGGGACCTCGGACCTGCGCACGGCGCTTTTTGAAAGTCCTTAATGTTAGAGCTTCATTTTGGTCGTCATCTTCTTCGTTAATGGAGATGGTCTCGTCTGTAATAAGTGATCTTCCACGCTTAGTTCGACGGCGAGATACTCTTCCCGACGTCAATGTGGCTTTGGAAGATTAAGTCTGTCTAGGTATGGTTCTTCAGATCTTGCTTCGCCAGATCAATCTTGGATTTTTTCTCATGGTTGTCGCGAGGAGATTTGTCCTCGCAATATCTATTTCGGCTGCTACATCTTCGGCATTGGTGATTCGTTCTCTCGGCTCCCAACGACGTCGACAAAGTGGTTCGGTTATTTGTCCCTGGAATATCAGTAGCGGTGCTCTTGCCGATGTTGCTTGATTAATTTAATAGTTGCGTACGTGCACAAAGGCTTGGCATTGCGGCTCAAAATTAAAAAGGGAGAACCTTCGGTGGTATTCACAGGTATGTGATTTGTTGGTTTCGGCGTTGTTCCACGGCTGCCTTCATAAAAGTACAAGATTGTGTCATGGATGAAGAAAAGACTTGAAGATCTCATAGATTTGCTAGTCTCTTTTAGTTTGTTTTTGTAATCAATATAATCGTGTACTCTTTGCTGGTTTAATATATGTGGAAAAATCCAAAAAAAAGAATCTTTCCTTCGGCTGTTCGCGATATAGGGACTAGGGAGAGAAACGCACTGCCTCGCCTCGGCTCTTTTTTTTGACTTGCTCGCAGCTCGCCCTGTCCCTCACGCCGGGACTCCTTTACGTCGCCTTAACGCGACGGATCGAAGCGGCGTCGCCTACAAGAACGCCTTATTGGGCTCGGCCCATGTGCCAGCGCGCATAGCGCGTACTGCTTCTTGGGTCGTTTATTTGTTGCGCTCGCTCAGTCGTACCATTTAGGTGTTTGTACTAGCTTATTAACACATACTAGGCAACTTAGCGCGGCATACGCCGCGACCGTGTCGTTAGAAGAAGAAATACCGCGGTGTAAAAAATTCAAATTTGTAAATGTCCGCATTCAAAAGTTGTTTAGATTTAAATCTGTTGAAATTTTAAAAAAGTTGACACTTATAAGTTGTTCAAATTTCAAATTTTGCTAAATTGGGAAGTTATTCATATTTGAATTATTTTATGTTTATTAAATGCTCAGATTTGAAAGGCATTAAATATATTGAAATATTCAATTTTGAATTTTGATCATATGCCATAAATAGTCAGTGTTTTTTTTTTGTGGTCATATTGATTTTTATGTCATTTGTAAGTACAGCGGTGTGAAGAATTCAAATTTGAAAATGTACACATTCAAAAGTTGTTCGGATTTAATCAATTGGAATTCAAAAAAAACTTGCATTTATAAGTTGTATTCATATTTGAATTATGTTTACGTTTATTAAATGCTCAGATTTAAAGGCATTCAATATTTTGGAATATTCAAATTTGAATTTTGATCATATGCCATAAATAGTCAGTGTTTTTTTTGTGGTCATGTTGATTTTTTTGTCATATTTGTAAGTACCGCGGTGCAAAGAATTCAAAATTGAAAATATACACATTCAAAAGTTGTTCGGATTTAAATCTATCGGAATTAAAAAAAAGTTTGCATTTATAAGTTATATTCATTTGAATTATGTTTACGTTTATTAAATGCTCAGATTTGAAAGGCATTCAATTTTTTTGAAATATTCAAATCTGGAATTTGATCATATGCCATAAATAGCCAGCGTTTATTTTCTGTTCATGTTGATATATTTGTCATATTTGAATTATTTTGTGTTTATTAAATGCTCAGATTTGAAATGTATTCAAAATTTTAAAATATTCAAATTTGGAATTTGATCATATGCCATAAATAGTCAACATTTATTATTGTGTTCATGTTGATATATTTGTCATATTTTTCCGACGGATAGATTTGAAGTTATTATTATACTTCACATTTCACATTTCTCTTATCTTTTTCCTTTGCTGAAATAATACTCCAAATATTTGTTATTTTTTTAGACAAATGACTTCGTTATTATAAATTGGAACATTGCTTATGGTTTTTAGACAAATAATTCCATTATTAAGAGAGATGTGAAAGGTTTGGAGTATTGTAAAAAAATGACTCCATTATCATTTGTTTAAGGAATTGGAACATTTCTTAAACAGTACTTCCTTTTTTATCTTTTGCTTTGCTTAAAAATACTCGGATGCCATAAATAGTCAGCGTTTTTTTTTTGTGGGCATGTTGATTTTTTTGTCATATTTGTAAATACATCGGTGTGAAGAATTCAAATTTGAAAATATACACATTCAAACTTTTTTTCTGAGCATGCCGATATATTTTGGAGTGTCTCCAATTTTTTGTAGCAAATTGGAATGTTCGACTATAATCCTATTTTCCCGTCTTAAAATGCTATAAGAAAGAATTACCTTCACATTAATTTGTCTGTGTGGTTAAATATTATCGGCTGGAAATTAGCGTGGAGGAGATCGAGTTTTCGCTTCTTTTCTTTTTTTTTTGAATTCACAATGGGTAATACAGTTATGAAATTTAGCGCGGCAACTCGCTCTGCCGTTGTGATCGATAACTTTGAAATATGTTGGAATTTGTGTTTTTTTCAAGGAGAAAATAGAAAAATTAGCTTGGAAACTAATTGTACAAATCTTCAACAAAATGGACATTTATTAGTTCGTGTGGAAAGTTTGTAAATTTTGTAAATTTAAAATTTCGTAATTTAAATCTTCAACAAAAGAGACATTTATTAGTTCATGTGGAAAGTTTGAAAATTTCGTAAATTTCAAAATTTCTTAAATTTTGAAATGTGCACAATGGTTTTTTGTTGAAACTGTTGTTTGGAAAGTCTGCAAATTTGTAAAATTTGGAAAATTTTGAGACATTGTTTGCATTATTTTGTGCACAATGTAATTTTGGTTCAACTTTTGCATGGAAAGTTTGAAAATTTGGTAAATTTGTAATTTGTTGGCATATTATTTGCATTATTTTGAATCATAGATTAGAAGATATAATTATTTCGAATTTTAACATTTTCCTGTAATTGTGAAATATCTGACACTCGGGACCCACATGTCAGGATTTTAACAAATATGAAATTGTTTAAGGAAAAAAAAATCTGACAGGGGGCCGCGGTGACGTCGCCATGTGACGTCACCCGCCGGCGGCGGACGCGGCCGCGCTGCCGAGCTCACGCTCGAGCAGCTGCGCGCGCGTGGGGCTGGGATCGCTCTGATCCGCGCGAGGACGTCGAGGGGAGCAGAACGGCGGCGGCTCGGACCATTTGGTCGCCGGAGCCGCCGTGGTGAGCAAATCCGCGGCGGCGACCTGCGAGCACGGCGGCGTCGATTCCGGCGCGCGTCGATTGTCCCAGCAACCGAGACTGGGCGAGGATGGAAAGGACAGAACTGCGAAGCTCGCCGTGTGCGTAGATTCGTCGGAGGAGCAGCGGAGCGGCGACTGCGCGCGTCGGTGGCGGCGGCGACCTCGGGCCGTCGCGGAGAAAGAAGGAGGGAGGGGGAGATGTGGCGTGCTTTTGCACGGATATCCCTGGTGTTTCGCGAATTTGCAAGTTAGTCCTTCGTGGGGTTTTTTGTAAGTTTTTGCGCCAAAATCCGTGCGCGGGGTGACCGGCTGGGAACCAGTTCTACCGGCTGGTGACCGGATGACGTGGCGCCACCTGATTGGTAGAAAATCGACGGGTACTGTAGCGTTACTATAGCTCGCGCTGGGGCTGGTGTGGACGTTTCCTGGCCGTCGGATCGGACGGCCGTGAAAAGCGGGCGACATGGATAGAGCAGAGGGGTGAATCTTTCCACGCTTTATATATTGATCTATTTATCTGCTGGTGTAAGAGAATCTCAGTAAAAAAGCGACAATATTTATCTAAACAAACCTATTTATTTTGACAAAAAAAATTAAGAAAAAGGAAAATGGAAACTATATTTGAACGAATTTCATAATGAACAGAAAACAGTTTAAACGAAAAAGTGAACCATTTACAAAAATAGAAGAAATGCTTGAACAATTTTCAAAAACATGAACAGAAAAATGTGAACGGAATCTAAGATTTTAAACGATTTAAAAAACGTGAACAGAAAAAAATATTTGAATGGAAACTATGTTTGAACGAATTTCAAAAGTGAACAGAAAAAAGGGTGAATGAAAAAAGAGATTTGAACGATTTTGAAACATGTCAAAGATGCAAAAAAAATAGTGTGAACAATTTTTTTTGTTTGAACAAAACTTATGTTTGTACAAATTTCAAAGCAAACAGAAAAAATCGTAAACGAAACCAAGATTTGAATGATTGTACAAACATAACCGAAAAAATGATTGAACAAAAACTTTGTATGAGCAAATTTCAAAAAGTGTGAACAGAAAGAAAAGGTTGGAACAAAAAAACTAATTTCAGACGTATACATAATAGCGGAAGTACAAATATGTAGAGTAAGAAAAAACACTAACCTAAATACAAATATTACACAAAAATATACCAAGTTCAAATATGCGGAAAGACGAAGTACATATAAAAAATGTGAACATAAAAGGGTCGATGAATATAAACTATTTTTGAACGCTTTTAAAAAGTGAACAAAAAAAGTTCTCTGAACAAAAACTAATTTTTGAACGATTATAAAAAGTGAAGAAAAACTGAACGATTTTAAAAAGTGAACAGTAAATGTCGGTGAAAAAACTATTTTGAACAGTTTTAAAAACTGAACAGAAAAAGGTCTCTGAACAGAAACTATTTTTTAACAATTTGAAAAAGTGAAGAAAAACTATTTTTGAACGATTTTAAAAGTGAACAGCAATAGGAAGGTGAACGGAAACTATTTTTGCTCGATTTTTAAAAATGAACGGAAAATGGGGGTGAACAAAAACAATTTTTGCTCGATTTTTAGAAATGAACAGAAAATGGGACTGGACGGAAACTATTTTTAAACGATTTTAAAAGTGAACAGAAAAGCCGGTGAACAGAAACTATTTTGAACGATTTTAAAAGTTAACAGAAAAGGCCGATGAGCGGAAACTAGTTTTGCACGATTTTTAAAAAAATGAAGAGAAAATGGGAGTGAACGGAAACTCTTTTTGAACGATTTTAAAAGTGACAGAAAAAGTCGGTGAATAGAAACTATTTTTGAATGATTTTAAAAATGAACAGAAAAGGCCGGTGAACGGAAATTATTTGTATGATTTTTAAAAATTAACAGAAAAACCGGTGAATGGAAACTATTTTTGAACGATTTAAAATCTGAACAGAAAAGGCCGGTGGGCGGGAACTATTTTTGCATGATTTTTTAAAAATGAACAGAAAATAGGGATGAACGAACACTATTTTTGAAAGATTTTAAAAGTGAACGGAAATTTTTTTGAACGATTTTAAAGGTGAACAAAAAAGGCCGATGAAAATAAACTATTTGACAAATTTTTATATCTGAACAAATTTAATTTGAACTTTTGCGGATTTTATTTTTTTCGAAAGAAAACAAAAAGAAAAAAGAAAAGGAAAACAGAAGAAAAAGAAAAACGGAAACAAAAAACGAAAAAAGAAAAAGAAAAAATAGAAACAGAAAAGAAAAGAAAACGACAAAAGAAAAGGAAAAGAAAAATGAAATATCCAAGCAACCACCTCCGAGGAGAAAAGAAAAAGTAACGACCTATCGAGAACCTATCGCGAACCGTTGAATTTTCAAAGCGACCTATCCTATCGCCAACAAAATGGGCCCGGCCCAGTAAATGACGCTTCAGGCGACGCAAGCGAAAGGCATCGCTAACGGGCGACCTATAGGTTTTGCCCTCACGCCCCTGTCCTCCGGGGAGTAGCTCTTTAGCCTTTAGCCAATCAGCAAAGCATCGGCCCATGTTACATGTTAGATTAGGGTTCTAGCGTATACTTTGTTTAATTCTTTCACAAATTTAGGTGTTACGACACCGAAAAATAAGTCCGGTGCTGTGTAAAGGAAATAAAAAGACGAGATAATCGACTTATTGAATCTCAAAATGTGCTTTAAAATAAATATTTTCCGGCAGCAAGTAGTGTTGATGTCGATAATCAAAGGCAAGAATCTGAACCCGAACAAGATGATGATCAGAATTTAAATGTCGATCATAAGGTCAATGAACAATATTTGGATGACAGTAAGTAACTAACAAGCGTCGATTTTTGCATAATTAGTAAGTAAGTCACTCTGTCGTAATATGGCATTCCTTAAACGCTTAACAATTATTTATAGACATCTCAAACTAAGAATATGTGGGTTGGATGTAAACTTTTGATGTTTTGCAAGTGAAATTAGACGCACATGTGTCTATATATTTAGATATGCGTACATATATAATATATATCAGCCATAGGGGGGCGTGTCAACTTCGCCCAGGCCCTTCAAAATATAGTCGGCCTGAATACATGGTCTGGCACTCCCACGCCAGGCCCGGTACATATGGAGCGGCATGGAGTGCCAGACATAAGCGACAAACGACACGTTGGATACTGACAGACGGGCTAACTCTGTTGACGCACATTGTCGATCAGTTTAATTTAAGGTAGAGCAAAGACGCCGCTCAGCTTAATTTAATGTGAGCGGAGGTTCCCAGGCGGGCGTAGACGATTCGCATCTGCGCTTTCCTGACTCGGCGGTGGTGTTAATGTGCGCCACCTACCTCCCCCAGCCGGCTTTATATGCGTGGCGCGCACTGGCCACTACACATATTTCACCTCCTCGCCACCCACTGCGGCCTCGCCTCATCGCCATGACGCACAACCACAAAGTTGACGGTAGCGGAAGCGGCGCCTTCAGGACCAGCCTCACCATAGCAGAGACGACAAGTGTTCATTTAGCATGACCTGATCGTGACGCTAGGCATCCGCCTAGCCAACGGCTTTGTCCTCGTGCATGGTGCCCCTTCTCATCCCCAAGACAGAGTTGTGCTCGCCCCCGAGGCAGGGCGGTGGCACTATCTTCCAAAAGACGAAGCCAAACTCACCCCGCGAGGCCGGTGTTGGATGTATGCCCAAAAGGCAATGCTTATTATATATTTGATTCATAATTATTGTTTCTATGCTATAATTGTTGTGTCTCCTGAATGTGAGATTCAGAGAAAACTCACAAGCATGTGTAGTAAACATGAATAGTTAACATATACCCTGGTCTTGCCAATAGACCAATTCGTTGAATGCAAGATGACTGTGCTTTTTCTGGTCATGGACATTGTTTATGTCAGCATCAATAAATGATATATTGTTGGTTGGAACAATATGGGTAGGTAGACCCATGTCGTTGGTATGCTAAGAGATTTCATTAAAGTGTCTTTTGTCCTTAGTAACATATCACAACAAGGTTATTATATGACATGTCCTTAGACCATGAGGTTATTAGATTTGTGCATACACGAAGTGTTGCTTTGGTACTGTCAATCATCACGGCCTTAATTGGGTGATCAAAACAACAGTCAATGGGTAATTCCAAAGTTGTGCATATATCTTAATATTTCAAGATGGGAAATTACTCCTCTGTTAAAAGAGAGATACATCCTAGGCCCACTCGGTATGAGAGATATCCAATATATTCTGCAGACAATGCATGATGAAGTTTCATCGTTTGGGATATCGCAATACGGGAACGAGTAAAAGGATACTTTCCTGTTAACGAGAGAGACAAAGGTATAGAATCAAGGATTGATTCATGGAAATATCAGAGGATCTATAGCTTAGGTAAAGTTCAGTATCGTGAGTAATGGGAATGATATATAAGTAGCCAACAGGTTTAACAGAGTATTCTTCATATAACAGTGGGAGTCAATAAGGACGTCCATGGTCCCGATGCTGATTATTGATCGGAGAAGTTTCTCTGTATCATGTCCACTTGTTATCGAACCTATAGGGTCACACGCTTAAACTAGGGCTGGTTAGTTGTGTATATTGGTTGGTCTGGAACAACAAGAGAGTATCATCGGAATAGTGTTTCTGCATGATCGATATATCTAATATATATTAGAGAGATAAAATATGCATACATTGGATGTCTCGGGGTAATAGGAAGAGTTTCTATTACTATCGGATTTATTCCAAGGATTTATATAAGAGAGAAATATGTATCTAGAGAATTCTGTATGCCGACACTAGTTGTCCCGAATCATATAAATAGGTTTATATGATAAATAATTAATTCCAGAAATTTTCTGTAAAAGGAATATTTAGTTTGGGAATTAACTGGACATATAAATAAAGGAAAATTCAGAAAAATATTTAAAAGGCAAAGAGGTCCACAATGGGGGGCTGCCACATGGGCCCTAGGGGCCCACATGGCAGCCGCACCACCAAGAGGTGGTGGTGGGCCGACGCTAGGGCAAAGGAAGGAGGTGCCCCCCTCCCACCCGAGTGGGCCCAAGACCCACGTGGGGGTCCGGCCAGTGGCTAGGGTTTTGGGGGTGGGACCCCAACCCCAGGTCGGTTCGGACCGGGTGGGGCCCACCCAAGGCGGCGGCGGTGGGAGGGATTGCCCCTCCTCCAAGCACCCCTCCCCTTTGGCCTCCTATATAAACCTGATGACTCCCAAGTGCAGGAGATCAATTGTAGTACCTTTCGAATACAAAAGGTTATCGAACCCACGAGGAGCTGAAGGTATTGGTTAGTAAGAATGATAAATTGACAATAAAAGATGCAAATGTTTTTGGTGTTTTCGGTTGTATAATTGCAAGACAGTAAAAATGCAGCAGACAAATAGTAGCAGGTGACAGCTCTCAAAGAGAGAAATGCCCAATCCTCTATGCAGCAAGAGGACAAGCTCAAGTGTGTTATTTCTTATAAGTGGAGAACGTTCCCAGGGGCTACCTAGATTTCATGGCATAAATATTTCTAGAACAACAAAGTAGCATTTTGTCAAGTTTTAATCTTCTTAGGACGGAGCCATTATTAGGTATAGCTAAATAAATATACTAAACCTCTTATGATGGATCTTCTGGCCAAGTAAATGACTGCACAAGAGTTATTAAGATATAAAATCCCACCATAGCATTACACTCTAAGGTCCCCGATATTAATCCCCTCATAAAGTAACTTCATAATTCGGTCTCAGGTTTACATGTCCTCCCAAGTTTCCCTCACTCCATTACACTACGGTGTTCTCCTATGAGCCCATCTAGGTGAAGTGATGTGCAGTCTAGGTTCGCACAACACCATCATAGAATTACATAAAAAGATAAACACTAGACAAAATACCAACACATGTTATATATAGATCATTGCCAATCCATCCTATGCCCCCAGGAACATGAGAGAACTACTCACAACGTGAAGACATGATGTGATTCAGTGGTATAAATGATACAACACAATCTGAAAATATAGTCTCACCACAAAACAATGACAAGTAGCTAATCATACACAGGTAGAATAGCACTTAAACAATAGCTAGGGTTCAACAATCTCAAACTATGAGGGGGATGAAGTGGATCACGAAGATGGTGATGGAGATGGTGCAGGTCTTGACGTTGGTGTTGATAGAGACTCCGGAGGGGGGATGGAGGAGCCTACCGGAGGTGATTCCGGCAGCGTTTCCCCCCTCTGATCTTCTCCGACGGCAGCCTTCTATCTCTTGTTTCTTGTGTTTCATGTTTCTCCGCCGCCTCCTTGCGAAACTCCTCGGGGGACTCTTTTATAGTTGGTTTTAGGTCAAGACGAAGCCACGGAAATGAAAACGGACGGCATCGGAGCCACGAGGGGGAAAATAGGTGGTCCCACGCGGCCAGGGAATCTGACCGCGTGGACACTCTAGTTTCCAGCTGGCTGGGCTGCTGGTCTTCATTTTAGTCCCATTGCGTTCGTCTCGAAAATTCTGAACCGTGCTCTTTGGCCTTGCCCTTTTTGGAGTCTCGA